>CM042405.1:21182150-21629650 GCA_023634145.1 Thymallus thymallus | reverse complement strand
GCAGCTAATCCATTTGTATGATTTCAATTACATATCAGGGCTGGGGAGCCAGCAGCACAGTAAGCCCTCGTCCTTGATCTGGAAACGTTGTCCCGTTGTGACCTAAATAGCATGAAAAATAAGGGGGGGAACAAAAATAGGTCACATTTTCCCCACTTCGCTGCCACTGAATTGTGTTTCACCACAGAAATTATCAGGGTGATGTTAGCGTGGCTCGGGGAGATTGAGGGACTATCGTTGTCCACCTTCTCTTACCAGCGAAAGCCATTTGTATGAATTGGATTTCTGTGGTGTCTCTGGTATGACACATCACATTCTGTGTTACTTAAGGAAATAAAGGGGAAATAAAGAGTCATTTAGCCAGGTTACCCAACCAGAGTCGTTTGTGGTATTCTTGTGTTGGAGTGAAGCTGAGAGGCTTGTGGTATTTATATGTTTGAAAGAGAAAGTATGTCCAATGTTGTCCAATGGGGATTTGCATTACTGTAATGTATACACTAGAGAGGCAATAATACATCAGATTCGTATAGGGAGTGTGAATGACCATAAAGTTTCCAATGGTTGAAGTATGTATGAACTGTATTCATTAACCTCACCATGTGATAGCTTTACATAAGGCACATTGAGGACATACTGTATATGGGAGGATATACTAGGACATCAGATCACATTAAAAGGTCACACACTTTCTACATCACTCTTCGTTATCTCTCCATTTAGACATCCCTCCCCCATTATCTCAGCTCCCCCTTCCCTCTCTCTCTCTCTCTCTCTCTCTCTTCATCGGCGTGATCATACTCTACCCCGCCCCCTCTGTCTTTCACAGTCTACCACTTCCACTCTGTCTCAGTGTATATTTTTCCTTTCCACGTATCTACCGCTCTGTTCATTATTCACTAGTGTCTGGAGAACCATTTTAGGCTCAGTAGACATTGAGCTGAACCCGTCCTCTCACCCAGCCCCTGTGCCACGCACTCTCCCCATTCCCTCCCCCTTCTCTCCCCCTACCCTCTCTCTCTAACTCACAACAGCCTGACGAAAACTCCTCCCGACAGTCTCATCAATAACCCAGAGCCGCCCAAACGCAGCCTCAGGTCTGTATCAGTCCCATCCTTATCCCCATCCCAACCTCAGCTCTACTCCAACATTGGAGGCCAAATTTCAGCTTTGACTGCAGCCACAGCGCCAACCCCAGCGCCAACCCCAGCGCCAACCCCAGCGCTGCCCCAGTTTCAGCTCCAGCATATCCTCAGGCCCAGGCCTAGTGGTACTGCAATTACAGCCCAAATTTAATCTCCAAGCCTAGCCAGAGCCTCAGCCTATGATCTGCTCCAGCTCATACTCAGCCCTATCCCCCATCCTTAACTGTACAAATCCGTTCCCAGTCTCAAATCTTCAATTTTTCTTAAACCTGCCACACCCACCCTTGCACAGCTCTCCTGAGGGAGCAGAGCAGGGGAGAGGGGCTGTGCTGGGTGAAAACCCTCGCTCCCCTCCAACGCTCCTAAAGGCTAGACTGTAATAAATGTCACATCGTATCAGGCGGAACATGTTGTGTGGAGCAGACACGGGTGCAGGGGAGGCAGAGAAAGCCTCTGCTCTCTTCCTGGGCTCATCTCTCCCTAACCTCAATAGAAAGGGACAGCACAGGAGAGGAGAGGGGACCCAGAGAGCAGGAAAGTTATCTTGGTTTGTCTCTCCTCTTTGTTTTCACCTTTTACCCCCATGTCACAGACAAGACTCTTTTATCTCTTTGTCTTTTCACCCCTCCTCTTTCTTTTTCTCTTTCTCTCTTTTCATGTCTCTCTTTTTCTCTCTCTCTTCCTCCTTCATTCCCCCCTTCCTTCCATCCTTCCACCCTCTTTCTGTTCGGCTGTGGGTCTGTTGAAGGGGAGTTGATGAGAAATAGGTGAGAGTTGATGTGAGGTGTAAAGAGAGGAGAGACCTTGGAGAGTGAGGAGGAGTGGGTGAGTGAGATGTTTTATGACCAGGTTTGAGAGGGTGAGAGTGAGATGCATCAACAGACAGAGATGGATGTAGGCAGAGTAGTGCTGACATAGATGGCTTTAAAAGGGGCGCCTGGGGATGTAGTTATCAAAGGGGAATGTGTTTAAGTACTTCATATTCATGCATCAGTGCATCACATGTATCAGTCGTTTGCGATTGCATGTTTGTAATGCAAAATAAATTACAGACAGTGTTGTATGTACAGTGAGCGCCAAAAGTATTGGGACAGTGACCCTTTTTTAAAAATTATACAATGACTATGAGATTAAAGAGCACACTGTCAGCCTTAAATTGAGGGTATTTTCATTCATATCGGGAGAACTGTTTAGCACTTTTTGTACATAGTGCCCCCATTTTAGGTGACCAAAAGTATTGGGACAAGTTCACTTATACAGTATGTGTATTAAAGTAGTAAAAAGTAAAGTAATTGGTCCCATATTCCTTGCATGCAATGACTACATTAGTGACTGTACAAACTTGTGACTCCAACAAATGTGTAGAGTTACAAGCTTGATGTAGTCATTGCATGCTATGAATATAGGACCAAATACTACTTTAATACACATACAGTGCAAGTATACAGCCCCCTTGAGTTTTTCCACATTTTGTTATGTTACAGCTTTATTCTTAAAGTGATTCAATTGTTTTTTTCCCTCTTCAATCTAAATACAATACCCCATAATGACAAAGCAAAAATAATGTTTTTTATTTATTAAAAATAAAAACCTGAAATATGACATTTATAGACCCTTTTTTTCAGCACTTTGTTGAAGCAACTTTGGCAGTGATTACAGCCTTGAGTCTTTTTCGGTATGACTCTACAAGCTTGGCACACCTGTATTTGGGGATTTTCTCCCATTCTTCTCTGCAGATCCTCTCAAGCTCTGCCAGGTTGGATGGGGAGCGTTGCTGCACAAGTATTTTCAGGTCTCTCCAGAGATGTTCGATCGGGTTCAAGTCCGGGCTCTGGCTGGGCCACTCAAGGACATTCAGAGGCTTGTCCCGAAGCCACTCCTGCGTTGTCTTGACTGTGTGCTTAGGGTCATTGTCCTGTTGGAAGGTGATCCTTAGCCCCAGTCTGAGGTCCTGAGCACTCTGGAGCAGGTTTTCATCAAGGATCTCTCTGTACTTTGCTCCGTTCATCTTTCCATTAATCCTGACTAGTCTCCCAGTCCCTGCCCCTGAAAAACATCCCCACAGCATGATGCTGCCACCACCATGCTTCACCGTAGGGATGGTGCCAGGTTTCCTCCAGAGGTGACATTTGGCATTCAGGCTAAAGAGTTTGGTTTCTTCAGACCAGAGAATCTTGTTTCTCATGGTCTGAGAGTCCAGCGGACTGTCATGTGCCTTTTACTAAGGAGTGGCTTCCGTCTAGCCACTCTACCATAAAGGCCTGATTGGTGGAGTGCTGCAGAGATGGTTGTTCTTCTGGGGATTTTATGTGGACACCTGCTCGTCGAACATGTAATTCCAAAATCATTGGCATTAATATGGAGCTGGTCCCCCCTTTGCATCCTCCACTTTTCTGAGAAGGCTTTACGTCTGCAGGGACCACAAGAGCATTAGTGAGGTCAGGGCCCTGATGTTGGGTAATTAGGCCTGGCTCGCAGTCGGCGTTCCAATTCATCCCAAAGGTGTTCGATGGGGTTGAGGTCATGGCTCTGTGCAGGCCAGTCAAGTTCTTCCACACCGATCTCGACAAACCATTTTTGTATGGACCTCGCTTTGTGCATGGGGTCATTGTCATGCTGAAACAGGAAAGGGCCTTCCCCAAACTGTTGCCACAAAGTTGGAAGCACAGAATTGTCTAGAATGTAATTGTATGCTGTAGCGTTAAGATTTCCCTTCACTGCAAGGGGCTTAGCCCAAACCATGAAAAACAGCCCCATACCATTATTCCAAAAAGTGCTGTAATATCTAAACAGTTCACCCGATATGGATGAAAATACCCTCAAATTAAAGCTGACAGACTGGACATTAACTTCATAGTCAGAGTACAGAGCCAAAACATGTCACTTTCCCAATACTTTTGGAGCTTACTGTATGTGTCTCTGTATGTTTGATTGTCAGCATGTATGCATATGTTGCAGTGTTTTAGAAACTTGGATGGGTGCCAGAGCCCATCCCCTGCCCCTGATTCTCTTACAGCTCTCCTCGCACAAGAACAGAGAAGCATGTTTACCCACATGCATCAGTGGATCCTGTCCACTCGACTGAGCCAAGGAAATATTTTCATGTTTGTCGTTACTTCAAAGTGCTCCTTTAGAACTTACTCATGCATTGGTAATTGTCTGTCCTCAGAGTGGAGTTGCATCGCCGTAGCGTAGCTTGACCTGTACGCCCCATATAATGTGCTGCCTGTCTTCAGGGAATCAAGACTATGCCTGATGCTACAGGAATTGGCTATGCAACTTTATGATGGAAAATATTTGACCCCTCTGTGCTGCGCTGCCTTTGTAGAGAACATGAATAGTCTTTGTACTCAGATCAAACACCCAGGCCCATACACATTCTCAATGAGCAGAGAATAACCACACAGAGAAATAACCACCACAGACACTTACATTATTGCATCCAGGAGTACGTTTTGACATGATACATAGCTAGACGAATGTTTCACATGATACACAGTACACTGAGTGTACAAAACATTAAGAACACAGGGATGCTGGCCCATGTTGACTCCAGTGCTTCCCACAGTTAAATCTGTTGTCTTGCCCATTCACCCTCTGAATGGCACATATACACAATCCATGTCTCAATTGTCTCAAGGTTTAAAAATCCTTCTTTAACCTGTCTCCTCCCCTTCATCTACACTGATTGATTTAAGTGGATTTAGGTGACATCAATAAAGGATCATAGCTTTCACCTGGATTCACCTGGACAGTCTATGTCATGGGAAGATGTTTTGTATAGCCAGATGTCATCCCCATTGAGGAAATGAATGAGACAGACCTAGGAAAGTGCTTGGAACACTATTCTGCTCTTCATTGCATGTTCATTAGGATGCAGGCAGCGTGGGTAAGCACATGTGCATTCAGGGAGGGGGTCAGATGAAGGAGGCTGCTTTTAATTAGGCTGTCTCTCTGTGACAAGTGAATATCCAGGCCTGCGCTCCGCCGGCCTGCCACGACACGGGCTTAACTGGGCGAGTAATAGGCACCCAGAGAGAGAGGAGTGACCTGCCGCCCCCCGGCTCCTTGCTAAATGAGGGGACGCTGGGTAATGGCTGTGTGTTTGTCAGGGTGTGTGTGCCCTGATGGGGGCCATACCCTCGCCACCTGCTCATGAAGAGTTTTTGGCGCTGTGTGTCAAATGATGACGCAAGCCGCTATGATAGCATGCATCATGGGCGCCAAGAAGTGCACAAGGTTTGAATATCAAAGCTGATGTCCATGAGGCTAAATCTATTTTGTCACACTCTGTGGTTCCTCTATTAGGTGGGCTTATTTCAATAAAACTCTGCTTGCTACTTTTCGGTTATTATGGCCCTTCTATTGGCTGACCCTGTCATCACTCTGCTACATGCTCAAACAACAGGAGGTTGGTGGCACCTTAATTTGGGAGGACATGCTCGTGTTAATGACTGGAGTGGAATAGATGGAATCAAATAAACCAAACACATGGTATCCAGGTGTTTGATGCCATTCCATTATTATGAGCCGTTTAGCAGCCCTAGACCCACCCCCTCCGCACACGCATGCACCTCCCCACCCCTCCTGTGGATTTGCTCATGGGCACAGGGGATCGGCAACACCTCTGAACACACACGGCCTCCCTGCTGCATCCCTCGGCAGCTGAGTATCTAAGCAGGGTGCTTAGCAGAACCAACAGCAGGGCAAGGTAAACAAACAGAGGCGCGCCGAGTAAATCACCTCCATCCACGGTGGCTCACTGAGGATTGGATGACACTGGGAGGCCTGTGAGAAACTGCAGGTTCCCAACCCAGGGGATCCACCGCTGCCCCCCAGAGCCCCAAGTTCCAGCCCCAGGCCCCAGAAGAGGTGGCAGCAGCCTGGGAGTGATTGATGCTATGTGCCCCTGTGAGGGTCACATGGACGGGTGAGATGGATTGCTGGCACTTAAACAGAAAGAGGAGACGAGCTAATGTTCCCCCTAACTCTCCTAATGTTCCACGAGGGAGAGAGGGACAGGATGGGGCTGGGGGAGGGGAATGAGGGGAAGGGCACATTCACAGCTGCACCAAACAACCTCCCAGCCACCCAGCCTCCCAGCCACTCCCCATTCTACTCACCCGGACGGCAGGAAGTTGTAAATTTGACCTACAACCTCCCATGCATATTTCCCCCTCTGTGGCTGCAGCAGCCGTGGCCTCACTGGGCAGGGCCGAGTCAAGCAGCTGATAAGTGGAGCCTGTGAAAGGCTCAGCGCTCCACATACCCTGTGACCCCCCCAGGCCTGCAGTGCCCAGACACAGTGCACCCAGCTGTGGTAAATTAGTTAATAGACCAATAAGAAAGCGAGTTTCAAACCGCTCTGCCAATCACCGCTAGTTTTCAGTTTCCCCCTCACCACCCCCAGACAGTCTTGGACAAATTCTTGATTGAGAAATTGCTCTTTGATAAGAAGCTATTTTTGTTTATTTTTGACCATGTTAATCGAAAACAATCACAGTAAGGTACTTCATTGTTACCCAGAAATGATTTGATATTGAGTTAAAAGCAGCTGCATTGGACCTTTAAACTGTTGCTTGACGTATATTACCACTAAACCCTACTCTTGGGTTATCAGAGGTATAATAAGTATCCAATATTTTAGGTCTAGTGAGTGTGTGGATGTTACAGTACATACCCCGCTCCTGGCTGACAGGTTCAGGTACATGTCTCTCCCCATCTCACACAGATGCTAGAGGAAATGTGCAGGGGTTTCTCCTACCGAGTCCCCATGCACTATGTGGCTCTGTGCCAGGCACTGAGTGAAGTATTGAGCAGTGATGCTGGGCTGCCCATGGTAATGAGTGTCTAAAGACCATTACTCCAATGTGCACAGGCACAGCAGACAGATTGATGGTCTGACGTATGCCACTGAGGCTTTCAACAGCACCTCTCCCTATACTACAACACACTCATTTTAGTCTTTTCTGTCTGAATTACATTTTAGTCATTTATCAGACACTCTTATCCAGAGCGACTTACAGTAGGGTGCATGCATTTTCATACTTTTTCATGAATGGCTAACTCTGGGCCTCTCGCACTTGGGCAATTACTATCAACTTAACTGATTGTCCAATATAGTTTCTTACTTATTTCGCCTATTCAGATTCCCACAACATCTATGACTGAATGGGCTTATCTTTTTTCTTTAGGAGCAATATCCAACAAAACATAATGGCCAATGGCATTGTGGATATTTTCTAAATATGGCTTTGTTTTTCCTTTCGGCTCCCTATTGAATGGTCTGCTAGCAGGACAAATTAAGGGCCTGTCTTAGAGATTGTTGGAGTAATATGGGGATGTTTTCATCCTTTTTAATTAGAGTAATATTGTTTCCGGCAGTAATCTATCCACTAACGAGATGAGCAAAGGACAATATGATAAGAAGGGAGGACTCCAGTGATTTGCTGATGCTGTTGTTAAGCCGACAACACCGAGGATTATGAAGCCTTACAAGTATAACGGGGTGTGACGTTACGAAACACGTCTCAACACAGCGGCAGGTCAGCATTCTCTCTCCGTAATGTACATTATGTAAACCAGCCCTCATGTAACAGTCATAACTCAGTGTAATGTGAGGGGTGAGATGTCTCCCTCCTTGGCCACTCTGACTGTGGGCCTTTAGGCGCTTCCAGGACAGCTCAGTTTCCTTTCATCACCTATTAGAACCAGATGAGCCCCCAGCCCCAAGCCCCCAGTCCCAAACCCCAGCTTTCAGCCATCAGTCTCCAGCCCCTCAGCGCCTTAGGCCCCGGCTCCATCTTAATCGTTTGGAGCGTGTGCAACTCAAACCAGATGTGAGCGAGCTGCTGTCGCCAATGACGTAGAGCCAACTGGAGGAGAACTCTAATGTGCCTGTGGTGTGTTTATCATGACTGGGGCATGTTGTGCTTGCTAACACACATTCTGCACTATTAACTCAGCGTGATTGGATGTCGCTGGTCGTAAAGCAGAGCAGAGGCTCATACTGTATACTGGCATTATAGTTTGATATAAAAACATGGATCTGAGTGTTGTTTTCATTACACGCAGCGGAGCCTGTCACTCACAATCATACTGAGATTTATAGCCCAGTAGTGATCTCAGAAAGATACTGCTGTAATGAGAAACAGAACAAGGAGGACCAATCCCTGACACACACACACACACACACACACACACACACACACACACACACACACTGGTCCTGGGTATAAACATGAGACCCCAGACCACCATCTCCCAATGATATGGTTCTCTCTCTCTCTCTCTCTCTCTCTCTCTCTCTCTCTCTCTCTCTCTCTCTCTCTCTCTCTCTCTCCCCCTCCCTCTATTTCTCTTCCTCTATTTCTCTTCCTCTCCTGTTTTCTCTCTGTGCATGCTGCTGACACCCCTGGCCCCTCTCCCAGGCGTCCTGTGTGTCTCTCTCTCTGTGTGTGTGTGTGTGTGTGTGTGTGTGTGTGTGTGTGTGTGTGTGTGTGTGTGTGTGTGTGTGTGTGTGTGTGTTGTGCTGGCTGGCCCAGTGCTGACAGGCCAGGGGTCTCCAGTCTCTAATCTCTGTTTGCGTTGCTGTCTGTCCCTGTGCATTCAGAGCCTAATCTCGCCAGGCAGCTCCAGCCCCATGATATTAAGAGCAGAACTTCCTCTGACCTTTGTGACCGAACGGCCTTTGACCCCCCCAGCCCCCCATCCGCCGCCCAAAAATGCAGCCATGTTATGTAGTCCAAGGTTGGCTGTGCATATCTTTGGGAAAGAGTTAAGCTTTTGTAATGGGAGCTATACTGAACAAAAATATAAACGCAACATGAAACAATTTCAACGATTTTACTGAGTTACAGTTCATATAAGGAAATCAGTCAATTTAAATAAAATCATTAGGCCTTAATCTATGGATTTCACAGGACTGGGGAGCCAGGACCTGCCAATCAGAACGAGTTTTTCCCCACAAAGGGGCTTTATTACTGACAGAAATACTCCTCAGCTGTCCGGGTGGCTGGTCTCAGACGATCCTGCAGGTGAAGAAGCCAAATGTGGAGGTCCTGGACTGGCGAGGTTACACGTGATCTGCGGTTGTGAGGCCTGTTGAATGTAATGCCAAATTATTGTCCCCAGCACAAGGTGCACCTGTGTTTTAATATATATATGTTTTATTTAACTTTTATTTAACTAGGCAAGTCAGTTAAGAACAAATTCGGTTATACAAAATGGATTATATTGGCAAATGAGAAACGCTCACTAACAAAAGAAATTAGTGCACAACATTTGAGAGAAATACGCCTTTTGTGCGAACTGAACGTTTCTGGGATCTTTTATTCCAGCTCATGAAACATGTGACCAACACTTTACATGTTGCATTCATATTTTTTTCCCCAGTATATAGAGCTGTGGCAATTAGTATTTATCCATGCAAAACATTACATCACCCAAGTGTGGAAGTGAGCCATCAAGGACTCTTTATAATGTCTCTATACTCAATGACATTGTAACAGTCCTGTTGTATAAAGTACCAGAATGAAGAGAGGCGAGACGCTATCCTGTAGAGGTTAATGGTATGTTATTTTCTGTCAAGTTTGTATGATAGAGCTAAGACCATGAACTTCTCTCCTCTCTGAACTCAATATTTCTCTCATCTCTCCTGAATTGCTCTTCTCTGTTCCTCTATTTGTCTCTCATAGCCCTCTGTACACAATCTCTCCGCCCGCACCAGTTTCCAATTAAGATTAGCCCCTAAAATGGAGGCGGGACAAACCTTTAGTCTGGTCGGGGGGGGGGGTCTGCGCTACGATAAATGAGATTAAAGAGGATGTAATAAATAAATAGTAATGTGGGCAGTAAAAAAGATAGTGTATCACATGTTTCCATACAGGCCTCCTGGGCTTTTATGCAATAACCAATTCCAAATGGATCTTGATAAAGGTCCCTTTTTTCTATCATTTACAGATTCATTTAGTGGTCAGTTGACAAAAAGGTCCAGCGCTGTGAGCACTTTCTTTATTACCTCACAAACCTTGTTAAATGACCCTGTGATTGTGTCCTGGGTGTGTGTGCGCGTATATGCATGCTTGCATGTGTGTGTGCTTGCGTGTATTCGTCTATAATCCTGTGTTTCTGCATGTGTCTGTGTGCAGCTTGTGCACACATCTAAAGGTTTATATCAGTATTCTGAATATATTCCTGTGTTTTTCTCATGAAATGAGCAGAGTCTGAATTCCAATGTGGCGTATTCTACTAAATGAAGCTTAGCTGGGTGGTTGCAGTTACATCGACCAGGGAAACGGTCCATTCCTCCTTCTCTAGATCAATACGATGGGGGTTTGTTGCTCCCCCGACGCTCTGCATTTCAACAAGCTCGACAAATAGATGTTGCACTCTAATTTGGTGTGAATTTCAGAACATCCATATTCATTAATTTTACCCTGTCATTTTCTCTTCCTGCATGTTTTTTTCTTAACAACTGCATGCCGAGACACTAGGACAGACACTATGGTGTCCATTAATAACACTAGGACAGACACTATGGTGTCCATTAATAACACTAGGACAGACACTATGGTGTCCATTAATAACACTAGGACAGACACTATGGTGTCCATTAATAACACTAGGACAGACACTATGGCGTCCATTAATAACACTAGGACAGACACTATGGTGTCCATTAATAACACTAGGACAGACACTATGGCGTCCATTAATAACACTAGGACAGACACTATGGCGTCCATTAATAACACTAGGACAGACACTATGGTGTCCATTAATAACACTAGGACAGACACTATGGCGTCCATTAATAACACTAGGACAGACACTATGGTGTCCATTAATAAACAGTGTAGTAATTCTCGCTCACTGCCCGGCAGCTGCGCCTTTTATTCATCAGAATGGACTCCTTCAAACTCTCCCACTCAGAGACAGGCAGGACTATTCACTATGCTGCCGGTCGGAGACAAAGCTATTCATTCCATCACAGACAGAGAGAGCCGAGTCAATATCGGCGGCAGGGCTGGACAAAGCGGAGCTTCAACAGGCATCGCTTGTCTCTTCCGAGCTTCAGCCCAAGGAGGTCAGACCAGCCGTATCATCACTGTTCATTTGTGGGGGAGACTTCAGAGGTGGCCTGGCCTGCCTGAGTATGCAGCCTGTGAATGTGCCAGGGAGACTCCGATCGAGACTCCTGCATTGATTGTGTCCTGAGCACTGTGGCCTGTAGCTGATGGATAAATGGTGCTGTCTCGTGTTATCTGAACTCCCTGACCTCTGTGTGGCTGACTGACAGGGAGGAGAGAGGTATAAAGAGCTAGATCATCGCTCATGGCTACCCTATGGCTTTTCCTCAGAGCTTAGGAAGAGCTGGAGATCGAATTCTATTGTTCTCAGACACAGATGTGGCCAGGATCTAGGAAAGAGGGATCTGATTAGTCTGACTGAGTGATTGAGGAGGAGAGATGTAGGGGGAGGATGGGAGTAGGAAACAGACAAGGGATGGATTGGATGGATGAAATGGTGCATGGTAGCTTTAGATTTGTGCTGCATGATGCTTTGTTGTAATGGATATTGATTACATTTCATATGTTGCTTGTGTACTGTATATTGTATAATTTGCTGACCAATAGAATGTGGTTTCCCCTCAATTCAAACACTGACAAAAAATGTTCTGGTTATGTTGAAATCTATTTACTTTATAGGAGTGTTTCTGCTTGTTTAAGCAGGGAGCAGCCTTCCCAGTAAAAACATGAAGGCAGGTCATGTTTCTGTGTGTTTATTCCTCATTTCCACTGTGGAAGACCGCAGAGACAGTCCCCTGGTGGCCTTGCTCCGTCTGAGACGCAATCTGACATTCCACAACAATGCATGATGGGAAAGGGACGTCAGCCGAGGGAAGTGAAACATTCACTGAGTCATGTTCCTATGGTACCTCGCTGCCAGCACTTCCAACCACCCACCGTGAGAAAATTCCCATGGACCCCCCCTTCCAACACACCCCATTTGCCCACTCCACCACTACTAAAAATGAGAGCCATATGTCGGGCCCTCCATTTTCACATTGCTCAGCTAGATGCTTCCAATGATTTGTGGTCACGTCGTACACATTATGGCTGTATGATTACATCTGGCCCAACATCTCTCTCCCTTTCACGACCAAGGCTTCCCACAATGCTGCTGAAACAGCTGAATAAGCAGCCACACACACCACCGACAGTTTGGTAAGTGAAAAGGCGGCTAGAAGGACACCACTGACGGTTTGGTAAGTGAAAAGGCAGCTAGAAGGACACCACTGACGGTTTGGTAAGTGAAAAGGCAGCTAGAGGGACACCACTAACGGTTTGGTAAGTGAAAAGGCAGCTAGAGGGACACCACCAACGGTTTGGTAAGTGAAAAGTCAGCTAGAAGGACACCAACAACGGTTTGGTAAGTGAAAAGGCAGCTAGAGGGACACCACCAACGGTTTGGTAAGTGAAAAGGCAGCTAGAGGGACACCACCAACGTTTTGGTAAGTGAAAAGGCAGCTAGAGGGACACCACCAACGGTTTGGTAAGTGAAAAGGCAGCTAGAGGGACACCACCAACGGTTTGGTAAGTGAAAAGGCAGCTAGAGGGACACCACCAACGGTTTGGTAAGTGAAAAGGCAGCTAGAGGAACACCACCAACGGTTTGGTAAGTGAAAAGGCAGCTAGAGGAACACCACCAACGGTTTGGTAAGTGAAAAGGCAGCAAGAGGGACACCACCAACGGTTTGGTAAGTGAAAAGGCAGCAAGAGGGACACCACCAACGGTTTGGTAAGTGAAAAGGCAGCAAGAGGGACACCACCAACGGTTTGGTAAGTGAAAAGGCAGCAAGAGGGACACCTAATGAAAACAGTTTTATTGCCCACGTTTTCTTCCTTCATAATTTCGATGAAAGCGATAGGTGGATGTTAAGTCATTGTAGAAACTCTGGTTTAATATCAAGTTTCCATTTATATACAGTATGTTTATTTCTGTCTACTGTATGTTTGTACTATATTTGGAGAGTTTATCTGTCGTCTATGGAGTACTTGCAGTACTAAGGCTGACTCTTTTCATGAAACCTACATTACAATAAGGCAGAGTCATAGTAGCCAAACTGTATCACTAGTCCTATTGCACTTCTCTGATGGAGCCAATCTCTCTCAGGGGAAATGAGAATGCCACATTTAGTTTTTGCTGAGCTTGGACTTTCTTATATTTCCACAAAAATAAGAAAAGTGTATTCAAGACAAGAAGGGGAAGCGATGCCAGTGAACTTTTCTCCAGAGTAAAATGTCTTGCCTGTTCTCAGATTCTGCCATTTCTGTAACAGTGTATTTCCTGTTGTGTGTTTCATCAAGACACTGTTGACTGGGCCTGTGGTGATGGCCGGATTATGGTTGAGTCAATATTGGACAGAAAACACTTGTAATCGTTCTCAGGCTGTAGTTTCCCCAAACAGTCCCTTATGCCAGGGCAGGGCAACAATACAACCGGAAACAAACTTCTAAATGTTTTCTCTGTGTGTGTTATTTCTCTGTATGTGTCATCAACTTAAGGGCATTTTATATTTTTTGCACCAAACTTGAACCTAAATCCAATGACATGGTGAAATGTTTTGTTGATTTCACGTTGAATTCACGTTAGTTGACAACTCAACGAAATGTCAATCAAAACTAGACGTTGAACTGACGTCTGTACCCAGTGGGTAGGAATCTCGGGAACCCAACCTCTCTTAGACTCTCTGTCTTGGCGACTGTTCACTGCAGTTTATTATTGTTTGTTAAGTTATTGTTTTCATTAAAACTTAATATCCATGGGAAGTGGAGGACCGGACATGGGTAAGTCAACACATGCCAGCGATGTTGTTTCAACTATTTCCTGGAGTTTTATATACACTTAATCTAATGGTGAGATTGAACAGAGGTTGGGAGTTTATGATTAAGGCCTCCTACAACTGTGTGGCCAAGTTGCAGTGAAATAAACTTGTGGATTATCCTGGATACTATGAAAAGGGAAAAGAATGTGAGAAAGACTGATCTAACTGAAAAGGCTAGTTTCCCTGCCTCTATCAGAGTACATTTAAATGACTTCAGTCATAAGTGCAATTTTCAGTCAATCCCTTTCTGACTAATCTTTACTGTGAAATATAAAGATGTGGCATAGCTTGCCACAGTAATGTAGTCCACTCTCTTGTTCTTTTTGCAGTCAGCCGGATATAAATTATTTACAGTAAGTCTTAAATAACGGGTTGGACACTTACAGGTGAAGGTCCCTTGGTGTGGCTCCAGCTTTGTGTGTGCATCCGTGCTGTATTGAGCGCTCCTTGGTAGCTGTGTATGATCTCTGACCCGTGTCCTCTCTTAGCCTTGGTGACGGTGATGGTAAGCAGCCAAGGATGTGTTTACAGGAGTGGAGCTGTGAAGAGCCAGGCGAGGTGTTGCTGCCAGACTCAAAGCTGATTTTCAGAACTTACCCAGACGACGAATAGGACACAGGCCAGAGATGAGTGGACACACACAGGCAAACACACGCAAACCTATGTGGACCTTTCACAACATGCAGGCCAGCTTGCAGACAGGCATGCATGCACAAATGTTGACCCGACATACTGTGTTCAGACATGCAAACAAACGTGGGCAACACATACTGTACATGAAATATGAAAATATATATGAACATTTGGATCAGACACATACTGACATGCAACACACACACATACACACACACACACAGAAGGGTTTTCTCGTAAGAGTTTACCCTCTCTTAATGTGAGAGGGTAAACAAACACTTGTGCATCTTACATGTCTCTCCACTCTCAGAGGGTAGCAGCAGGGCATATGGCAAGGCAAGTGTAAAGTAAGGTTATCGTCTACTGTAGAAGGGAGTCATTCGAGTATTAGTTAATTGATGTAATAGTCACCTACTGTCAGTGGTGTAGTGGAGGGTGTACACAGGTATACGTCTTATACCCACTTATTTTTCAGTGGGCATTGGGTATACTCACTTCTTATTCCCCACTATGCGTATCGAAGTAGTGTAGAGGAGGTATACACTGAGTGTACAAAACATTAGGATATTGAGTTGCACCCCCCTTTGCCCTCAGAACAGTCTCAATTCGTCGTGGCATGGACTCTAAAAGGTGTCGAAAGTGTTCCACAGGAATGCTGGCCCATGTTGACTCAATATCATAGCTTTCACCTAGATTAACCTGGTCAGTCTATGTCATGGAAAGAGCAGTGTATGCTGTATCAATTAATAAGGCTTATGGAACAGATCAGAACGTTGATAAACTATTCTATTCTTCACAGTTTAGGCGCAGCATTGTGCACATGGCGGTAGGCCAGGTTTCAACAAATTTAAGAACAGGAAAGATAATGCTAATGATAGGCCTAACCGTCTTCTGATAGATGGAAAGGCTTTCCCAAAAACCAACTCAATTAAATGTTAACTAGCTACAAAGTCGCCTATGCCTACAGTACCTGGCAGAATTATTACCAAACAACAGTGCTAGGTATCTGTGCACTTGAAGGGTAACTACACAATAAAATCAATATGTCTTCGCAGACCTTTTTCCCAGACCTTTAAAAGTGGTCTCCTAATGTGGTTTAACCTTCTCATGCATGAGTTCCAAATATCTCTAACGATCGCCCCAGCGTGAGTTTTTTATGTGATGTCAGAATGCACTCACTGTTCCAAAATGTGATCGTTACACAACAGGACAGTTAACCTGTGTTGCCCTCAAACCAAGGCACGCTGCCTGCTAATTATACATAGGCTATGTTTCAACTTGTCAATTTCAAATGATTTTCGAACAAGTTTTATTTTCTAACAACTGTTTGAATCACAAATATGTGATTGTACGCATCAAAGGGTTAAGCATTGTTATGGACTTAGATAGATAGATAGATAGATAGATAGATAGATAGATAGATAGATAGATAGATAGATAGATAGATAGATAGATAGATAGATAGATAGATAGATAGATAGATAGATAGATAGATAGATAGATAGATAGATAGATAGATAGATAGATAGATAGATAGATTTCTATCTATCTATCTATCTATCTATCTACATGTTGATATGTGTGCTACTGTGTGTGATGAATTGAGCGCTAACAAGCAGCTAATGTGTTTTTATGCAATAAGTCGGTTATCCACACCTTGCTCTTTAGCAGTTTCCTAAAAACACGTTTTACTGTAAAACATTCATAATAGATTAATCCATTAATTAATCCAGTTAAATAAAGGTTAAATTGAAAATAGTTATGGGCAGGCGCTCCTAAAATAGCCAAAGACATGAGGGAGAGAGGACAGTATTGCATTCAGCCTTTCCCCTAGCTGACCTCCTGATGTGGCTCCTGATGAAAATATGATAATAAAGCATTTTACGTAAGCAGGAGATTACGCTGGATTATGATGGACACTGTACACAGACATGCGTGCACGCACAAACGCGCACTTGCACGTCGCACACACACAGTACAGCCATAAAAGCAACAATTTACAACCAACAACACTCCTGAGGGGTTGGGTTAAATGCGGAAGACACATTTCAGTTGAATGCATTCAGTTGTACAACTGACTAGTATCTAGTCATGACTACACCACTGCCTACTGTATACATGTCTAGTGTTGATAGTAATTATTAAAACCAGGGTCTTTCACCTTCAATCACCACTTGGTTCCAACACCTTACTGGGAGTTCAGGGTTTGTGAACGAACGCAAACATCAATATACAGCAGTGGATCGAGAGAGATATGAAAAACTGGAAGGAAGAGTACGAGACAGACTTTGTTGTTTTCTCTGGTAGGGAGGAGGAAGTTGTGTGAGCCAGGGATGTGGGAACACCAAGCCCAGCAGTCGGGGCTCAGCAGGACGGCCCAAGGCCTCCTTGGCAGGACACATGCAAAGGGGATTGTGGGAAATTACACGGGATTAGAACAGGGCATCTAATGCCCTCATCCAGTGGGACATTTTCATCAAGGAGCATGCCGTCTGACGGACAGAGAGAAAAAAGCAACAGACCCTCTTTTCCAGCTCCCTGGATTAGACCTTGCAGAACCCTCTCCTTTGTGTTGCTCTGGCAAGCTGGCGCCTCTCAAAGCAACTGTCAGTGCACACAGAGAGAATGAAAGAAGTAGGGGAAAAGCTTGATAATGGTGGTGATGGGGGAAAATCCTGCTGTTTAAGTTCTGATTAGATTGAACGCCCACCGTCCACACTTTCCTGAGGGAGTGGAGAGCAGAGAGTGTATAGAGCAGTGGAGAGCAGAGAGTGTATAGAGCAGTGGAGAGCAGAGGCCTTAGTGGTATGGGGCCGGGGACTGAGCAGCATGAGCCCAATCACTGGACCCAGACAGAACTGTGTCTATTGCCCTTTTTTATTGGAATATTTTCACATGTTTAGTCCATAGCTCCATGAGACGATTCACTTCAGTGAAAAGGATAGGGAAAGGCTGAACTGTCTACTTTATGTATATGGAGGCTCGACTCCTCCTGCCAGCAAAGGGCTTGTACCATAACTGCAGTCCTTGTTAGTGATCCTGGAGGTGATTATATATATGTTGTTTACCTTCAAGATGACCATAGACCCCTTGATTGTTGTGGATCCATCCTCAGTGGATAATCAGTATGGAGTGTTTGGGCAGGACTGGTCCTTGTCACTTCACCCCATTTGAACTGACTGGTACATGTGGAGGGGACTCCATAAAAGAGACAGAGTGCAGTTCTGCTGCTTTTAAACATAGGTTATAAAAACAGATGGCTTTCCTGCCACTCCAATCATCCTAATAATTGTTTGTGTTTTGAACACACTGAGTGAGCCCTCCTTGGCCTACGTACCCCTGAGGTTGGCAAGAGGTGGAAAACAGGAAGCCTGTATCTTTATAAGGCCAAATAAAAAGTTGATGATCTTTTTAATATTTCAGTTGCCGGGTGCTGCCTACGCTGTCGTGCATTTCCCCCACAATGTGTAGAGTTCTATTCTCGAGGACCTGTGTGGGGCTATTGAATGAATCCATGAAGGAGCCATTCTCTAACCTTGTGATGGTTTACATGGCCATTAAATCAGGGTTACAGTGCCTATATAGACATGACTGCTTTATGTAATTAGTCGTGGAGGGATAATTGAAAGGTCACTGCGTGCTATTGTGAGCAATCTGCATAAAATTAATCAATTTATTGTGGCCCGCTAACTAATAAGCCATTAAACCGTGAGAGAGAAAAAGAGCCAGTCTTTGAAATACAGAGTTAGGTGGAGAACAATTCTTTAAATGTAACTTATGCAGCATGACGTGGTTAATTAATGTAATAAAGCCCACACAGTCCAAATTTGATAGGCCTCATAAGTTTAATGAGTTACATATTTTTTTTTGTTGACGTGTGCTCATGACTAGATGCTTTTGTGTGACATCATAAAGAAACCATGCAAAAGTCCTATTAGTAAGCTTTAAATTAGGAAATATGTGTAATCTTATTCAATGGCAAAAGGGAATTTCCCCACGACTAGATATACTTCTGCTTTTGGTTAGTTTCTCATTTATAGCCCAGTAGTGATCTCAGAAAGATACTACTGTAATGAGAAACAGAACAAGGAGGACCAATCCCTGACAAACACACACACACACACACACACACACACTGGTCCTGGGTATAAACATGACATAAGACCCCAGACCACCATCTCCCAATGATATGGTGCGCTCTCTCTCTCTCTCTCTCTCTCTCTCTCTCTCTCTCTCTCTCTCTCTCTCTCTCTCTCTCGCTCTCTCGCTCTCATCTCTCGCTCTCTCTCATCTCTCGCTCATCTCTCGCTCTCTCTCATCTCTCGCTCTCTCTCTCTCTCATCTCTCTCTTTCCTCTTTCCTTCTCTCTCACTTTCTACTCCTGTGACCCCATGCAGCCTCTTCAGGCCTGTTTAACTGTATAAACCCTGGGGGTGATGAACCCTTTCCATCTCACACAAATGTTTTTATGGCCATGAAAGTTGGTCATGCTCCACTATAAAGGGCCAATTCTTTCATGTGTGGGTTTATCAAGTTAATGAGTGAACTGTTAGGTTCAAGCCATAGTGACTTTACAGAGTAACAAAATATTCCGTTTTGTGAACAGGCCAACTGTACTGTATGTGGGTGGGTGGGGGCAATGGAGTATTTAAAACATTTTGTGAGAGAATATCATTCACAAACAGAGCACATGCCTTGGTATCCCTACTACAAGAGAAAGCTCAGGACAGGATTTTCCCCTGAGAGGAGGTTGTCATACCTGATTTATAGTTCATGTGTCAGCCATGCCAGTCATGTCATATATGTTTCCTGGAGTAGGGGTTTCCCCTTCAGGTACTGTAGGTATTTCCCTAACCTCAGTCTGTCCTCCTCTGTGTCTGTTTGTATCTACTGTGTCAGGTCATTACCACAGCATTTATAGAGGCATCTTTCACACCATATCTACTTGTTTTTGTGTGTAATTCACCAATTGCCCTGCAGAGAGGATGTCAAGGGCTGGATGAGAAGTAAATGGCGCATAATATAAACAGTGAAGTACGAGCGCTACTTCACTGAGTGTGTGAAGCACAGAATGACAGGCTCTGATACGATCTGGGTATAAACAACAGCGACAAACTATCTTATCTTTAACATAACTCTCCTAAAACCTCCATCAGTCACTCAACCTCTGACATTAAAGGTGTTTCACATAGAGTAGTCAACCACAGCTCATAACACAGCGAATCTGCTGCTTCTCATGAGTGCAGAGTGGATGAGTCAATGCACAGTGTGTGTAGAAACATGGGCAAGAGAGACAGGAAGTGACACATTCTACAAAGCTAAAAACAAAAAACGCCTTGTGAAATTAACAGTAGTAAACATTTTGGTTGCTCCTCTTGTGAAATTCTTGGTATTTTGGCGTGTGAGTGCTTCATTTTTTACAACTGTGGCGAGGGAGCCAAAGGAGACCTGCATTACTGTAATCTTGTCTTATCTCACCCGAAAGTCTTTATGGTATTGTGTAGGCACGGTTGAAATAAACTGATGGGGTAAAGCAATACATATTACATATTGTCCCTCACAAAACAGGACATGATAAGAATACATTGGATGTTGAATAATTAAGGTAGTGGGCTTGTTAAATGTTCACACAAACACACATATTCACACACCAACTGGCCAAAACACATACTTAACCTGTGAAAAATCAACACAGTCACAGCTGGCTGGATGTTTGCATTGCCAGAGAACAGACAGTCTCTTTAATCAATGTGAAAGTGTGGCCGCTGCCCTCTCTCCACTTGTTTGCATTCCCTACTGTATGACATCACCACCCCTGGTCAAATCCCTGAGAGCTCATTGGTTGCCTGTGATGGAACCGCTGATCAGGTCCAAAGATCACAAAGTCTTGCCAAGAGGTGACATCAGTGTGTGGAGCTTAGCCAATGGCTGAGAGATGCCTGGACCCCTCTAAAGCAACATCCCATTGGCACACACTCTCCCAGTGTCTCAAAGCATATACACCATACACACCATGCACAGGGAACTTTCCAGTAACAACACATTCAGCCATGTATCCCTCTTCTCCTCTCTCGTCCAACTGCTATGAGGATGTGAGACAGCTTAGATGGATTCCTTCAAAAACAAAATGTGCTTAGGCTGTGATTTGGCCCTCTGTTTTTCATGGACTCTCTACCCCACAGTGTCTGTGTTGATTTGACAGTATGACAATATGGCAGGCTTCCCAGTCCACCCCCAGAGAGGTAGTAGGTGAGAGAGAGAGAGAGAGAGAGAGAGAGAGAGAGAGAGAGAGAGAGAGAGAGAAGATGCGTGTGTAGGTGCATGTCCATTTGTGTTTGCCAGATTCTACAGTAGAAAACTTCTGTGTGACTCAATAGCTTCATGAATGAACTCCATCCCGCTGAGGGAGTGTGTTACGTGGGAGTCACCTTTGATGGACAGCTCTCCTCAGAAGTTTCGGAAAATTCTGAATTCCTACATGGCGATAATGAATTGTCTATCAATTGGCGTCTAGAGGATGTTCATGCTTATGTCGGAGTGTTCCTACATAAAGCTTAACACTCTGTCATGTAAAGTGATGAAATCCATTCCTGTATTGTGTGTCCATTTTTGTTGTTGAAACAAGTGTTTAAAAGCAGCATTCAAGATTTGGGGATTTTGGTAAGCCAGTGGACTCTCTGTCAGAAGGTAGAGCAGGTAGGGCAGATTAAACTGTCTGTAAACTGTCTGTTTGGGGATTTCTACCCTGGCTTTGTCTTACTGAGCATGACCAAAGAACATGGAAATCCAGGGGAATCCAGCACCTACAACAGGAAGTATAACTCACTTTCTGTTTCTCCCACTGTTAACACCTCTTTAAAGGTTGAGATTTTATCCTCTAGCAAAGCCATAAATAGAACAAGACCTTGCTTATTAGCCGATATGACAGATGCCTTGTCTCACATTTTATAAACGAAGCTACTGTTAACAGGTCAGGGCTACACAGTATGTGGTAACTCCGTAATGTCTGGGTGACATACAAGGAATAAATAATAGCCTTGTATTAGTCATTACTAGGGGTTTACAGTGTGTGTCTGTCTCTGATTCCACTGTACAGCATTAATCCGTTCAGACAGCGTTTTCATGTCATCCCTCCCTACCCTCCCCTTTGACTCTCTCAGCCACAGCCTACTTCCCCCTACCAGACTGGTTTGACTGGTGATGTGTGCTTTGGGTGGCATTCATTTCACTGTGGGCGGGGCATTCATGCCTGCTGGCTGTCTGGCCAATAGGCTTTGACTCAACTGTCTGGCTGGCCAATAGGCTTTGATTCAGCTGTCTGGCTGTAGTGTTTACCCATGCAGTGGCAGAGTGTCTGTGAAGCTAAATGGACCTCCTCTGACAGTTAGAAGCCTCTAGTCACGTATTAATACCAATGGGATGACAGCTATAAGGCTGAGAGGATAAAGGAGATTGGACTCATTAATGCAGTGTTACAGTTAATCTTAGGGGCTGGGTTTCCTGGACCCAGATTAAGCCTATAGTCCTGGATCAAAAATTGGTCCCAAGAGTATCTTAGCCAGTAGGGGTGTTGTTGTATGACTGCCATTAAACAAGACCTATATCGCTTCATAAATGTGCTCAAGTGCATATGAATATCTTGGCCATTGTTATAATTATGACTTTTCTAATAGTAGGCTTAATTGTTTTTGTTGATTGAAAATGCACACTGTTCAGTTTGGTTTGAGTCTAGACTTTATGACAACCTGTATCAGGCCAGAACAACATTGTTGCCATAGCATGGGTATGTATATACTGTATACTATATGTACTATACCCCAGAGAACACTGCTACTCCAGCAGATGTACTATACCCTAGAGAACACTGCTACTCCAGCAGATGTACTATACCCTAGAGAACACTGCTACTCCAGCAGATGTACTATACCCTAGAGAACACTGCTACTCCAGCAGATGTACTATACCCTAGAGAACACTGCTACTCCAGCAGATGTACTATACCCTAGAGAACACTGCTACTCCAGCAGATGTACTATACCCTAGAGAACACTGCTACTCCAGCAGATGTACTATACCCCAGAGAACACTGCTACTCCAGCAGATGTACTATACCCTAGAGAACACTGCTACTCCAGCAGATGTACTATACCCCAGAGAACACTGCTACTCCAGCAGATGTACTATACCCCAGAGAACACTGCTACTCCAGCAGATGTACTATACCCTAGAGAACACTGCTACTCCAGCAGATGTACTATACCCCAGAGAACACTGCTACTCCAGCAGATGTACTATACCCTAGAGAACACTGCTACTCCAGCAGATGTACTATACCCTAGAGAACACTGCTACTTCAGCAGATGTACTATACCCTAGAGAACACTGCTACTTCAGCAGATGTACTATACCCTAGAGAACACTGCTACTTCAGCAGATGTACTATACCCTAGAGAACACTGCTACTCCAGCAGATGTACTATACCCTAGAGAACACTGCTACTTCAGCAGCTGTCTCGTCATCGGACTATGTCTTCTCTCATAATCCGAGAGCATCTGGTCATCACGGTGGTGGCACAGGGCTGCTCATTTCTTTATGAATTGAGATTTTCTCTTTTCCCCCCTCTCTCACCTGTCCATCTCCTCATCTGAATTCCATGCTGTCACTGTCACTTGTCCACTCAAGTGTAACATGGTTGTCGTCCATTGCCAACCAGGTGCCCTTGGTTGGCAAAGAGCTTGACACCTTGATAAGCACATTCTTTCTTTTTACACTCTTCTCTCCAACCTTACCCACTCAACCCCTACCCAGATGGTCATGCGCCATTGCAATCTTGTTTCTCTCTCTCCCACTACTCTCTCCTCTTCTATCCTATCATCTCTCCCTTCTTCTAAATCCTTCTCCCTCCTGTCTCTTGACTCTGCCTCTTCGACCCTACTCTCCTCCCTTTGACTCTCACTGTCCCCTTTTTCTCTTCTCTGATCAACTCTCTCTCTCTCTCCTCTCTCTCTCTCTCTCTCTCTCTCCTCTCCTCTCTCCTCTCTCTCTCTCTCTCTCTCTCTCCTCTCTCTCTCTCTCTCTCCTCTCTCTCTCTCTCTCCTCTCTCTCTCTCTCTCTCTCTCTCTCTCTCTCTCTCTCTCTCTCTCTCTCTCTCTCTCTCTCTCTCTCTCTCTCTCTCTCTCTCTCTCTCTCTCTCTCTCTCTCTCTCTCTCTCTCTCTCTCTCCTCTCTCTCTGGCCTGTGCTACATCATGATATTCACCAAGTCCTCTCCACCCTCATGTTATCATGTTAAAAGACATTTTAAAGTGACCAAGTCCCTTAGATAGAGAGACAGACGTGACGCCCCAAGCATGTCACTAGCCCTTATAGGGCCTTTGTTGGGCGATCCTCTCAGTGGATTGACCAAAGCTCTATTTTGGTAGAGATGCACTCAGGCTTGCTACTACCTGTGGGACAGTGGAGGCTGCTGATGGGAGGACGGCTCATAATAATGTCTGGAACGGTCTAAATGGAATGGCATCAAACCATGTTTGATGTATTTGATACCATTCCACTAATTCCGCTCCAGCCATTACCACGAGCCTGTCCTCCTCAATTAAGGTGCCACCAACCTCCTGTGCTGTGGGAGTGTGTGGTTCCTAAAAACAGACACACACCCTTGCATAACCCACCACTTTAAAACACACACCCCTCTGTACTTTAGCAGCTTCTCTGTGTCGTCAGTAAAGAGCTATAGATTGAATAGTGTGAAGATGGCAGGCATGTATCCAGAGACGGCTAAATGTGTGGCCAACTACATTCTGAGCCAGTCTACAGTGTGTTTCATGACATGGATGGTTGTATTGTGGATGATTATGACAGAGAAACATCTTCCTCAGAGGGTCATGTGTTCAAATCCCAGCTATGTTCTCTCTCGTGTGCTCACTCAGTTGCTATTGTAATTTGTTTCTGTAACTATAATTGAATCCATGGTGAAGTCACAAAAGGACACATTCGTTCAGTGCGCTATCATGTCACAACACGACAGTGACTCTGATGCCTGGCGTGTTTGTGGCGGACTGGCGGTGTTGGTGGAATGTTTCATGAGCAGGTGTGAAGCTGTGTACATAGAAATTGAATAGGGGTTCTATTTCTATGGTTGTATATTGCCATTGTGGTGCACACTTTTCTGATGGAATCCAATGTGATATTGTGCATCAAGGCTAGTGGTTGAAGAACTCTAGAGCAGTGAACTGTTTCCCTCCTACAGATGTGGGATCTTAATTTGAGTTTTCTACAGCAGGAAAATAATCCTGCAGCAACAAGAAAATTATTATGTGGATTATAATTAATGGACATTGTTTGATACATTTTTCTTTAGGGAAAATCAAGTCTGAAATTTCAACGTTCAACATTTCCTGCTGTGCAGTAAAATTATCAGCAACAAAATTGTCATCAAATTAAGATGCTGAATCTGTAACATGGTCAAATTTAGAAACACGCATAGATAGTCTTTTGAGATCTGTGGTGTTTTTTAGGTATTTTCAGTACCGGTAGTGTGAATAGTGGGATTGATCAGTTCTTTATCCACCCTGTGCCCCAACAACAGACTTTGTAAATCAACTCTAAATTCACCAGCCTGGATTATCTGATCACCTCACACTGACTGTGAGCTTTAAAGATAAAACAGAAACGGCATGGAATAGAAACCTACTCAGAATAGCATAATGGAAAAATAATACAGTGGTATTTTTTAGTAAGGAGAAAAAAATATCATATGATTTATTTTTGCCTAAGTTGCCAGAGAGAGTAGTCTCAGTAGCCTGAGTATATATGAGACAAACATCCATTCAGCCGACTGTCACTGAGACTGGCTGTCTGTCATTTCCCTCTGGGTGTCAGAGAGGGAGAGGTAACGCGCTCTGTGCTGTTTTCAGACTGGCGTCTGATTTGCTGTTTGATTACTGCTGCTCCTCAGGCACCCTCTCCACACACACACACACACACACACACACACACACACACACACACACACACACACACACACACACACACACACACACACACACACACATAGTTGCAGAAGGTCAATGTGTAGCCCAAACTGTTCGGATGCTATAGACAGAAGTTGGCAGTACAAAGACGCTTCTGGGGGTCGTAGAGCAAAACGGAGAACACCATTGATATAGGTCAAACCGTTTGGACACTACAGACTGATTTTGGGGATGTCTCATGGTCTGACAAACCCTGCTCTCTGTCACCTTTCACCGCAGATGCAGAAGTGCGACATTGGCGGATGCAGTGGATTGAGAACAGATATCTCTAACTTAAACTGACAGTTTCTTATGGGGATTTTTTCATTATGTGAATTAGACATCGACTCTAGGGGGTTAAATTAAGTGAAAAAGTTAAGGGTGCCTGTGAGGGTGCTTCATTCAGGATGGATATCAATGTAAATAGCATTTGTGGAGGTGAATGTTGCTTTCCTCTGCCCTGGTTTCAGAAGGAAAACATCAGCTAGCTAGCTAGGTAGCTAAACAATCCATGGCTACAAAGCTAGCTGGCTAGCTAGCTAGCTATCTACTCGGTAAGTTCCCTTGACATGCTAGAAAGTAAAGTAACTAAAATAAATGTGTTTTATTACCTTCTGAATCTATTTGTTTCTTCTGTCTTGAATGTAGAAGTTCTATATTGCAATCTCCCCCCAAAAATGTGATCTAATTGACAAGACGTTCAGTCAGTGAATAAGGTTATCGCCAGAGACTCTTTCTCCTGTACATGCCTTCAAACTACCTAAAACCCTTAAATGATTGAAGGGCTCTATGCAACACCCTAAAACAGTTTCCTTAGGTAAGGGGAAATGATTCCTTAAGGGAAACACTTAAGATGTTTTATGCAACCGAGCCCAGTACCTACGGAGGAGCAGCCCTATGGAGGAAGTGGAACTGACCGTCGGAGAAGCAGATGTAGTGTACTGATGAAACGCTCCAGGCCTGTTTGTCAGACTGTCTTTGTTTCTCTCTGGCTGTACCATCAATGCCCCCTCTGCTGAAGCTACACTGCCTATCCAATCCAAACTGCCTCAACTCCCAGCCTTTCATCCGAATAGAGAGACATTACATCTCAATTTGTTGTTTGTTTATTTAGCTTTTTATGCGCTTTGAGATCATTTTCTGTAATGAATATGGTGCGCCATCCTGGAGCGTTCTGCTAGAGTTACCCCCTGTCTCTCAGCGCACCCACTGAGCCTCACATCACAGCCTTTATTAAAACCTTGTTGCCGAAACCAGAGATGCTCAGCCAGAGCCAGAGCCTCGCTGCTGGACACACATCACACACTCCTTTTATGGCCGACAGACAGAGGATAGCACCAACCTCCTGAATCCTTCCTCCCCTTCCCACTACCTCCTACCCGCCTCCCCTACTCCCTCCCTCCTCTCCTTCACAATGTCTCCCCTACTTTCCCTCACCATGCCCTACCCACTACTCTCCTTCAATAAGGCCTGCCCACCACCCAATACCCTTCTCTCCTTCAATAAGGCCTGCCCACCACCCAATACCCTTCTCTCCTTCAATAAGGCCTGCCCACCACCCAATACCCTACTCTCCTTCAATAAGGCCTGCCCACCACCCAATACCCTTCTCTCCTTCAATAAGGCCTGCCCACCACCCAATACCCTTCTCTCCTTCAATAAGGCCTGCCCACCACCCAATACCCTTCTCTCCTTCAATAAGGCCTGCCCACCACCCAATACCCTTCTCTCCTTCAATAAGGCCTGCCCACCACCCAATACCCTTCTCTCCTTCAATAAGGCCTGCCCACCACCCAATACCCTTCTCTCCTTCAATAAGGCCTGCCCACCACCCAATACCCTTCTCTCCTTCAATAAGGCCTGCCCACCACCCAATACCCTACTCTCCTTCAATAAGGCCCGCCCACCACCCAATACCCTTCTCTCCTTCAATAAGGCCTGCCCACCACCCAATACCCTACTCTCCTTCAATAAGGCCCGCCCACCACCCAATACCCTTCTCTCCTTCAATAAGGCCTGCCCACCACCCAATACCCTACTCTCCTTCAATAAGTCCTGCCCACCACCCAATACCCTTCTCTCCTTCAATAAGGCCTGCCCACCACCCAATACCCTTCTCTCCTTCAATAAGGCCTGCCCACCACCCAATACCCTTCTCTCCTTCAATAAGGCCCGCCCACAACCCAATACCCTTCTCTCCTTCACAATTTCTCTACCGTCCTCCCTCTACTACGCATGAGCCAGTAGTTTTTCCTGGTCAGGTAATGTGGTCTGGAAAAACTCTAGGCCCATACTCTGCCCTACCCCCTCCTCTCTTCCTGTCTGCCCACGGATGTAACAGCTATGTTAATGAGAGATGTGTGGAGTAAATCACTTGAAACCTGGTCTGGTTTGCACAGTGCCTGCACGCTGCTAATGTTTGTGTGTAGGTGAGGACATATTTAATACTGTACAGAGAGAAAGAGAGAGAGAAGGAGGGAGAGAGATAGAAGGAAAAGGAAGGAGTGTGGGGAATGGTTTGACCCTCTTAGGTTTCGCAGGCATAATTCATAGTGTGAAATGCTAGAGGCGTCATAGTCATACGCATGTACATACGCACATGAGTAGTACGCATTCTTTGATGCTGTTAAGATAGGAGAATAGTGAACCATATGAAAGTAAAAGCCAAGCTGTTGGCGGAATATGTGTGTGTTTAAATAGGAGTACAAGGCAAGGAAATGAGTCCACAGGATACTGGATGTATTCATTTTCTGTCTTCTCTGCATGGTTCAGAAATCCTCTCCTCAGCCTGTACGAGCCTGTACGAGTTTCTGAAGCGTCGCCGGCCTGTGGAGATAGACTGCTTTTGCACCCCCCCAGGGGAAGGGGTACTAGATGAGCCCCCAGAGGTATCCCCCCTCTGGGTCGACCTGAAGGAACCCCCACTGGGAACACTGGCTTCTCTGAAGTTGCCTCCAGCAACAACACAGGCTTCTGCCACCTTCACCACACCCTAGTAGAAGTCTGTGTGTGTTTATGTGTGTGTGCACACGTGTTCCTGAGAGCCCAAAGCTGTTATGAAGTGGCCTGGGTTGTCATCACCACTCTAGAAAAGGAGACGACAGAATGGCCAGGTCTCAGTCACCACTCAGCTACCTTATCAAGCCAGAGGCCCAAAGCAGGCCCACAGCCTCTCACTTTATCACCCTCTCTGTCAGCACTTTATCACCCTCTCTGTCATTGAGTGACCATTAGGTCTATCATCTACATGTAGGGCAGACACTCACCTTCTGACCCCCTGACCACTCTACCCCACCACCACCCTCTACCCATACCGTGCCACGACCACTACTACTCCCATAGCCACCACTACCACTTCCCCCATATACAGTGGGGAGAACAAGTATTTGATACACTGCCGATTTTGCAGGTTTTCCCACTTACAAAGCATGTAGAAGTCTGTAATTTTTATCATAGGTACTCTTCAACTGTGAGTGACGGAATCTAAAACAGAAATCCAGAAAATCACATTGTATGATTTTTAAGTAATTAATTAGCATTGTATTGCATGACATAAGTATTTGATACATCAGAAAAGCAGAACTTAATATTTGGTACAGAAACCTTTGTTTGCAATTACAGAGATCATACGTTTCCTGTAGTTCTTGACCAGGTTTTCACACACTGCAGCAGGGATTTTGGCCCACTCCTCCATACAGATCTTTCAGGTTTCGGGGCTGTCGCTGGGCAATACGGACTTTCAGCTCCCTCCAAAGATTTTCTATTGGGTTCAGGTCTGGAGACTGGCTAGGCCACTCCAGGACCTTGAGATGCTTCTTACGGAGCCACTCCTTAGTTGCCCTGGCTGTGTGTTTCGGGTCGTTGTCATGCTGGAAGACCCAGCCACGACCCATCTTCAATGCTCTTACTGAGGGAAGGAGGTTGTTGGCCAAGATCTCGCGATACATGGCCCCATCCATCCTCCCCTCAATAGGGTGCAGTCGTACTGTCCCCTTTGCAGAAAAGCATCCCCAAAGAATGATGTTTCCACCTCCATGCTTCACGGTTGGGATGGTGTTCTTGGGGTTGTACTCATCCTTCTTCCTCAAAACACAGCGAGTGGAGTTTAGACCAAAAAGCTCTATTTTTGTCTCATCAGACCACATGGCCTTCTCCCATTCCTCCTCTGGATCATCCAGATGGTCATTGGCAAACTTCAGACGGGCCTGGACATGCGCTAGCTTGAGCAGGGGGACCTTGCGTGCACTGCAGGATTTTAATCCATGACGGCGTAGTGTGTTACTAATGGTTTTCTTTGAGACTGTGGTCTCAGCTCTCTTCAGGTCATTGACCAGGTCCTGCCGTGTAGTTCTGGGCTGATCCTCACCTTCCTCATGATCATTGATGCCCCACGAGGTGAGATCTTGCATGGTGCTCCAGACCGAGGGAGATTGACCGTCATCTTGAACTTCTTCCATTTTCTAATAATTGCGCCAACAGTTGTTGCCTTCTCACCAAGCTGCTTGCCTATTGTCCTGTGGCCCATCCCAGCCTTGTGCAGGTCTACAATTTTATCCCTGATGTCCTTACACAGCTCTCTGGTCTTGGCCATTGTGGAGAGGTTGGAGTCTGTTTGATTGAGTATGTGGACAGGTGTCTTTTATACAGGTAACGAGTGGAGAACAGGAGGGTTTCTTAAAGAAAAACTAACAGGTCTGTGAGAGCCGGAATTCTTACTGGTTGGTAGGTGATCAAATACTTATGTCATGCAATAAAATGCAAATTAATTATTTAAAAATCATACAATGTGATTTTCTGGATTTTTGTTTTAGATTTTGTCTCTCACAGTTGAAGAGTACCTATGATAAAAAAAAAAAAAAAAAAATTACAGACCTCTACATGCTTTGTAAGTAGGAAAACCTGCAAAATCGGCAGTGTATCAAATACTTGTTCTCCCCACTGTACATAAGGACTAGCAGCATGGACTAAGATACAGTAGAAAAGTATTGAATACAGTATATACAAATGAGATGGGGAACGCAAGATATGTAAACATTGTTTACATGACTGATACCGAAGGATAGTATAGAATACAGTGTATACATATGGGATGAGTGATGCCAAATGATGCCAAATATGTAAACATTATAAACATTATTAAAGTGGCTAGTGTTTCATACCTTAAAGTGACAAGTGATTTCTAGTCTGTGCCTCTAGGCAGCAGCCTCTAATGTGCTAGTGGTGGCTGTTTAGCTGTCTGATGACCTTGAGGTAGAAGCTGTTTTTCAGTCTCTCAGTCCCAGCTTTGATGCACCTGTACTGACCTCTCCTTCTGAATGACAGCGGGGTGAACAGGCAGTGGCTTGGGTGGTTGATGTCCTTGATGATCTTTTCGGCCTTCCTTTGACGGTGTGCTTGCAATAAATCAACAGTGTTGATAAGAGTCAGGTCGGGTACTGGGCCGCCACTACATTCCCATCCCTAGCCATCCTCCTACCACTACCACTACCCATTGTCCGTCCCCCTACCACTACCCACTGGCCATCCCCCTACCACTACCCATTGTCCATCCCCCTACCACTGCTCCCGACCCCCACCCACTCACTACCCCCAGCCCCCCTACCCCTACCCTCCAGGGGTTCACATGTTACTTTACTGGACACATTGACCTAAATGGATGGGTGGACAGCATCCTAGGAGGGAAATGAAAACAGATGATGCAGAGATCCTACTGCTCTGAGACCCATTTCCCCCCTGCTAGCCATAAAGAGCTTCCATGGGGAGAGGGAGAGAGGGAAAGCCAAGGATAGAGGGAGAGAGAGGGACAGATGAAAAGTGAAGCAAAAAGCCAGGGGAGAAATCCAGGGAGAAAATGGCGAGACAGATGAGAGGGAGGGATGAAGAGAAAGGTAGAAAGAGACAGAGTGTCTGGAGAGGTGAGCTGAAGAGAGCAATGGGGCTAATGGCCCTGGTCCAATCAATCGTGTGTGATGGCCACTTTAGACTGGGCTCGCTGACAGACGGACCCCATCCCTCAGCTTTAGCCCTCCACTGACTCCACTGTGGAGCCTCCACCCCACTGACCCCTCCACAGCTGCCTGACGTCACAAACACAGCCAGATCCAGGTCTATAGGCCCAGCCATCGACCAGACACACAGACCATCACTGCCTGGCTGACTGGCTAATCAGCTCTCTTCTCACCCATTTAGTGTTTTATAAATAAAATCACAGCGTGGTCGGGGGTCTACGTGTGGCTGTTATAACTGACATGGAAGGGGGCTTTGAATGAATGTGCAGCATCAATTGTGGATTGATTCACCATATACATTGATTGGACTGAATTAGCGCCAGGATTGATTTTTTGGGTCTTCATCTGACTGCCAAAGGGCTGGGTGAATGAATTACTACTCACAAGCACATCCATTCTGTCTTGGGGCTGCAGGTAGCCTAGCGGTTAGAGTGTTGGGCCATATAGGTCGCTGGTTCGAATACCCGAGCCGAGAAGGTGAAAAAGTAAATCTTTAGGCTTTTAGAGGGAACCAGTGGATTGGTATCTTACAGCACCATCAGGCATTCCCAGCAGCTTGGATTAACTGGGAGAAGCTAGCTATCCATAGATGTAGGAGATTGATGGAGTGGGTATGGGGCTGTGTTGAAGGGGCCAGGCTGGTTGTGATCCATGAATATCAGGCCAGCTGAGGGGGATGACAGTGGTGAATGATAGATGCTGTATTCAGCAGACCTTTATTCTGTCCCTACTCTACCAGCAGGGCTCCTGTCTCTGTCTCACTGTCTTAATACTCCACACACACAACCTGTTATTACATTTAACCTTTATTTAACTAGGCAAGTCAGTTAAGAACAAATTCTTATTTACAATGACGGCCTACACCGGCCAAACTCGGGACGATTGTGCGCCACCCTATGGAACTCCCATTCCCAGCTAGTTGAGATACAGTCTGGATTTGAAGTAGGTTGTCTGTAGTGACGCCTCTAGTACTGAGATGCAGTGTGTTAGACCACTGCGCCACTTGGGAGGCCCTGCCTGTGTGTTAACAGCAGCAGTTGCTACTGTGCTGCTTTGTGTATGTGTTTGTTTGTGTGTATGTGTTTGTTTGTGTGTGTGTGTGTGTGTTTGTGTGTGTGTGTGTGTGTGTGTGTGTGCATGCCTGTGTGTGCGTGCCTGCATGATTTTAACATTCTGTCATAAAGAGCACATGTTCAACTTCATAAAAAACTTGTCTTCTCATCTTAAGGGGTTAAATAAATAAAAATACTATAGTAAGTGCCTATTAAGTGCCAGGGTAACATGATTGACCGTAACAGGGTGGACATCTTAAATCCTCCATAAATCCCCTCGTGACAGTGGGAATAGAAGCTTGTTGTGTGCAACAGGGAGTGGCAATTGAATGCAAGCTTCACAAAAAAATGTAATCGCTAAAACATTTCTAGCCTGTCTGTCTGGGTAACAGGGTTGAGGTGTTACGCTTGACCTACTCAGTTTTCCACCACAAAACACCAGAAAATGGCCATAAAGAGTAAAACCAGCTCACCTGCTTTTACACTATGATTTGACTATTAGATGTTCAATGTTTCTTTTGAAATAAATATAAAAAATGAACAGTTTCACCATATTAAAGTGAGAGTTCAGTTCACGTAACAGGGTTCACCTTAAAATGAGGGACAGATGTAATGAATCACTAATCCCATTAAATAAATAGTAATCTTCAAAAATTACTTTGTCAAAACCACTAAATACACTGAACAAAAATATAAACGCAACATGTAAAATGTAGGTCCCATGTTTCATTAGCTGAAATAAAACATCCCAGAAATGTTCCATACACACAAAAAGCTTATTTCTCTCAAATGTTTTGCACACATTTGTTTACATCCCTGTTAGTGAGCATTTCTCCTTTGCCAATATAATCCATCAACCTGACAGGTGTAGCATATCAAGAAGCTGAGTGTTGTGACAACACAATGCCACAGATGTCTCCAGTTTTGAGGGAGAGTGCAATTGGCTGCTGACTGCAGGAATGTCCACCAGAGCTGTTGCCAGAGAATTTAATGTTAATTTCTATACCATACATCGTTTTAGAGAATTTGTCAGTATGTCCAACCGGCCTCACAACCACAGACCACGTGTAACCACGCCAGCCCAGGACCTCCACATCCGGTTTCTTCACCTGCGGGATCGTCTGAGACCAGCCACCGGGACAGCTAATGAAACTGTGAGTTTGCACAACTGAAGAATTTCTGCACAAACTGTCAGAAACCTTCTCATGGAAGCTCATCTGCGTGCTCTTCCTCCTCATCAGGTTCTAAACCTGACTGCAGTACGGCGTCGTTACAGACTTCAGTTGGCAAATGCTCACCTTCGATGACTACTGTTTCAACTATACTGGGCAGATGGCAGACAGCGTGTATGGCGTTGTGTGGGCGAGCGGTTTGTTGATGTCAACGTTGTGAACAGAGTGCCCCATGGTGGCAGTGGGGTTATGGTATGGGCAGGAATAAGCTACGGACAATGAACACAATTGCATTTTATGGATGGCAATTTGAAAGCACAGAGATACCGTGACAAGATCCTGAGGGGCATTGTCGTGCCATTCATCCACCGCCATCACCTCATGTTTCAGCATGATAATACACAGCCCCATGTCGCAATGATCTGTACACAGTTCCTGGAAGCTGAAAATGTCCCAGTTCTTTCATTACCTGCATACTCACCAGACATGTCACCCATTGAGCATGTTTGGGATGCTCTGGATCAACGTGTACAACAGCGTGTTCCAGTTCCCACCAATATCCAGCAACTTCGCGCAGTCATTGAAGAGAAGCGGGACAACATTCCACAGGATACAATCAACAGCCTAATCAACTCTATATGAAGGAGATGTTGCACTGCATGAGGCAAATGGTTGTCACACCACATACTGACTGGTTTTCTGATCCATGCCCCTACCTTAAAAAACAACAACAGATGCAACAGATGCATCTCTGTATTCCCAGTCATGTGGAATCCATAGATTAGGGCCTAATACATTTATTTCAATTGACTGATTTCCTCATATGAGCTTTAACTCAGTAAAATCTTTTAAATTGTTGCATGTTGCGTTTAGATTTTTGTTCAGTGTAACTAGGGCTTTAAAATGATGGGGAAACTTTGAGACATTTTTGGATTTTAAATCTTCCTAGAAGCGACACAGGGTTGACGGGACATGTCAAAATGCTTAATTTTGATACCTTAGCAAGCCTTTTAAAACATTGGATATTAAAGGGAACTTCATTTAATATAACAGGCTTTTAAAATTCAATATTGGTGCATAATTTCTACTTAAAATATCAAAGGGATGCAAAAGGAAATCTTTTCGTGGAACGACCGTTTGTGTTGCAGATGACCCTTTCCTTCTCAGAACCCCCCAGGTAGTCCAACAACTGTTTGGCCACCCAGCTGTCATGCCAGGAGAAAGTCGGGGTGGAATTCTGCGGCAGACGCTGCTGTGTCTTAGATGCCTTATTTGGTATTTGGTATTTATTAGGATCCCCATTGGCTGCTGCAAAAGCATCAGCTACTCTTCCTGGGGTCCACATGAAACATAATATAATACATAGTACAGAACATTATTAGGCAAGGACTGCAATACATTTAAAACGTCCCTCATAGCCTACATATCAGTACATAGACATAATATCTAGGTCTAATACATAGTGCAGTGCAAATTACAATACAAGATCTATAAAAAGGCTGTGTCTCTTCACAGTCCCCTTTCTGCAGTAGTTTAATTTCTAGCTTGAGTTACCTGAGGTGGCAGAGAGTTCCATGTAGTCATGCCTCTTTTTAATACTTGCATTTCCCAGTTGCCTCTGGTTGCATGTCTTATGTTGTACCGATGAGTGTTCAAACTGTGTGCCAACTGCTTGAACAAACAGTTAGGTACCTTCAACACATCAATACCTCGCACAAAGAACAATAGTGATGCAGTCAATCTCTCCTCAACTTTGAGCCAGGAGAGACTGACATGCATGTTACTTTCCCTCAGTGTACGTCTAAGTGCAATACAGGCTGCTTTGTTCTGGACCAACTGCAATTTACATATGTCCTTTTTTGCCGCACATGACCACACAGCTGGGCAGTAGTCCAGGTGTGACAAAACTACGGCCTGTAGGACCTGTCAGGTCGACTGAGATGTCAAGAAGGCAGAGCAACGCCTTATCATGGACAGACCTCTTTCCATTTGAGCAACCATTGAGTTTATATGTTTTGACCATGACAGCTTGCTATCTAGGGTTACACCCAGCAGTTTAGTCTCCTCAACACCTACGTTTTTTAACACCTACGTTTTTTCAGCAATAGGTCATGATCAATGACATCAAAAGCTGCACTGAAGTCTAACAAAACAGCTCCCACAATCTTCTCACTATCAATTTCTTTCAGCCAATCATCAGTCATTTGTGTCAGTGCTGAGCATGTTGAGGGCCCTTCCCTATAAGCATGCTGAAAGTCTGATTGGTTGTCTGTTTGAACCATTAAAGGGTGCTCTGCTATTCTTGGGTAGCGGAATGATCTTTAATTCTTAAATTGAACATGTGGCAAACAGTAGTCACAATGTATTCCTCTACCAACCTCAGAAATTTACCATCCAGGTTGTTGGTACCAGGTGGTTTGTCCTTATTTCTAGATAGCAAAAAGAAATACAAACTTTTTCACATCCACTTTGTGGAATTCAAAACTACAGTGCTTGTCTTTCGTTATTAAAGTTGTCTAGTCTTGTCAACAAAAAAGTTATTCAAGTTGAACAAACCATCTGCCTCAATGAAGGATGGAGCCGAGTTCACTTTTTTGCCTAGAATTTACACTATCATTCTTTATATCGTATATCTTTGTTCTATAGTTGTCACGATGTGGATATAAGGGACGGTAAACAGAGCGCTGGTGAAGTGTAATCTTTTTTATTCACGGAGATATAATCACGAAGCACGATAAATAAAAAGGAGAGTGAAAACAAAACGGACTATAAACAAATACACAGTGACCTACTAGTGAGTTCTGCAACATGCAGACAAACACAACCAAACAATAATCCACACACAGGTGGATGAGAAAGGTGCCTAAATACTCTCCCCAATCAGAGACAACGCTAGACAGCTGTCATTCCCCAGCTAGGGTGTGAGGACTTGATTGTGTGCCTCTCAATCCCCCCCTGTACGTTTGCCAGTCTGCTGTGTTGTCAGACTTATTTGCTATTCCGTTTGCCTCATCCCTCTCAGCCATATAGTTTTTCAATTCACCATCTATCCATTGGGATTTGTCAGTTCTAACAGTCAGTTTCTTGATGTGCGCATGAATATCAGTAACCAGAAGAAGCAGTTTCATAAGTGCTTCAAGTGCAGCATCCGAATGTTCCTCATTACACACATCAGACCAACAAATATTTTTCACATCTTCGACATAGGAATCATTGCAAAACCTCTTGTATGATCGTTTAGGTAACGATGGTGACAGGTATACGCCGGAGAGGGAGTATACATGACATACTGAGTGGGCTGCCCTCAGTGGGCTTCTTCCTAAGGCAGACAGTTTCAGTGCACAATGGAATTCAAATCTATGTGCATATGATTATTGCAGACAATACCCTCGGAGCTGACAGTTAAAGGAACACAGATTAGGTTACTAACATTTACTGCACTTCTATTTCTCTGGGATATAATACCATTCCCTCTGTTGCTTATTATTACAGGGAGGACTGGAGCGCTAACAAACCCACACCGTCAGTCTCTTAAGCAGGTCACTATGTTGATGGAGATAATCCTGGAACCCCTGCGGTTCGGGTGAATCTCTTTTATAGTCAAAATTGTCACAAAAGGACACATTCCTGTCTTTGCAGAGTTTCTTCAGGAACTCGTTTAGGGCAGCGAGGCGGCTATAACGTTCCGAACCCCTTCTATATCAGGGGGCCAGAGAGACTGTTCTCTTCCCTGTGCAAACAAGGGTGTTGAAGAGAATGTTGCAGTCCTTATTCACTTCCTCTGATTGCCGAAAGCGAATGTCGTTAAATCCAACGTGAGTGACAATGGTGCCATTGTTAGAGTAGTTGGCTAGAACTGTGGGCAGGAGGGTGTTGATGTCTTGGACACTAAGCTAACATATGGATATGTTTTAACATGATCACACCATGGATCATGTATCTATTTGATTTAGAATTATAGGACCCCTGTAGGTATAAAAAAATATATATTAATTTGCCCATAGATACGCATTGAATAACACATTCATAAACCGGTACATAAACCTTGTGACACTTGTGGGGGTCGTAGAGCAAAAGAGTCTCCCCTTTCCATAGTGGAGTCATATTAGTTTGTAGCCCAAACGGTTCGCACTCTACAGACAGAAGTTGATGGTGGGGCTTGTGGGGGTCAAAGAGCAAAACGGAGAACACCATCGTGTTCGTGAGAGTCATTATTGTAGGCCAAATATGGACGCTACGGACGTTTTCATAAGAAGACTGATTTTCGGGATGTCTCCTGGTCTGACAAACAGTGCTGTAGCTTTGCCATTTCCCACCACAGATGCAGAAGGCCAACATTGCCGGATGTGGTGGATTGAGACACAGCCCATACAAAAAAAAACATATCCCTAGCTTCAACAGACGGCTGCGTCAATCGGGATTAATAGAAAAACATTAAAAACCAATAAGAAAATAGAATCTGCTACATTAAATTATTAGTTTAAATCAGTATTTATCTGTATTTTTCTGTATGTTCAAAAGCAGGTGGTGATCTCATCATGAAAAAGCACCTTTGTCTCCTTTACTTTGCCTGAGATGTTCTAGTATTGTATAAGTAGTTCATGACATGTCAAGGAAGAGGCTTATCCTCTGGCATTATATTATGAAGGTAAAGTGTGGATCCCAGGCAGAGCAATGGAGAATCACCTACTGAGCCTGCTAATTGAATGGCATTCTGATATCATTATCCCAGCTCACCTCAGCATGGCCCACGCTCAATAACCGTGTCTTTTATAATTAACTTTGCTGATTATAGGGATGATATCTAATTATATTTGCTTGGAACGGTCGCTCGGAACGGCCACCTTTCCTCCGTTTGCCTTTTGGCTGCCTGAGATGAGAAACATGGATTCTGAGCTCTCGCTCTCTCAATCAGATGAAATGAGATAGATGTAGTATGGTTTATTTTTGGTCCACGTTGCAGGGAACGATGGCTCTCCTGAGTCCATGAATCCAAATGGGCATTTGGGTATCCTGAAAACACTGCATACCCAGCCATAGACTGTTCTCTCTGCTATCGCACGGCAAGCTGTACTGGAGCGCCAAGTCTAGGTCCAAAAGGCTCCTTAACAGCTTCTAGCCCACCTTTGTTTTTACACTGCTGCTACTCGCTGTTTATTATGTATGTCACTTTACCCCTACCTACATGTACAAATGACTTCGTCTAACCTGTACCGCCACACATTGACTCGGTACCGGTACCCCCTGTATATAGCCTCATTACAGTTATTTTATTGTTATTATTATTTTTTATTTTTTTTACTTTAATATTTTCTTAACTCTATTTTCTTAAAACTGCATTGTTGGTTAAGGGCTTGTAATTAAGCATTTCACGGTAGACAAATGCAATTTGATTTGATTTGATACCAGATGTGATTGTATATTTCCCTTGGTGTGTGTGTGCTCTCTCTGCCATGTGGGTAGGTTTGAGGCTGAGTAGACACTCTGGTAGACTTCAGAGTGTTGGGTCTTTCTGAAAGAATAGTCCTGCTGTTGTGTAGAGGTACAGTAGAGTAAAGGGTGATCTTAGGGGCATGAGATAGTCCCTTCCTCCCTCTGAATGTAACAGGCGACAACACACAGCGGCTCACAAAGGCCCCGTCCACAGATCAGTTTACTGTAATCACACACCATATGTTGTCCAAGGAAATTAATTACCTCCAAAAGACCGCTTCCATACACACCAGATGGGAGTTCAAGAAAAAAAAGAGAGACAAAGAGAGAGAGAAGATGAACCACAACAACAAAAGTTAGAGACAAAACCACCCAGGTAGATAAAGCAGGGGGGTGGCTGTGCCTGTTTGAGGCTTTGTCTCTGTGTGTGAAAGTAAGTTTGTGTGATATGGAATTGACCAAGTTCATTGTCCTGTCTATCTTAATAATATATTTCACAGATCATAACTCAAGAAATGCATCAGTCTGAGGCACTTCATCGCAGTGCTTGAGGAGTCACTACAGACCCGGGTTCGATCCCAGGCTGTGTCACAGCCTGCCGTGACTGGCAATTGACACACAATTGGCCCAGCATCGTCCAGGTTAGGGGAGGGTTTGGCCGGCTGGGGTTCCTTGTCCCATCACGCTCTAGCGACTTCTGTCGCCAGCTGGACGGTGTTTCCTCCGACACAATGGTGTGGCTGGCTTACGGGTTAAGCGAGCAGTGTGTCAAGAAGCAGTGCGGCTTGGCACGGTCGTTTTTCAGAGGACGCATGGCTCTCGAACTTCGCCTCTCTTCGCCTCTCCGTAAGAGAGTTGCTGCGTTGGGACAAGACTGTAACTTCCAGTTGGGGAGAAAAAGGGGGAAAAGTTAAAAAATATATATTATAATAATAATGTTTAAGAAAACATTATGCTTTTCTTATGAAAGGTGGAGGTATTTTTTTTATTTATTTTAACCTTTATTTTACTAGGCAAGTCAGTTAAGAACAAATTCTTATTTACAATGACGGCCTAGGAACAGTGGGTTAACTGCCTTGTCCAGGGGCAGAACGACAGATTTTTACCTTGTCAGCTCGGGGATTCGATCCTGCAACCTTCCAGTTACGGGCCTAACACTCTAACCACTAGGCTACCTGCCACCCCATAAATTGCTGGGAGAAACTGAAGGAGAGGATCCCAGTACCACTGAGGAGAGAGTAAGATTGCTTAAGAAGGCACAGTGATGCCGAAACATTGGTGTTTTTTTACACAATAAATTAATGGGAGTTTATACATTTGGGAGGTTTTTATAGCGTATAGTTTATTCACCGTTAGTCAGCACCTCCACACTAAATAATGTTCTTCGGGTGTGCCCAAGCTCAGGCTTTTTATGAAACAAGATTAGTAAACCGCAATGGTTTGGTGAAATTTTAATATCATCACACAGAAAATTAATTGGATCTCTTCCATATCAAATATCTGTTATGTCTTATGAACTTAATGTAATATTGTATTGACTGTACCTAAGACTTTTCTTAATATAAATGTCAAAATAAAGTACTGTTGAAACTTATCACTACAATGATGTACTTGTTTATTATCTCTTTCTCTCTCTCTCTCGTTCTCTCCATTCCCACCCTTCTATCCATTGCCTATCTGGCTGTGATTACTGTTAATGGTTTAAAGGCGTCTCTGCATACTAGGTTCGGTTTTCTCCTAGCATTTAAGATGTTCGGTCAATCAATCAATCAATCAAATGTATTTATAAAGCCCTTTTTACATCAGCCGATGTCACAAAGTGCTATACAGAAACCCAGCCTAAAACCCCAAACAGCAAGCAATGCAGATGTAGAAGCACAGTGGCTAGGAAAAACTCCCTAGAAAGGCAAAACCTAGGAAGAAACCTAGAGAGGAACCAGGCTCTGAGGGGTGGCCAGTCCTCTTCTGGCTGCTCTCAAAAAATAATATTAAGACACAACTGACTTTACCCAGGTGTTGTCTGGCAAAAGTCAGTTGTGTCTTGATATTCTTATTTGAGAGCAGAGGCTTCTTCCTTCCTGGACTCCCATGTAGGCCAAGTTTGTGCAGTCTCTTTCTGACAATGTACCCATGCAATTCGACATTGATTGTGGCAAGAGAGTCCTGTAGATCCCTTGATGTTACCCTTGGGTTCTTAGAGACTTCTATGAGCATCTTTCGGTCAGCTCTTGGGCTGACTTTGGAGGGACGACCTGTCCTAGGTAGTTTGCCAGTGGTCTGGAAATGGATTTGTAACCCCTCCCAGACTCATGGGCATCAATAATCTTTCTTCTGAGGGCCTTGGGTAGGTATTTTGATCTTTAAATGATGTGTTACCACACACCCATATGGTTAAGACCAAACCAGACCAATTTTCTTATCTTTTCAAAAGGCTCTGAAGTCAGTGGACATGTGCTACCACAGTGTGTTTGTGGTTTGGGGTTATTCTTTAGTGTTTTCGTCGGACATTCTCTCTAATGTTTTCTAATCATTTGCACTTGTTTTGGTACACCTAATTCTAATTTTAGCCATTTTATGTGATAGTAAAGGTAGGGGTGTACTAACTTTTTCCCCAGAAGGAAAAGGCATTTTTATTTACTTTAATTGCATAACATTTTCAAAGTAGTTTTTTTTGTGTGATTTGTTAAATTGGGTATCCTTTATCTGCCAATAGTGTTGAAGTGAAGATTACATATCCATCTGTCCAAATATGTACAATAAAAGAGAACTTTCCAGGGGGTGAACTTACTTTGATATCTCTCCGACAGATAAGATCTAAACCAGGCAAGAACCTGTCCGTGTAGACCAATTAAGGTTTCCAATCTCTCCAAAAGAATATGGTGGTCGATGGTGTCAAAAGCAGCACTAAGGTCTAGGAGCACGAGGACAGATGCAGAGCCTTGGTCTGACGCCATTAAAAGGTAATTTACCACTTTCACGAGTGCAGTCTCAGTGCTATGATAGGGTCTAAAACCAGACTGAAGTGTTTCGTATACATTATTATTTGGCTTTTTCTAAGATTTTTGAGAGAAATGGTGAGATTCAATATAAGCCGATAGTTTTTTACATTTTCTGGGTCAAGGTTTGGCTTTTTCAAGAGAGGCTTTATTACTGCCACTTTTAGAGAGTTTGGTACACATCCGGTGGATAGGGAGCCATTCATTATGTTCAGCATAGGAGAGCCAAGCACAGGAAGTAGCTCTTTCAGTAGTTTAGTTGGAATAGGGTCCAGTATGCAGGTTGGTTTAGAGGCCATGACAATTTTCATGAATGTGTCAAGAGATAAAAAAATAGTGTCTTCATTGATCCTAGTGTTAGATCGCGTCAATTCAAATCTGGTATTGGAATAAGATAAGACATCAGGACATCAAACTAAGCTAAGTTTATTAAATGCAAATGTATAGATGATAAGTATGAAGGTTCGTATACGGGCTCACTGTAACACCACGCAGGGCAGACAGAGAACTGACTACAGTTTCACGTGTTCTTCTTTAAATACCCCAGACAGAGTTAGTTCCGGTTTCCGAACAGACCGGTCAGGGTAGAGGCTGAGTGTGGTTTAGACTTACTCAGCCTATCCGTTGGCGCACGGGTTGGTCCCAACCCCTTGGCGCTCTGTCTCCGGGCAAAGTTGTTGTTTCGAGTAGCCAAGTACACCTACAGCAACACCCTGATATTATGTTAACAAAACATGAATAGGTTATTAACTAAAAGGTCAGGTCCCCACACTAGGTCCTGGCAGTTCTGTGCAGACTCAGGACAGCTGAGCTTTGGGGAAATACGCAGATTCAAAGAGGAGTCCGTAATTTGCTTTCTAATGATAATGATCTTTTCGTTGAAGAAGTTCATGAATTCATCACTGCTGAAGTGAAAGGCATCCTCTCTTGGGGAATACTGCTTTTTAGTTAGCTTTGCTGTAGTATCAAATAGAAATGTAGGATTGTTCTTATTCTCCTCAATTAGGTTGGAAAAATAGGATGATCGAGCAGCAGTGAGGGCTCTTCAATATTGCACTGTACTTTCTTTCCAAGCTAGTAGGAAGACTTCCAGTTTGGTGGAGCAGTATTTCTCAAGTTCATTTTTTTGAATGACATCAAACACATTGAATAATCCTTATTTTTGACCAATCACTGACAAAGGTGCGTAGACTTCGGCTACCGAACCTCGGCTTGCCTCAGGAAAATAATTTGTGTGCACGAACAGCAACATTTATGGGGGGTCGAAGACCAAAACGAACAAAAAACGTCGCAAAATGTCATCCTAATATACAGTAGCTTGGCTAATGGGATGTGTTTTGTAGCCTATGTTAATACATACAGTACCAGTCGAACGTTTGGACACGCCTACTAATTTGTCTTTATTTGGTGCGGTTAGCTCTAATTAACTTATCCTCTGCAAGGTAACTCTGGGTCTTCCTTTCCTGTGACGGCCCTCATGAGAGCCAGTATCATCAAAGCGCTTGATGGTTTTTGCAACTGCACTTTCAAATTTCTTGAAATGTTCCAGATTACCTGACCTTCATGTCTTAAAGTAATGACGGACTGTTATTTCTCTTTGCTTATTTGAGCTGTTCTTGCCATAATATGGACTTGGTCTTTTACCAAATAGGGCTTTCTTCTTCTTCTTCTTACCCCTACACAACTGATTGGTTCAAACGCATAAAGAAGGGAAGAAATTCCCCAAATTTAATTTTAACAAGGCACACCTGTTAATTTAAATTAATTCCAGGTGACTACCTCATGAAGTTGGTTGAGGGAATGCCAAGAGTGTGAAAAGCTGTCATCAAGGCAAAGGGTGGCTACTTTGAAGAATCTCAAATAGAAAATATATTTTGATTTGTTTAACACTTTTTGGGTTGCTACATGATTCCATATGTGTTATTTCATAGTTTTGATGTATTCACTATTATTCTACAATGTAGAAAGTAGTCAAAGTAAAGAAAAACCCTTGAATGAGTAGGTGTGTCTAAACTTTTGACTGGTACTGTATGCACAAACTGTTTCAGTTGGGAAGCATGCGGACGCCTTAATCCAGCACCTTGTCAACTTTGACACAATGGGGAATGGCAATATTCTGTTACTTCACACTTTCTCTTTCTTTTCACTCTCTCTCTCATTCTGTTCTTTTATCCTCTTTGCCTCACTGCTGCTTCATCTGTCACTAGCCCAGCGGCTGACGCCTTTGTGGCACTCTGCCAATGCTGACAGCTTGCACACAGAGAGAGAGAGAGAGAGAGAGAGAGAGAGAGAGAGAGAGAGAGAGAGAGAGAGAGAGAGAGAGAGAGAGAGAGAGAGAGAGAAAAAGAATGAGAGAGGACAGAGGGAGGGGTCAATCACTGTGGATGACAGCAAAACTACAACCATAATTCCAATAAAATGTGTAATTATTGCCTACAACAACAAAATGCTGACAACAACAAGTGACAATTTGATTAACTTTATATAAACGGCAATAATGGATGTACAAATACAAATGCAGTATATTTTCAGTATATTTACACACTCAAAAACACACTTAATAGAAAACATCCACAACAATGCAAACATTTCTAAAAAACCTGTTTTTGCTTTGTCATTATGGGGTCTTGTGTGTAGATTGATGAGGGGAAAAAAACAATTTGATCAATTTTAGAATAAGGCTGTAACGTAACAAAATGTGGAAATATAAAATTGAGATGAAAATAATCAACATAGCGAACTAACGGAATTCATCAGTTTTTTTTTCTTCAATTATATAGCCTAGATTAAAAAGTTACAGTATTGTTTTCACATAGTTGGCCAATGTTGGGGATGATCGACTGGCCTGGAGGGTTTCCAAAACCTCCCCTGTATATCGAGCTCTGACACACACACAGACAGGGGCATTCCCGTGCCGTTGTTGCCTTTACAGAAAGTTGAAAATGTGTGTCGCACTGCCAAGTCAAATGGCGTGGGCTACAGGGGTCCCAGAGAGCACTCACTCCATCATTCCACTCTGCTGAGGGTGGGGCCAAAAAGGGTTGGACGGTTGGGGACACCAGAGGACAAGAGTGTCTCCATGGAATAGAGTTAGAACAGGCAAAATGTGGAGAGTTATGGTTGAGAGTTAGGAGGTGAACGTTAGTGGCCGGGGTTCTCATCCTGACTAGTATTAGTATGAGGGATTGCTCTATAAACTCGGTGTCCTGACAGTAAATCTCCATCCCCTCGTCTATTATCCCTGTGTCGAGAAAACCGTTTAGGTGACCAACCATACAACTATGTGATTTAGTTCTATAGTGTTTAATTGGCTACATTTTTCACACTTTTCAGCCCCCTGGTTATAAAAACAACAGTGGCATGTTTATTATGTATACATAGATATATGAGAGCTCCAGTTGATTTTTTTCTTATTTAACAGTCTGGAATCTCAGGAATTACAAGGGTCCTTATGCTAACAGAGAGATGGAGAGGGGGAAGGGGTCAGGAGAAGGAGAGAAAGAGTGAAAAAAAGACTGAGAAGAAAGAATATTTTTGGTCCAACAACGGCTGACGCTACAATGTTCGTACTGATACCAAACCTTTCTCATCATGATAGTCCAAGTCTAAAACAAACACTAAACAGAGATCCATTACCAAAGAGTTCGTCTCATGTCTAGGAGAAAACATATTGCTTTTAATTAGATTTAATGGCATAAGGCAAATCTTATGAAAACAAATGTGTTTACAGGACACAGAAAGTGATCCTCTGAAACCCTCTTCCCTCAGTAACACCCCACCACAATATGGGAAAATGTCCCTAAAATACATACCAAAAGTGAGGGAGTATTTTCACTCACTCACACACAAACACACACACACAGCATTTTGAGAGAGAACAAAGGGAGCAGAGATCAGTGAGAGAGAGAGTAAGGCCTAGATTCAATTAGTTCAAGCGTTAACTGGCATAGCAGACACCCGCATAGCGGAGGGTTAGGCGGTGTTGGAGGTGGAACTGTGTTGTGAACTGTCAAATCGGTGAGCAGCTGTGATCATTGTCTCGAAGCCACACCTGCCCCACTGGCGTTTGAAGTTCAGAGCGAGAAAAGTGTAGGCTATATAGAAATAAATATGCTCACATTTTAAAATCATTCAACAAAATCATGAGGATTTCTATCATTCTAATCGAGGTGTAGATTACATCTCACATTCCACTGTTCGAATTTATAAACAAGGCTGGGTGGGATTTCTGTTCATGTTACTCTGTGCTGCCAATGGCAATGTACGCTTTAGGTATAATGCTAGGAGCTCTAAAGCAGTTCCACCTCTGACACCACCGAAACAACCGCTATGCGGATGTCGGCTGAACTGGATATGATTGAATAAAGCCCTTAATCTATATTTTTCCATCTGGAGAATGTGTGTCAGTGGGCTGCTGCTGCTGCAGTATATCCCTGGACTAGATTTTTGTACAGTCTCACTGTGGCTTAATCATTGCAGTACAGTAGTCCATGCCATTTGAGCTGATTCATATTCACTCAGCATACTATTCACATACACAAACTGCACGCTCCCATTGAGTGGAGAAAATCATCCAGACACATGAGGAACGATGCCATATGAGTTTCCTATAAGCGTACTATAGGGCTTAATTCAAGCACACATTGCATACTATCATATTTAAAGAAGTACTTAAATCAAATTAAAGAGTAAATAACCCTGAGTGAGAGGGCAGAGATAAACCTGTATCACATAAACCTGTATCACATAAACCTGTATCACTCAAACTTGTATCACATAAACCTGTATCACATAAACCTGTATCACTCAAACTTGTATCACATAAACCTGTATCACATAAACCTGTATCACTCAAACCTGTATCACTCAAACTTGTATCACATAAACCTGTATCACATAAACCTGTATCACATAAACCTGTATCACTCAAACTTGTATCACATAAACCTGTATCACATAAACCTGTATCACTCAAACTTGTATCACATAAACCTGTATCACATAAACCTGTATCACTCAAACTTGTATCACATAAACCTGTATCACATAAACCTGTATCACATAAACCTGTTTCACATAAACCTGTATCACAGAAACCTGTATCACATAAACCTGTATCACATAAACCTGTATCACTCAAACCTGTATCACATAAACCTGTATCACTCAAACCTGTATCACTCAAACCTGTATCACATAAACCTGTATCACATAATCCTGTATCACATAAACCTGTATCACTCAAACCTGTATCACATAAACCTGTATCACATAAACCTGTTTCACATAAACCTGTATCACATAAACCTGTATCATATATCCAGGTCTGCTTGGCACAGACACCAGTTCAATTATGTTTTTGTATTGAAATAAGGTGGAAACAGCAGTGATCTGTCAACCAGAGTGTGCCCAGTGGATATGGGCTTGCCGAGACCTGTTCAATTCCACTGTATCCGTCTGATGATACAGAAGGCCAGATAAAGAGAGACTGAAGTGTAATATCTGAATGGAGAGGCAGAGCTAGTCAAAGGGGTGGAGGGGAGGAGTGACAGGGGAGCTACAGGGGGTTAGGTGTCACGAGTGGGTGTAGAGAGAGACCAAGGAGCAGCGCAGCGATAGTTCGACATCGTTTTATTTAACTCAAAATACTCAAATGTACGAACTATGCAAACAAAACCAACGAAGCAATCCCAAAAACGGAAACACACTTACTTGCACAGTGACTGTAGAATTAATGACCCACACACAGGTGGATGTGTGGGGTGCCTAAATACAATCCCCAATCAGAGACAACCCTGTACAGCTGTCTCTGATTGAGGATCATCACTTCCCCTAGTTAGGGTGTGAGGGCTCGGCTGTGGTCCTACCACTTCCCCTATTGGGAGTAAGGTCTGACCACAGCCAAACCCTCACATTAGGGGGGTTTCAGGGCCCCATGTCTGTCTCTACTGGCTCCAGCTTCCTGGTTGCAGGTGCAGTGAGATCACTTCCTGCCCCCTGTATGTGTACATCTGTCTGTCCGTCCCTGGGCTCCAGCTTCAGTGGTTTCCTGTCCATGGGGGGAGAGAGGAAACAGGATAAGCATTGCGGGCAGGCAGGGTGACAGGCAGTCTCAGGATGGGGTGGAGAAGGAGAGGGAAGAGGGGATGGCCCTGGAAATGGAGGAAGAGAGAGAGGGCCAAGCAGTATGATTAACTAGGAGTTCTCTATTTGAGGACCAAACTAGTGTCTACTATGAGGGCCATGAGTGTTACCTTCCTGGGAAATGTTCAAGTTTTTTATCATGTTCACATGGGGAGTGTTATCATAGATCATATTCAATAGCCCCTGTCCCATCCATCACATCCCTCTCATCAATCATCATAGCCAAACCATTCTCACATCGTCTGCTCAGCTTCCTTACCCCAGGTGCCCAGCCCAGCCTGGGCACTCACTACCACCAGGCCCATAGGGGTGGAGGCGGTGTGTGTCACCCTGCTAGTATGAGCACAGATCATAGGCCATGGATGATGATGTAGCAGCCATTTCCCACATGAAGAATTCAATGAATAAAGACTTGCTAAAGTGCCAAAATTCTACATTTTGACATGTCCCTCCGTGCACCCTCTGCCTTCTAAGATTTTAACACACTTACCCACAAAATATATCTAAGTTTTCACGATCATTGTAAAGCCCTAGTTATTTTGTTGCTTTGACAAAGTTATTTCAGAAGATTATTATTTTATTCATGTGATTAGTGATTCAAACTCGTTAAGTGATTCAACCCTGTTACGTGAACTAAACTCATTTTAATATGGGGTGAAACTATTCCTTTTTAAAAAAATAATCTTGAAAGAAACATTGAACATCTAATAGTCAAATCATAGTGTAAAAGCAGGTGAGCTGGTTCTACCCTTTTTGGCCATTTTCTGGTGTTTTGTGTTGGAAAACTAACAATGTAAAGAAAACAAGCTTCTATTCCCCCTGTCACAAGGGGATTTATGGCTGATTTAAGATGAAATCGTCCACCCTCTTACAGTCAAACCTTTTTACTTTATTTGGCACTTAATAGGCACTTACTATAGTATTTTTTTTTATTTAACCACTTGAGACGGAGAAAACATGTTTTTTAGGAAGTTGAACATACATAAAATTAGGTGTAACTTACACTTCTCAAAAGGTAAGGAACGACCCAGGCCTTTGTGTTCCCCACCAGGGTAGATGCGATGTTCCAGTGGAAAACATGTCATCTATCCAATGATGTCATCCACTACTTTACTTCAGTGGGGGTCTATGTCAGGATGTAGCTGTATACTGTTTACAAGGACATCATTCCACTCTGGAAAAATTACATTCAAGATGCATTATATGAGCCTGTCCTTTATAACTCTCTAAAGTGGTCTGCACAAAATACATTTGCAGAAGAGCCCTTCGACTGAAATTGGAAATTGAAAGGACGAGCTTCTTCATTATATTTGTATTCTATGCTTGCTCAGTGGAATTAGTTTCTTAGTTAAATGACCTTTAGTGCAACAGCTAGCGCTGCAGTGTGTGTCTGTGGTCTGGAGTGTGTGTGTGAAAGCAAACATCAGTAGATGCCCCATAAAGACAACATTAGCTATAGCCCTGTTTATACATTTTACATTGACATTTTAGTAATTTAGCAGATACTCTTACCCAGAGCGACAAACAGTTAGTGCATTCATCTTGAGATAGCTTGATGGGACAAGTGTGATTGTTTGTTCACAAATCGCAAAAAGGGGTGCAAGGAAGGGTGCTGTGGGATTATTTAAGATACTCTTTGAAGCAGCAGGGTTTCAGATGTTTTCGGAATATGTGCAGGGACTATGCTGTCCTAGCTTTAGGCGGAAGCTGGTTCCACCATTGGGGTGCCAGGAAAGAGAAGAGCTTTGACTGAGCTGAGCGGCAGATGCCCCTTCCATAGGGCCAAGAGGTGGCAGAACTGAGTGGCAGAACGGAGTACTCAGGTTGGGGTGTATGGTTTAAGCATCGCCTGAAGGTAAGGAGGGTCAGTTCCTCTTGCTGCTCCATAGTCAAGGACCATGGTCTTGTAGTGGATGCGACCTTCCACTGGAAGCCAGTGGAGTGTGCAGAGGAGCAGGGTAACATGGGAAGGTTGAACAACAAGCGGGCTGCAACTTTCTGGATAAGTTGCAGGGGTTTGATGGCACAAGCAGGAATCCCAGCCAACAGCAAGTTGCAGTAGTCCAGACAGGAGATGACAAGTGCCTGGATTAGGACCTGCACCACTTCCTGAGTGAGGTAGGGTCCTACTCTACGGATGTTGTAGAAAATAAATCTGCAGTAGCGAGTCACTGCTTTGATGTTTGTAGAGAACGACAGAGAGTTGTCCAGTGTCACACCAAGGTTCTTTGTACTCTGGGAGGGGGAAACTGTGGATTTGTCAACTCTGATGCAGGGTCTTGGAGCAGGCAGGCTTTCCCCGGGAGGAAAAGCAGCTCTGTCTTCACAAGGTTGAGCTTGAGGTGGTGGGCCGTCATCCATATCTGCCAGGCACGCAGAGATGCGTGTCGCCACCTGGGTGTCAGAAGGGGGAGGAGAAAAGTAAGTGTGTGTCATCCGCATAGCAACTTGGTGTATAGAGGGAAGAGGAGAGGGCCTAGAACTGAGCCCTGGGGGACACCAGTAGTGAGAGTATGACGTACAGACACAGATCCTCTCCACGTCACCTGGTAGGAGCTGTATGCCAGGTAGGCTGCAATCCAAGAGTGTGCAGAGCCTGAGACGCCCAAGCCTGAGAGGGTGGAGAGGAGGATTTGATGGTTCACGTGTCAAAGGCAGCAGATAGATCTAGGAGGGTGAAAACGGAGGAGAGAGAGTCAGCTTTGGCAGTGAGGAGAGACTCCGTCACACAAAAGAGAGCAGTCTCTGTCTTGATTAGGGTCAACAATTATGTTTTGAGAGAGGTAACGAGAGAGTTGGTCAGAGACAGCACGTGCAAGTGGTTTGTAAAGAAAAGAAAGAAGGGATACCGTGGATACCACTCCGCAAGGCATCAAACAAGCAAAACGTGTATAGAGACAAAGTGGAGTCGCAATTCAACGACTCAGACACAATACGTATGTGGCAGGGTTTACAGACAATCACGGACTACAAAAAGAAAACTAGCCACGTCGCAGAGACCGACGTCTTGCTTCCGGACAAGCTAAATACCTTCTTCGCCCGCTTTGAGGATAACACAGTGCCAGCAATGCGGCCTGCTATCAAGGTCTGTGGGTTCTCCTTCTCCGTGGCCGACGTGAGTAAAACATTTAAACGTGTTATCCCTCACAAGGCTGCCAGCCCAGACGGCATCCCTAGCCACGTCCTCAGAGCATGTGCAGACCAGCTGGCTGGTGTGTTTACAGGCATAATCAATCTCTCCCTAGCCCAGTCTGCTGTCCCCACATGCTTCAAATGCTCTGAGAGTGTGGTGCAAGGAAAATAACCTTTCACTCAATGTCAACAAAACAAAGGAGATGATTGTGGACTCTAGGAAACAGCAGAGGGTGCACTCCCCTATCCACATCGACGGGACCGCAGTGGAGAAGATGGAAAGCTTAAAGTTCCTTGGCGTACACATAACTGACAAACTAAAATGGACTACCCACACAGACAGTGTGGTGAAGAAGGTACAACAGAGCCTCTTCAACCTCAGGAGGATAAAGAAATTTGGCTTGGCACCTAAAACCCTCACAAACTTTTACAGATGCACAATCATCCAGAAGGCGAGGTCAGTACAGGTGCATCAAAGCTGGGACCGAGAGACTGAAAAACAGCTTCTATCTCAAGGCCATCGACTGTTAAATAGCCATCACTAGCACATTAGAGGCTGCTGCCTATAGACATAGACTAGAAATCACTGGCCACTTTAAGAAATGGAACACTAGTCATAATGTTTACATATCTTGCATTACTTATTTCATATGTATACTGTATTCTATACTTTTCTACTGAGCTTATCAAGGTGTCAAGCTCATTGAGGAAATCTAAGGGCACCTGGTGCTTGATAGATGATAACAATGTGTGTACAAGTGACAGTGACAGCCCGGAATTCAAATGAGGAGATGGACAGGTGAGTGATGGAGAAAATAGAAAATCTTAGCTTAGGAGAAATAGTAGCCCTGTGCCACCACCGCGACTACCAGATGCTCTTGGACTATGAGAGAGCAGGTAGTCAGATGAAGATCAGCTGGTGTAGCAGTGTTCTGTGGGGTGATCCATGTCGCCGTCAGGGACAAAGGTCTAGGGACTGAAGGATAGCATAGGCTGAGATGAACTTGGCTTACGTGACCGCAAATCTGCAGTTCCAAATGCTGCCGGAGACCAGGAATTCCACATGGGTTGTGCGCGCAGGGTACACTAAGTTAGAAGGCTTGCAGCCAAGGGGAGGGGAGCGTCTCTAAAGCCAACAGGGAGAGGAGCGAACAGGTATAGAAAACACACACATAGTTGACAAAGCTACAAAAGAGCAAAATTTGATCTGAAGGTAACTAGGTAAGATACTCAAGTGAGAGAGCGGTGTGGAGTCTTCCTCTCTTTCCTTCTTCAAACAACTACGCTTAACAACTCTGCAGAATCATCTTAGTTTTGGTGACAAGACCGCCATTTACAGCTGCCGCTGAGAAAACGGGAGACACACCTCCCGGTACTAATTGTCGATTGCCTAGGAGAGGAGAAACCATCCCCCCTCCAAAACAGCCACTGATTACCAAGACAACAACAGACACAATTTGCCCCTTAATCCTGGTTGATGTGTCAACAATCATCTGCAAGTTATGAGCAGTCAGCAGTTCACACATGAAGTACGCTACTGGGAAGACAGACAGCACTTAAAGTAGATGGCCCTAGCTAACAAAAAGGCAGTATTAGACAACAACAGATTAAGACAAAATTATACTTATCTCTCCTGGAGATATCAGGAGTTCTAACATGCATCCTTTGTCCTGTCCTGTCCACAATCTGATTGTTCACACATTTTAAGACAATCAAAAGACACACCTCTGGAGGTAGTCAGACACGCATTGTGCCTGGATATGTTATAGCTTACAATGCTATTAGACAGGTAACTCTTTATCCACAATATAATAGGGGGTGTAAAGCCATAAGACATGTTTTTCCAGCGGCAGACTATGATCAATAATGTCAAAAGACAGCTCCCACAATCTTTTTATCATCAGTTTCTCTCAGCCAATCATCAGTAATTTGTGTAAGTGCCGTGCTTGTTGAATGTCCTTCCCTGTAAGCGTGTTAAAAGTCTGCTGTCAATTTGTTTCCAGTAAAACAGTACTTGATTAGACAGTAACGTTAGTTACTGGTACTTTGTCGGGTGGTGAACAAAGCTCCAGCAGTTGGATTTAGTGTCTAGATAGCTAATCAATAACTGTACTGTCAAAACCCTGCTCATAAAATTAGCTAGGTTGCTAATGAAGCAGCACTGCTTGCTAGACTGGGTAGTCACTCACGTTAGTTAGTTAGTTAGTTAGTTAGTTAGTTAGTTAGTTAGTTAGTTAGTTAGTTAGTTAGTTAGTTAGTTAGTTAGTTAGTTAGTTAGTTATCTTAACGTTATCTGTCAGTGCAGCTTTTGAGTCAACATGTTGAAATGTAAGTTACTTGAATCTGGCTTAGGTGAGGTCAATAACTCTGAATAACATCATCATGGGCTAACAAAATGTGCTATAGTAATATCAAGTTAACAAAGTTTACCTCCTGTTCTCCTTCTCATCTTTGTGCTCTCTCCCTCAGAGAATGAACAGTTGACCACGTGCGCCAAAATATTTTTGGGAGGGACTTTTGAAAACCACGTTGACTCCGCCTCCTAAAGTGCCACCGTACACAGAAATGCTGGTTTTAGGCAGCACTAAAAAGGCAGGACAGGCCAGGGCTCATGTTTGGAGTATTTATTGCAGTGTGTAATGCAGTGTAGCCTAGCTTGTTTTACACCATCCCAGCAAGGCAAAAGACTCAGGGCTAAGATATATCATTCTGGGCTAAAGCCCCGAAAGCCCGGGTCTGGTGACATCAATGGTACAGTGTACAGCAAGCAGTTTAGCAATTACACCGGTGGGCCCCTTTGGCAATAAATGTATAAAACCAAAAGCTTACCTTGACTTGGAAAAGTTCCAGTGTTGGATAGCCTTAGCCAGCTAGCTAACATAAATAGCATTCCTCTCTGTCTGAGCTGGGTGTTTGAGTAGGCTAAATTAGCTAAGTAAGTGAAAGTGAAATAAAAAACAACGAAATATAGCTCTTTCTCTCTCGCTCTCTCTCTCTCCTGCTTCTCATAAATTTTTGAAGAAATTAATTGTTCAAACTGTTAAACTATTGTATTTCTCTCTCTTTAAGTCATCAACTCACCACAATTTATGCACTGCAGTGCTAGCTAGCTATAGCTTGCTTTCAGTACTAGATTCATTCTCTGATGCTTTGATTGGGTGGACAACATGTCAGTTCATGCTGCAAGAGCTCTGATAGGTTGGAGGACATCCTCCGGAAGACATCATAATTACTTTATAAGTCTATGGAAGGGGGTGATAACCATGAGCCTCCTAGGTTTTGTATTGAAGCAATGTACCCAGAGGAGGATGGACAATAGCTGTCTTCCGACTACACCATGGTGCTACCCCAGAAGATGCTCTTAAAGGCTTGTGTAAACAGTTTGTTTTAATAAGTTATTTGGTGACTTGAATATATTTAGTATAGTTTTATCTAAAAAGCATAACTTTTTTAATGTTTCACAATTTTCACTGAGTAGGATGGTCCTCCCCTTCCTCTTATGAGGAGCCTCCATTACTGTATATATTCATCGACAAAGTCATCGACACCATTCATACCAATGTCAAGACTGTTGGATCGCGTCAATTCAAATCTGGTATTGGAATAAGATAAGACATCAGGAGCTGTTTCAAACTAAGCTAAGTTTATTAAATGCAAATGTATAGATGATAAGTATGAAGGTTCGTATACGGGCTCACTGTAACACCACGCAGGGCAGACAGAGAACTGACTACAGTTTCACGTGTTCTTCTTTAAATACCCCAGACAGAGTTAGTTCCGGTTTCCGAACAGACCGGTCAGGGTAGAGGCTGAGTGTGGTTTAGACTTACTCAGCCTATCCGTTGGCGCACGGGTTGGTCCCAACCCCTTGGCGCTCTGTCTCCGGGCAAAGTTGTTGTTTCGAGTAGCCAAGTACACCTACAGCAACATCCTGATATTATGTTAACAAAGCATGAATAGGTTATTAACTAAAAGGTCAGGTCCCCACAAGACTCAACAGTGCATTGAAGCCAATGCAGTCGGTTAAGATGGCATCTCATAGAAACACACAGCTACTCCTGGAAGTGACGTTGCAGGCTAGCTCAGAGCTGTCCCTCTCATTGTGTAAACCAAGTTGAAGGCCGACCGGTCTACTGCAGGCTGCCATTGGCAACTAAATGATCCTTATAACTTATTCAGTGTGTGATTTTAAAATAATTGGTTCAAGGACATACAGACATGACAGACTGACCAGGTGAATCCAGGTGAAAACTATGATCCCTTATTGATGTCACTTGTTAAATCCACTTCAATCAGTGTAGATGAAGGGGAGGAGACAGGCTAAAGAAGGATTTTTAAGCCTTGAGACAATTGAAACATGGATTATGTATGTGTGCCATTCAGAAGTTGAATGGGAAAAACAAAAGATTAAAGTGCCTTTGAACGGGATACGGTAGTACTGTAGCTTCCAGGCGCACCAGTTTGTGTCAGGAACTGCAACGCTGCTGGGTTTTTCACGCTGAACAGTTTTCCATGTGTATCAAGAATGGTCCACCACCCAAAGGACATCCAGCTACTTTGACACAACTGTGAGAAGCATTGGAGTCAACATGAGCCAACGTCCCTGTGGAATGCTTTTGACACCTTGTAAAGTCCATGCCCTGACGAATTGAGGCTGTTCTGTGGGCAAAAGGGAGGGGTGCAACTCAATATTAGTTAGGTGTTCTTAAGGCAGCGCACAATTGGCCCAGCGTCGTCAGAGTTTGGCCGGTGTAATTGACCGCAGGAATTGGGAGTCCCATAGGGCGGTGCACAATTGGCCCAGGTTTGGCCGGGGTAGGCCGTCATTGTAAATAAGAATTTGTTCTTAACCGACTTGCCTAGTTAAATAAAATCAATTATAAGCAATTATTGGTACCATGATTGTCTTCAAATGTTGTATTTGTTTGCCATTTTTCCATTCACTATAATGGGGGATCCTGTTTTATGCTAGTAGCGTTGTTTGGCAATGCATGTCCGTGTGTGTTGCTTAGTTTATGGTCTAGATTCCAATGTTAGCAAGCTAGCTGCACTAATGTTTCTATTTTGTAGAATGCCCTTGTTGATACTAGTCAGATGGTCACAGATAGATAACTACCTAGCAAGATGACGAAGAAACAATTGAATTAACTCTCCATAATCGGACACTGCCAGTGCCAGCCCATAGCCAAATGTTTAGCTAGCTAGCTAACATTAGCATATTTGCTCGCTAGCACAACATAGCTAGCTAGCTAAGGACACTGCACTAACTCGGCAGCTAACACAGGCAGCTGTTTCATAAAGACTGTAAGATCACTAGGAAATCAGCTCAAACTGATTTTAATTTAAATCTGTTCCCAAGTATTCCCAGTCATAAATAGAGAGGCATATGTGATTGTATTCTTTTTTTTGTCAAATACTATCTCTGTTTGCAATTCCTGCTGTCAATTTGTAGTGTACAAATAATTTCTAACTATGTTCCGGCCCCACGACAATTCGGTCAAGGAAAAATTACCCACGGCTGAATGTAATTGGGGACCCCTGATTTAAATCATAATTGTTCCACCCTTTGAAATCATTAACAGGTCACACCACTGACTTATAGCATCAGAGGACACATATTTGAACCAGGTATAAATTAGGCTTTTGTCTTCCAAGAACTCTCTCTTTTCTTGCCTATCTCTGGTTATCAGATCATGAACCAGATCCCAGCTCATTCCCTGTCTGTCTCTGAGCAGCACAACCACCCACAGAGTCCCCGATTTAAACCCAATACACAGCTGATCTCTGACCTCTCCGTATCCTGTCTACAGATTATGTACGTAAGCGTGCGTGTAAGGATTAAAAAAATGTGAGTCTGGCGAACATACATTCATCTGCTTTGCTGGTGGATTTCTTTGTGTGTGCATTTTTGTGTGTGTACAAGATTTATGAATGAACTCCGGCGGTTGGCTGGCAGCGCTTCCTGGCTCTGGTGGCGTGTGCGTCTTTGGAGCTTCCTGTCAGAAGATGTGTAACTTCCTGTCTTATCACAGCTGGGGCAGCAGGGCCTGTAAAAACAGCCCAAACTGTTCGGATGCTACAGACGTTTTCATGAGAAGACCGATTTTCAAGATGTCTCCTGGTCTGACGAACATTGCTGTAGCTCTGCCACTTTCCACAGCAGATGCGGAAGGCCAACATAGGCAGATGAGGTGGACTGAGACGCAGACCATACAAAAAGCAAATATCTAGCTTAAACAGACGTATTGTTATGGGAATTGTTTTATTATGATAATTAGATGATCGACGCACGAGTACATCAATCAACTCTTAAGGATTAAGCCATAAAATTCCCCCCTTCCCAAAATCCTGACACTCCATTTGATTTTCCACATGCCTCATGGCGTGAAAAAGTCCCGAAAGTGCAGAAAGCGAGAGACACATGGGAGTCCTTTGCCTCTCTCAGCACACATTCTTATCAGCACGTGTCATCAGTCTCTACAGGCATGCCAAGAATGCTCAGAGAAAGAGAGAAAGGGGCAACAGCTCAATGTGTCTGAGTGTAATGAAATCATGTGTTTTGGTATTGTGTTCCCTTTCACAATACTCTCCTTAAGCATAATTAGGTTGGATGTTATTGTCTTGTTTTGCAGGTAGCTACATTGAGTGGATTGTGTTGTTTTATACCAACCACCCCATGACCCAGCATCACTGTTGGTTAGCCTTAACCTAACCATGATGCTGCCCCTGACCCTCACCTCCAGAGTTCTTCCCTCAGGGAACCTCATGACTACTCACTGCTTCTGGGAGAATGTTGTTAAGCATAAAATAAAACACATCTTGGCATTTAATTTATTTAGTGTGTGTGTGTGTGTGTTTAGATGGCTGCAGAGGCGTCATGCACAGGGGCACGTGCCCGCTCAGATTTGTCCACAATTATTTATAAAAATATCTGTCAGAGGATATTTTGTGGAGGGGGCACACTGACTGGACCAGGCAAAGAGTGCCCCCCCATTCTCCCTAGTAAGTGGTTCCTTGCAAGGTGCTCGCCACGGAGCAAAGATATGCTAGGCAAGACGCTCGATACTCAAGTGTGTGCACAGTATCGTCAGTGGAGAAGGAGAGAAAGTGTAGTGACACACACAGCTTTGATTTGAGCTGCCAGTGATGGGCAGGACTCGCAGGAGGTATGTTTGTACATTTATTTGATCAAGCTATGTAGCCTATTGATTCCTCGTTGATGAATAAATAAAACTAAAATGTTTTGTTGTTTCTCTGTAATAGTAGCCATCTAGAAATTTTATGAAGTTGGCGTAAGCATCTGCCTCTGGTTCCAAAGGTTGCATGTTCAAATTCAGTGATAGAAATATTTTTTAAACCTATCCCAAACCTTAACCCGTACCTTAACCATTCAGAGTTAATGCCTAAACTTAAACGATACATAGAAGTAACCAAACACGGTGAAATTTGACGTTTGGAACAATACAAATAGTTTGAGAAACATGGATACAGTTGAAGTCGGAAGTTTACATACACTTAGGTTGAAGTCATTAAAACTCCATTTTTCAACCACTCCACAGATTTCATGTTAACAAACTATAGTTTTGGCAAGTCGGTTAGGACATCTACTTTGTGCACAAGTAATTCTTCCAACAATTGTTTACAGAAAGATTATTTCACTTATGATTCACTATATCACAATCCCAGTGGGTCAGAGGTTTACATACACTAAATTGACTGTGCCTTTAAACAGCTTTAGAAGCTTCTGATAGGCTAATTGACATAACTTGAGTCAATTGGAGGTGTACCCGTGGATGTATTTCAAGGCCTACCTTCAAACTCAGTGCCTCTTTGCTCGACATCATGGGAAAATCAAAAGAAATCAGCCAAGACCTCAGAACAAATAAAATTGTAGACCTCCACAAGTCTGGTTCATCCTTGGGCGCTATTTCCAAACACCTGAAGGTACCACGTTCATCTGTACAAACAATAGTACGCAAGTATAAACACAATGGGACCATGCAGCCGTCATACCGCTCAGGAGGGAGACGGGTTCTGTCTCCTAGAGATGAATGTACTTTGGTGCGAAAAGTGCAAATCAATCCCAGAACAACAGCAAAGGACCTTGTGACGATGCTGGAGGAAACAGGTACAAAAGTATCTATATCCACAGTAAAACTAGTCCTATATTGACATAACCTGAAAGGCCGCTCAGCAAGGAAGAAGCCACTGCTCCAAAACCGCCATAAAAAAAGCCAGACTACGGTTTGCAACTGCACATGGGGACAAAGATCGAACTTTTTGAAGAAATGCCCTCTGGTCTGATGAAACAAAAATAGAACTGTTTGGCCATAATGACCATCGTTATGTTTGGAGGAAAAAGGGGGAGGCTTGCAAGCCGAAGAACACCATCCCAACTGTGAAGCACGAGGGTGGCAGCATCATGTTGTGGGGGTGCTTTGCTGCAGGAGGGTCTGGTGCATTTAAAAAAATAGATGGCATCATGAGGAAGGAAAATATATTGAAGCAACATCAGTCAGGAAGTTAAAGCTTGGTCGTAAATGGGTCTTCCAAATCGACAATGACCCCAAGCATACTTCCAAAGTTGTGGAAAAATGGCTTAAGGACAACAAAGTCAAGGTATTGGAGTGGCCATCACAAAGCCCTGACCTCAATCCTATAGAACATTTGTGGGCACTACTGAAAAAGTATGTGCAAGCAAGGAGGCCTACAAACCTGACTCAGTTAAACCAGTTCTGTCAGGAGGAATGGGCCAAAATTCACACAACATATTGTGGGAAGCTTGTGGAAGGCTACGCAAAACGTTTGACCCAAGTTAAACAACTTAAAGGCAATGCTACCAAATACTAATTGAGTGTATGTAAACTTCTGACCCACTGGGAATGTGATGAATGAAATAAAATCTGAAACGAATAATTCTCTCTACTATTATTCTGACGTTTCACATTCTTAAAAGAAAGTGGTGATCCTAACTGACCTAAAACAGGGAATTTTTACTAGGATTAAATGTCGGGAATTGTGAAAAACTGAGTTTAAATGTATTTGGCTAAGGTAGAGATAGGTTCTAATCTCCTAACCTCAAAACTAGCTACCAAGCCATTTTAGGCTATCAATTAAGTTAGAGTAGCTTGTCTAACTATTTTAGCTGGCATGCAGAAATGCAGAGAAGCATATTTAATTTCTTAAAAAAATAACCACCAATCAGGAGGATACGTCTGTGCTCCCAAGTGGCGCAGCTGTCTAAGGCACTGCATCTCAGTGCAAGAGGCGTCACTGCAGTCCCTGGTTTGAATCCAGGCTGCATCACACCAGGCCATGATTGGGAGTCCCATAGGGCGGTGCACAATTGGCCCAGGTTTGGCCGGGGTAGGCCATCATTGTAAATAAGAATTTGTTCTTAACTGACTTGCCTAGTTAAATGAAGGTTTAATTTAAAAAATATATATTTATATATACAGACAGCTCACAAGATAGTCCTATGTTTAGACATGCAGAAAAGTACTTGGTTTAAATGTAATCTGGTACCTTATGATAATATCATGATATTTGTGTATTAATTATGATGCCATGATATGTTCCTGTATTGATATGATATGTGTTATGATCCCATGTACTGTGTTGTAATTTGAATGTAATATCCTAGGCATGTTAGTGATATGCCCCTGTGATTTACAACAGTCAAAATGGCACCCTCATTGAAATTACAATATGCTTAGATAACTTTTGCCGAAAAATAGACACATTTTTAACATAGAATTATGCATAATGATTATGGCTCTAGATTGCAGGCAAAAGCCGTTTCAGGTGTTTGAAAAATGCTAAATTCTCCAACTTGGACCACCCACCCTACCGTTATCACGTACTTTAAAATAATGGGTTCATGATACCCCTGAATGGCTGTAAATTCAAGCTGTCTAGTCATTCACAGACTTCCACAGCGCATGTAACCCACATGCGCAGATATGATATTTGTGTGGTGAATTTGTCACAATACTCAAACAACTGTTCTCTATAAGAATGACTTCATGTAGATCTCAATCAGTGCTTCATGAATCTAGAACCATCGGCCTATAGATAGATAGATAGATAGATAGATAGATAGATAGATAGATAGATAGATAGATAGATAGATAGATAGATAGATAGATAGATAGATAGATAGATAGATAGATAGATAGATAGATAGATAGATAGATAGATAGATAGATAGATAGATAGATAGATAGATAGATAGATAGATAGATACTTTATTGATCCCCGAGGGGGAAATTTCTTTGTCAAGCAGCTATAAATTTATTGGATTTATTAATCCAATAAACCTAATTTCACTACTGAAATATTACTGTGTCCATCAGTTATTTGATAGATCAAAATGAAATTGCTGATCCAAACACCCAATTATTTATAAACGGAAATCATGGAAATTGTCAGGGGTGCCCAAACTTTTGCATAGATAGATAGATAGATAGATAAATAGGTACTTTATTGATCCCCCGGGGGGGAAATGTCATTGTCAAGCAGCTACAACAAAACACAGGGCAGGTGCAAAATGCCACTACGAAAGTACACAAAAGACAGATACACGGTACATGATACATAGAGCGGCAGTATAGAAATACAAGATATCTGGAGTGCAAAAAAAAGCTATAAAAAGACATTGCATAGTATGGGTGGTTGGCTGAATATGTACACTATACATTGGTGGATGTTGGATGGTTAACTACACTATACAGGTCGATGGCAGAGAAATACTTCAATAGCTAAAAATGCATATGATATGAGTGAGGGTAATAATAGTTAACTTAATAGACAGACTGGTTAAATGAACAGGTAAGTGAATATTGAGGATCAGTCCAGAGGGAGCAGGGGTGGAGGTAGGGTCGCTGATTGTCTCAGAAGAGTTGTTGTGAGCAAAGTGGTGGTGGGACAGCAGTGCGGGTGTGTGGCCTGGGGAGCTGGAAGGGAGGTGGACAGGGCCAGTATCAAACCTGTTAAAAAATTGGTTCAGCTCATTGGCTCTGTCCTGGGTCCCCTCCGTCTGCCCACTGTTTGACTTTTTGAAGCCAGTGATATTTATCATACCCTTCCACACCTCTCTCACCTGGCTCTGCCTCAGCTTGTCCTCCATCTTCTCCTTATACCCTCTCTTCCCCTCAGCAATCCGCAACTTCAGCTCCCTCTGGACGCATTTCAATTTGTCCTTGTCCTTGTCCCTCACCTTGAAGGCCCTCTTCTTCTCATTCAGCAGGGCCTTCAGGTCGCTGGTGACCCAGGGTTTATTGTTTGGAAAACAGCGTACCTTCCTGGTGGGTACAGTGTTGTCTACACAAAAATTAATATAGTCCGTTATGCAGTCAGTAAGTCCATCAATGTCCTCCCCATGAGCCTCACAGAGCACATCCCAGTCTGTTGTTTCAAAGCAGTCCTGTAGGGCCTCATTTGAGAGAAAGGCCTCATTGAATTCCTTCGGCAAATAGTAGGGTCTCAGGCTAACGGCTAACAGCTCATTGTCCGGACGTCAAAACTCTTCCTTAAGAGTAATATGGCTCGGATTACACCATCTGTTGTTAACTAATAAAGCCAGCCCACCACCCTTGCTCTTACCGGAAGAAACGATATCCCTGATAGTGACGTTCTCTATGGGGATGTTATCGTTCAGCCAAGTCTCAGTAAAAAACATTAGGCTCGCTTCCCGATAGTCTCTTTGACCAAAGACAAGAGCCTCAAGCTCGTCCATTTTGTTATGCAGCGATCTCACGTTGCCCATAATGATAGACGGTATAGCCGGCTTGTACTTCCTCAGCTTCGCCTTTCACTTCAATTCCGCCCTTCGTCCACGCCGTCGCCTTTTCAACTCGTCCGGAATATCTAACTTTTCCCTGGGGTGCAGCAGCGCTGCATGTGCTAAATCCAGGAGCTGGGCTCTGTTGTAAATAATAATAATTGACTCCTGTCGACGTTCAGCTGCGAGAAAAATAAAAAGTCCCTCAGTGATAAAAAGGAACGTTAAAACCTTCGTAAAACCGTAGCACTCCATAATCCTGAACTATTATAATTCAACTGTAGCAAAAAAATAAAGAAAGAAATGAGACGAAAAAACGAACTAAAACGAACTAGAACAACAATTTATACCCACCCCACCCTGGAGCTCCCCCCATTGTACCCCCTATTCCTATTAGTGGTTGGCTCCCACACACTGGTCCAGTACCCAGGGTCACAGCCCAGCCCACTCTAGCCCAGCCCAACCTTGACCCCCACCCCTCCAGCTCTTCCCCCCTCCTCTATCTTTTTTATAAGCTCCGAATTGTTGCGGGCCAGCTTCTGACTACCAGACCCAGCGTGATCAGGACCAGTCAGACCCGAGAGGACTGCGTGTCACAGCACCATTAACACACTGCAGAAAGGGCTGCTTTATACAAGGTGTCAGGTCCAATGGGGTGATACAACATACACAAAAGTGGTAGACGAGGATAACAAGAGTGAAAGGGAATGAAAGTGCTATATGTTGGGCCCTGAGTTGTTCCTGATCATGTGACCAGGCCAAGAAAAACTCCCTTAGTGTTCATTGGTCAGGTAAAGTGCTCAAGAGAAACTTAGGGCAATATAATTACATATAGAATCTCAAGTATAGGATCTCTGTGCTCAGGGCCCTATGGTTAGAACGAGGCTTGGCCTCCTTTCAGTGCATTGTGATGGAACCCTGTTGAGGGTGGGAAGTGCTGAGCTGATGAATCTGAAGTCCAGGTGTTGGACCGTTGACTTACTCATATAGCTGGGCTTATTCTCCATGAAAGGATTTCCTTTTTCCTCTCAGGAGTCAGGATGGGAAGCTGTATATCCACTATTAAGCACTGCTCACTTATATCTGTCGCTTCATGTTCTGGAGTTATCTGGACAGTTCATTTACTATGTCATTGTAAATGAAGGGAGTTGAATTGGTGTTTGGTCTAGGGACTCATTAGCCAGTGACTCAACATCAGCACTATTACCCAATATCCTCTTCCCAAGGCTGAGAAAGCTGCTCTAGACACACTTGTAAATTCCAGGATGGGGAGTCCTCGGGGAGTGAATGGAATTAGCTCTTGGGCATGCCTGAATGTGGGTTCTAAAGTAGTTGTAATAAGATAAAGATTGCAATGGTGTAAACAGTCAGAGTGACTCAGAGATTAACCAGAGTTTATGTCCTTATTCAGAACTAACAAATTACATGAGTGTCATTGTACTCACTGTTTACTGATTCCAATCCTTCATCAGGTACATTCCAAGGATTCATCAGGTCAATAGGTATACTATGACAACTTTGTGCTGCCAGTCAGATGTGTCAGTACTTCAGCTTTATTCTGAAGCAAACATAATGCTACATAGCAAAATGCTCTATGCGTACTAGTGATTGGACAAAGAAATCCCTTATACAGATGTAGTTAGATGTGTACATACTGGGTAAACAGAGCACATTTTGAACACTTAACCAGTGTCCGGTCACAACAACAACAAAGAATGCAAAGTTACTACTGTGTAATTGCTACATAGAGAGGACAGGCATCCTATGTTCTCATTGTGAAAGAAAACCTCTACTAAGTGTGGTAAGATTAGGTCTGATTCATTTGGCTGTCCATTCTTACAAACAGCAGATAAGACTGTTCCTCTCCCTCTGTTTCCTTGACGAGCCTGAAGGAATGTTGGGATTTAGATAGAAGGTTCAAGTATGCAACTCTGAGAGTCTATGCTGGTCAACGCTGGTCAACACTGTGTCAACCCAACGCAGCCTTGGCTAAAATAATAAATTCCATCCTTGGCTAAAATACGAAACTAGTTCTACCAAAATATCAGGAGAGCTTAGTTTGTCATTGTTTAGTGTGTTGTTAGTCAACTAATGGTCTTTAATGGTCCTGAATGTTATCATGAAGCCTAATACCCAGGAGACGGAATGTCTCTGAGGAAACTCACGTTTGGACAGGATGGCTTTGATTGGAGAGCAACTCTCTCTCTCCCTCCCTCTCTTCCCCCCTCTGCCTCTGCCTCTGCCCGTCTCCCCTGTCTCTCCACCCATCTCTCCTATTATACTCTCATTTTCTCCTCACTGCTCCTGTACAGTCTGAAGCACTGTGACAATCACTGCTCCTGTACAGTCTGAAGCACTGTGACAATCACTGCTCCTGTACAGTCTGAAGCACTGTGAAAATCACTGCTCCTGTACAGTATGAAGCACTGTAACAATTACTGCTCCTGTACAGTCTGAAGCACTGTGCAAATCACTGCTCCTGTACAGTCTGAAGCACTGTAACAATCACTGCTCCTGTACAGTCTGAAGCACTGTGACAATCACTGCTCCTGTACAGTCTGAAGCACTGTGATAATCACTGCTCCTGTACGTATCGTCCCTTCATGCTTGGCGTTGAGCAGACACAGGAAGTGCTGCGATGATCCATGGGTCTGCGTGGCACACAGAACATATAGAGCAGAAGAAGGTATGTCCTGTGAGGGACAAAAATGTGCTGCAAATGTGTGTCCAACCCTCACACACACACACACACACACACACACATTTACACACGTGTTCTCCCTCATGTGCTGCAAATGCAGGTCCAACCCTCACACACACACACATTTACACACACGTGTTCTCCCTCATGTGCTGCAAAAGTGTGTCCAACCCTCACACACACACACACACACACACACACACACACACACACACACATTTACACACGTGTTCTCCCTCTTGTGCTGCAAACTCACACGTCTAGAGTATAGTATGTATGGTTGGCATAAAAAAATCTCCCAATGGTCCCCAATGCTGGAAAGAAAAAACAATTGACTTGATGTCACCACTTCTGTTTATCACACTTTTCATTTTCATGACAGCTTATCAAATGATATTTTTCATCATTGTTGGTCTTCAAATCAGTGTAGACTATTTAGGGCCCACTAGCTTCTGTAAGTTACCTATCACATATAGATGATATCATAGTTTGAGCACACAACCGCCAGTCATAACCTGCAATTAAATGTAGTGTCAGTTTAAGGTCTGTGTGAGTGATGCTGAGGTCTTTGTGTAGTGTGGTACTAGTGAGGCCCAGCTCCTGTGCTCTGTGTGTAGTCTTTGAAGCGTGACTGCAGAGAGGGACAGTGTGGTGTTGGGTATCGGCCCTCTCGCCCCTGGCAGAGAGCCTAAGTTGTGGCTGGGGTTCTGACAGGACTTATTAAAAGGATCACGTTCCCGTCTGAAGACCCAGGGGGCTTTGCTGCTTCCTGTGGCCAGCCAGTGGCCAGGCCATAAAGACAAGGCCAAACAGATGGTTCATCTGGAGTCCCACGTATGGAGCACTTTCTCTGGTCATAGCTTACCCTGCATCCACCCAGGCCCAGCCACTCCTATACACTCACACACACTCCTCCTCCGTCTGTGTTTACACTGAGCACATATGCCATCTTTCCTTTTCTCTAAGATCTTATGACACACTCTTATTTATCATTCCTATCTTGCTCCTACTCCATACACACATTCATATTTCTCTCTCTGTTAACTGAAATTCACCCTCTGTCCCTCCAGTCCTCTCCCTCCAGTCCTCTCCCTCCAGTCCTCTCCCTCTGTCCTCTCCCTCCAGTCCTCTCCCTCCAGTCCTCTCCCTCCAGTCCTCTCCCTCTGTCCTCTCCCTCCAGTCCTCTCACTCCAGTCCTCTCCCTCCAGTCCTCTCACTCTAGTCCTCTCCCTCCAGTCCTCTCCATCCAGTCCTCTCCCTCCAGTCCTCTCACTCTAGTCCTCTCCCTCCAGTCCTCTCCCTCCAGTCCTCTCCCTCCAGTCCTCTCCCTCTGTCCTCTCCCTCCAGTCCTCTCCCTCCAGTCCTCTCCCTCTGTCCTCTCCCTCCAGTCCTCTCACTCCAGTCCTCTCCCTCCAGTCCTCTCACTCTAGTCCTCTCCCTCCAGTCCTCTCCCTCCAGTCCTCTCACTCCAGTCCTCTCACTCTAGTCCTCTCCATCCAGTCCTCTTCCTCCAGTCTGATGTAATGTCTTTACTGTACTGTATGTCCTCACCTCTTTTTTTCCAGAGCTCATAAGTTAATTTCCCTCTCTGTTTTCATAGAACATACTGTACATCCCTTCACTCTCTTTCTCTCCAAGCTGTAATGTTCCCTTCTTCAATGTGTGTCTCCTTGGTCTCCTGGGCAGTTCTAGTGCCAGAGGTGTCAGATATCTCCCACGGAACATGTGGAGCATGTTAATATAATAAGGAGATCAGATTCCTCTAACAGCCAATGGCAGGGGTTCAGGGGTTCAGGGGGGCCATTGGCAGGGGAGATTACTAGAAAGAGGGGGGTGGCTTGTGGGGGGGGGGGTTACCGATTACACTAGGCGTCTAAAAGGACATGCTGTTAATGGGTTAGGGCTTCTGTCTGCAGTTTATATGATAGAATACTACCCAGCATGGCTAGAGAGAGCTTAAGATCCATTAGTGAAAAGGAGAGAGTCAGGAGGCCAAAACCCCATAAAGCCATTACCACTGAACGTTTTGTAAAAAGGAGAGATTGAGAGTGTCTGGGCTGGGGCATATGTGTGTGTGATTAGGGAAGCTGTTGGATGGTCGAATGTGAGAGCCAGCCATTTGTAATTGTAACCTCTGACCTCTGTGCAGGGCTGTCGTAACCGAGCTTCCTCTCCACTGTGTGTGTGTGTGTGTGTGTTTTTGGTTTTACTATCCTTGTGGGGACATTTCGCCAGTCCACATAAGGAAAAAGGCTATTTTAGTCTTAGGGGTTAGGGTTTCAATCAGGGTTAGGGTTATAATTAGGGTTAGGAGTTAGGATTAAGGTTAGGAGTTTGGGGTTAAGGTTAGGGTTAGGTTTAGGGAAAATAGGATTTTGAATGGGAATCAATTGTTTGGTCCCCACAAGGATAGTAAAACAAACGTATTTGTATGTATGTATGTGTGTGTGTGTGTGTGTGTGTGTGTGTGTGTGTGTGTGTGTGTGTGTGTGTGTGTGTGTGTGTGTGTGTGTGTGTTCAGTACATAGGGCGCTCGGCTGTTTCCTGGTTCCAGATTCTCCCTGAATCCCTATGGAGTGAGTGACTGGGGGAATAATGATAATGCAGGAGCAATGAGGTCACCGGGACCCGCTTCGCCACTCATCCACTGACCCAGATAGCAGTAACTGCCAGAGCAGAACCAGGCCCATCCCCCACTGAACAGACAGAGTGGCCCCAAGGCCTGTGTGAGGCCTGGGGCACTGACACACTGAGCCGCAGCAGCACACAGACACACACACACACACTCAGACACTCACACGCAGAACCCATGTGTAGTGCACACAGTCACTCATGCCTACTGGGGTTTTCATTGTGAAACATTGTCACAATGCTTTTAAACTGACCACCAGTTACTATAACCCAGGATGGCATTTGCACATGTGCTCACGTATTTGCTTTCTTTGTTTCTTCATGCATCTACAGTATATACTGTATGTTTGTTAGTACATGAGTTGTAGTGTATTGTCTGAACTCATATGCTGTACATGCATGTATGTGTGTTATTTATGTAAAATGAGACCATTTGACTTCTCTTGGCTCTGTCTGTTTGTTATCTTTTGTGTTAGCTCCTAGACTCCTTCCTTATCGTAAAAACAACTTAAAAGGAAGGAAGAGAGACGAAAGAAGAATCAAGCCAAGGGAAGGATATGAAGGACAGGATGGAGTAAAGAGGGATACTGGAGGAAAGCTTTTAAAAGGTATTTATAGGTTTGTGGTTCTCGGCAGGGTGCTGTGAATGAATCAAATTAAGATAGCAGACCAGGGGTAGGAACTAGATTCAGCCATGGGACGAAGTCGGTGCGGATGGTTGGGCGGCCAGAACTTAATTAGAATAATTTATACACAACTAAGCCCAAAAATTGATTTTATTTGAAAAGAACAATCATTTCATACCTCGATTACATTGACACACGGTCACATATGTCTCTTTTTTTTTATTCATGGGAATACTTGGGAACAGACTTCCTAAATATATATAAAAAAAAAAAAATGCTGAATTCCTGGTGATTTTACAGTCTTTTTTAAAATGTTTTTTGTTGCCAACCCCTGCAGTAGACAGCTTTGGCAGCAGATACCTTGGGTCTAACTTCCATGTTCATATGTTGAATCGGCACGTGAAGGTGAAGAACAACACTCTAAAACTGTGAACTACAATCCTAGTAAATGAGCACTCCCAAACGCACGTCTGTGTTCCAGCCCAGCAATAACATACCTGATTCAGCTAACCAAATCATCAACACGTTGATACTACGCTGAACAAAAATATAAACGCAACATGTAAAGTGTTGGTCCCATGTTTCATGAGTTGAAACAACTGGCTTCACAACCGCAGACCACGTGTATGGCTTTGTGTAGGCGGGCGGTTTGCTGATGTCCACGTTGTGAACAGAGTGTCCCATGGTGGGGGTGGGGTTATGGTATGGGCAGGCATAAGCTGCGGACAATGAACACAATTGCATTTTATCGATGGCAATTTGAACGCACAGAGACATTGTGATAAGATCCTGATGCCCGTTGTCGTGCCATTCATCCGCCGCCATCACCTCATGCTTCAGCATGATAATGCACGGCTCCATGTTGCAAAGATTTGTACACAATTCCTGGAAGCTGAAAATGTCCCAGTTCTTCCATGGCCTGCATACTCACCAGACATGTCACCCATTGAGCACGTTTGGGATTCTCTGGGTCGCCAATATCCAGCAACTTCACACAACCATTGAAGAGGAGTGGGACAACATTCCACAGGCTACAATCAACAGCCTGATCAACTCTATGCGAAGGAGATGTGTCGCGCTGCATGAGGTAAATGGTGGTAAAACACCAGATACTGACTGGTTTTCGGGTTCCACGCCCCTACTTTTCTTTTAAAGGTATCTGTGACCAACAGATGCATATCTGTATTCCCAGTCATGTGAAATACATAGACTAGGGCCTAATACATTCATTTATATTGACTGATTTCCTCATATGATCTGTAACTCAGTAAAATCTTGAAATTGTTGCATGTTGCGTTTATATTTTTGTTTAGCTATGTTAGTACTGGGCTAGAAAATAAATTTAGAACCAGGATTGAAGAATACTGTTCTAAAATGTCAAGATACAAATTGATACAATCTCCCTAACAACTGACTCCAGGTCAGACATTTGTTGGTGATGTGAGAGTTCAGAGGACCAGGTTGGAAAGATTAGATCTTGGGTTGAAACTGTAGAGTAGAGGTGGGGTGGAATGAGGTGCAAATGCGGGTCCCAACCCCACAGGCTCACAGTGAAGAGAACAGTGGGTGGGGGGGGTTAGGCTATCACCTTTCTGCCCCTGAGGTCTCCCACAGCTGCTGCCTCCATCCCTAACAATTACTGTCAAAAGGGCCTTGCGCCAGGCACACACACAAGCACACACACACACAAAAACACACACACACAAACACACACGCACGCACACACACACACACACACACACACGCACACACACACTATCAGAGCTATGTACACCAATAGGGGGTTCAGGCTTAGACAGGTCATAAAAAAAACATCAACTCCTTATTTGATAGGGAGATCTTGTGCGGATTTACTAAGAAATACTTGTCCAGCAGCACTTATTTTCTTTAGGAATGCAGTGAAGTAAAAGTAAAAAATATAAATAGTAAAGTAAAGTACAGATACCCCCCAAAAATACTTTAGTAGTACTTTAAAGTACTTTTACTTAAGTACTTTACACCACTGGTAATGGCGGTCATCACTACCGGCTCACCTGACAGGTATTCGCCACCCTGTGCCTTTTGTGAGCCAGATGGCAACGCAAACCCTACTCCTTCTTCCTGCTTCAATGCACTCAGAATCAGTATCAGAATCACCATTATTCGCCAAATACATTTGCATGTACATGAATTTGACTCTGTGAGATGGTACTGCCACAATAAACAGAATATACATACACACAATAAACAAATGGAATATACTGACAAGATATACACCGAGTGTACATCAATAAGGGATCATAGCTTTCACCTGGATTTACCTGGTCAGTCTATGTCAAGTACAGAGTATCTTATGTTTTGTACACTCAGTGTATAGACACAGAATTTACACCATGTAAATACAGCATGTTCACAACAGCAGAAACAGTGTCCTGGAACTACCACCTCAATCCACCACTCAACTCACCACCCTACTGCTTGCTTGGCTCTGCCACCGCTCATTCCTCTTCAGCCAGATACAACTGGATGCTACTTGTCCCTGACGACTTTAACTGGTAGATTCCAGGCTCTCTATCCATTCTGCTGACTCTCAAGGATGAGGGACTTTAAATTAATTTGCGCTCATGACTTTAAAGTTTATTCAACGTCATCACATATAATTTTTGGGTTGAAATTATGTGGAAACAACATTGATTCAACCAGTTTTTGCCCAACTAGATGTACTGTAGCTGTTGTCCAACAATAATTTTGTCATCCTTTTTGCCCAGATTCCAAATAAGACTTTCCCTTCCACATTGAGGAGTGAAATGGTTCGGAATTGCTTTAGAATTTCCTCCATGCCACTTTCAGCAGCGTCTATAGTCTCCTCCTGAGTCTCTCGCAGTATTTGTACACCTTGTACGGAATACCATTAGGCCCTGATCTTCCCATGGCCTCCTTGAGAAAGTAATTCACCTCCCACGAGCTGGGTTCCGGCATCTTGAAAGGAATGGTGGGTTCATCTGTTTTGATGAGTTCTCCTCCAGCCCTTCTTCACGCCTGAGGTTGTTGTGGACTCCATTGAGGTGTTCCTCCACCGCTTCCTTCGTTGCTTTGAGCTCTCCTGCAGGGGCGTTGCCAGGGGGGTGACAGGGGTGGGACCAGCCACCCAGATCCGGCCCTGGGCATAAGCGATGTAAGGGGTCGCTTACGGCCCCCAGCCGCTAGCGGGCCCCCAACCCCCCCAATTTGCTTTAAAACCACAACATTTTCTCTATGCCTCATGGCAAAATGGAGAGAATTACAGGAAATGTACTAAGAAAATCTCTCTACCATCAAGAGGGGGACCACCAAAAGTTTTACCCGTGAGGTGGGGGCCCGAAAACCAAATCTCGCATAGGGCCCCCAAATAGCTAGGGCCGGCCCTGCAGCCACCCCTGAAATATGATCGGTGCCCCCCAATTCTCATTGGGTCAGAGTGCTGTCAATCTGGCTCGTATTGGAGAGAAAAGGCAGTGCATTTATTTTGGCAGTTTAGTGGTATTACAGGGCTGGCTTGAGGACCATGTGAACGGCTGGCGGGAAGGCTGTTTGAATGGCTGGCTGGCTTTTTTTGTACTATGGAGAACGCAGCTGCAGTGAGAGAACAACGTGACTTCTCTCTCAAATGAGTTGATGAAAGCAATGCAGAGGTGGAAGATGCCTAGGTAACTGCTGTTTGACTTGACAGGAAACAAAACTTTTTTAATCCTGGTGCTGAGCTAGTAGCAGCTTATTTCTGTAGGCTATGGCATGTGTTTGTTCTAGAATGTTATACGCCCCTTATCGACTGAGGTGAATGAACCTACAGCAGTCAAGGTGATAATGGCTGGAGTCATTTTTGCTTGTTTTTGCTGTTCTCCAAATAGCATTTTAGAGCCTTTAATTTGTGTAGAAATGCAGTAAATCAGCTTCAACTTTCAAAAAAGTTATTGGATGGGAAAAACGTTCCTTGGAGGGGAAGTTACCACTGAGCATGTATCTAACTTGAATATGGAAAAATATGGATCCCTTCAAATGGATTTATTTGAATAAATTATGGCAGATACAAATTAAGTTGTTGAAACAGTTATTCAATACAATGCAAAGCCAATTTTCAAAGCTACAGTATTTGTGATACAATTAGCTGATTTCCCATGGCTACCCATGACTGGTTCTTGGTCCTCCCCTTGGCGCCCCCAAAAAATAATCACTTGATCCACGTCTCGGTTGAAAACCATTTCACAGGTTCCTTCCTGGTCTCTCCTGTGTTGGTCTTGTCTGTTGTGTGCCTTCCCTCTCCTGTTGGTCCTCTGTCTCCCCTGATGCATCAGTGATGTTGCGTTTGCCACCTGCTCATGGACATTCTGGGGACTGTAGTTTGTCTCCTACCCCGGCCTCTCCTCCGTCTCACCAGGTTGACCTGTGCGTTGCACATCACTATTGGGTAGTGTACACTTCATCTTTGCCTATCTTCAGACCCCTCTTGTTTTTGCAGATCTTCCCAAATCTGCAGACCCTAGAAAAATGACTTAGCTGTTCCGTCGTCGGTTGTCTCTCACATGGCTGGTCATAACAGTGGTCTGTCCTGTAGGTCGATCATCCTCCACCACTCTCACTAAGGGGTATCTTATTATGTATCTTTCCATAGTGAGATAGTGGGTACCTCCTTGCGAAGGTTGTGCTCAAGCCTTCCAAGCCTCCAAACCCTGTCTATGGTCTTTCCCAGACATCAGCTGTCTTTCCTAACTCGTTTTTTCTAGTCGTCACTGGGTCTCCCCCACCATCACCAAAACGTAGACTAAGGGAGATAATCAGATTAGAAATGCACGACGGTGCCTGGTAGTTAGATAGCAGGCCATGGTAAAACCACAGTGCATTATAAAATAAATAGCTCAGGCCGACCTAACAAAGTAATGTTATTTAGTTATCCCATAACTGGCTCAGCCAAATCCGCCTGCACTTTGCTTAATGTCCAACAGCTGGTGGCATCTGGGGCCAAAGCTGCCATGGTGGATGTGGCGTTGCAACGTGGCGTTGCCCACCCTGACCTCCCATGATTCCTCAGCTGCTCCACTAGCCAGTGTGTGGTGAAAGTATAGTGATTGTTTGTTGAGTAGGGCAAGGTAGTAGTTGGTTGAGCTTTGTGGAGATGTTGGGATGCATTTTGTTGTTTCAGAGGAGGCACTGTTGCTGGCATACAAATCAAGCCACTGCCAATATTTTCCTTAAACTACTGACTTTTCCAAACAATCTTTACCCCTTCTCTCTCCTTTCTCGCTCTCATCCTCAATCTTTTCTCCACCTCCTCAGACGTACATCCAACATGCCACACCTCATGTTCTTCATTCCATCACTATTGTAATGGCATTGTCATGGCAACCAGTTGGGGGGTAGAGATATAGCCGAGAGGTGAGGGAGTGAAAGAGATAGAGGGGTGGTGAGGTGTGCAGACACAAATATAGATGGAGAGGTACAATGGGAGGGAAGACACAGTAATGTAGGATGGGATTTGACCAAAATATGTGTCGAATGAACAGGACACAAGCTTTACAAACAGACTGAAATATAGACTTGTTTCTAGTGACCCAGGGCTTTACATGATCCCAGTTCCATGTGAAATAATAACTTCTCCAGAATCTGGCAGTGAATACCCCATCATGACTGCCCTCCCTACCTCCCTTCCTCCCTCCCTCTCTCTCTCTCTAGCTCTCTCTCTCTCTCTCTTTCCTGCAGGGATGTTGGAAAGGGAGTATGTACAGTAGGTCCATGTTTAATTAATGGACACCTCTCTATTTTGGGACTCCATATGAAGCACTTACGTTTTCGCCTGAGTGAGCAAAAATGTACAGAGGACACATGTGTTTACTTTATTCTCATACTTTTTACTCTCTCTCTCCCCTCCCCCCCTCTTTAGTTCTCATACACACACTATGTCATTGCACAAACGGAATATATACACTCACACATGCATATTTCAATGCATGTGTGAGTGTAAATGTCTCAGACGTGAACCACCACTCTACCCTCCCCCAGATTGGGTGCTACAAGATTAATCCATTGGCGCAGCAGCAGAGGTTGTCACACCCTGATCTGTTTCACCTGTCTGTGTGCTTGTCTCCACCCCCCTCCAGGTGTCGCCCATCTTCCTCATTATACCCTGGGTAATTGAACCTGTGTTCTATGTTTGGCTGTTCAAGCCTACCAGCGTTTTTCCCCTTTGCTCCTGCCTTGCTATTGTTACTATCTCCTAGATTTTCCCAGTTTTGACCCTTCCTACCTGCCCTGACCCTGACCCCGAGTCTTGTACCTTTACCTCACTACTCTGGATTACCGAACTCTGCTTGCCCCTGACCTGTCTTTTGCCTACCCCTGTTGTGATAATAAACATTTGTTATTCCGACGTTGTCTGCACCTGGGTCTTACCTTCAAACGTGCTAGAGGGACCTGGAAGGCGAGAGGGAGATGGAGAAAGAGAGATAGACAGATAGACATGCACCATCAGATATTTCCATTTAGATTCATATCGTAATCTCTTACATTTGACAGAAGGATGGACGGACAAATATTGAGAGAGAAAAAAAACATATGGAGACAGGTCTCATGAGGCACTCTAGGAATATGTACTGTAGGCTTAAGAAATATATACTGCAGGCTTAAACTGAACCATATAATATCATCAGACATCTTATTCATGGACAATGAAAATTATCGCATCAGGGTCAGCAACCTAGCCTTGGGTTAATATACATAGCTAGCATCCAGCCAATGCAGAATCTCTCTTGCAGTGGAGTTGTCTCTCAAATCAAATAACATTTTATTGGTCGCATACACATATTTTGCAGATGCTCCAACAGTGCCATAATACCTAACAATACAAGACAATACACCAAAAACTAAAAGAAAATAAATATTAGAACGATCAATGTTAGAGTCCAGAATATAAATATATACATTGCAATCGGAAAGTATTCAGACCCCTTGACTTCTTCCACATTTTTTATTTATTTGTATCACTCTACACACAAAACCCCATAATGACAAAACAAAAACAGTTTTTTTTGCAAATATAATTTAAAAAAAAAGAATAATCTAATATCACATTTACATAAGTATTCAGACCTTTTACTCAGTACTTTGTTGAAGCACCTTTGGCAGCGATTATAGCCTTGAGTCTTTTGGGGTAAGATACTACAAGCTTGGCACACCTACACAAAAGTTTGGAATATTACTCATTCAAGGGTTTTTCTTAATTTGCACTATTTTTTACATTGTATAATAAAAGTGAAGACATCAAAGCTATGACATAACACATATGGAATCATGTAGTAACCAAAAAAGTGTTAAACAAATCAAAATATATTTTATATTTGAGATTCTTCAAATAGCCACCCTTTGCATTGATGACAGCTTTGCACACTCATGGCATTCTCTCAACAAGCTTCATGAGGACCACCACAGGAATGGAAGACCCAGAAATACCTCTGCTGCAGAGGATAAGTTCATTCGAGTTACAGTAACAGACACATCTCAACATCAACTGTTCAGAGGACTGTGTGAATCAGGCCTTCATGGTCGAATTGCTGCAAAGAAACCACTACTAAAGGACACCAATAAGAAGAAGAGACTTGCTTGGGCCAAGAAACACAAGCAATGGACATTAGACCGGTGGAAAATTTGTCCTTTGGTCTCGAGTCCAAATTTGAGATTTTTGGTTCCAACCTCAACCAAATTTAGATGGTTTGGGATGAGTCAGACCACAGTGAAGGAAAAGCAGCCAACAAGTGCTCAGCATATGTGGGAACTCCTTCAAGACTGATGGAAAAGCATTCCAGGTGAAGCTGTTTGAGAGAATGCCAAGAGTGTGCAAAGCTGTCATCAAGGCAAAGGGTGGCTATTTGAATTATCTAACTGACTTTTATCCTACAATGTAAAAAAATAGTGCAAATAAATTAAAACCCTTGAATGAGTAATATTCCAAACCTTTGACCCGAAAAAATAGTGCAAATAAATTAAAACCCTTGAATGAGTAATATTCCAAACCTTTGACCGGGGGTGTATATTTGGTGTTTCTCCCATTCTTCTCTGCAGATCCTCTCAAGCTCTGTCAGGTTGGATTGAGAACATCGCTGCACAGCTATTTTCAGGTCTCTCCAGAGATGTTCAATTGGGTTCAAGTCCAGACTCTGGCTGGGCCACTCAAGGACATTGTCCCGAAGCCACTCCTGCGTTGTCTTGGCTGTGTGCTTAGGGTCGTTGTCCTGTAGAATCTTGTTTCTCTGGGTGGCTGACGTCCTTGATGATTTTCTTGGCCTACCTGTGACACTGGGTGCTGTAGATGTCCTGGAGGGCAGGCAGTGTGCCCCCGGTGATGCGTTGGGCTGACCGCACCACCCTCTGGAGAGCCCTGCAGTTGCGGACGGCGCAGTTGCCGTACCAGGCAGTGATATAGCCCAACATGATGCTCTCAATGGTGCATTTGTAGAACGTCTTAGGGGCCTCTTCAGCCGCCTGAGTTGTATTTGTTTTTTTCCATCTCAGCTGCAATGTGACAGTAGGGCCTGTCTGATCTATCACTGGATGATGTGATGATGCAAGCTGATGAAAAAGTTATAGAAGATTCAACAAGGGATTTGGTGCACTCTACTACACCAAGGGTGCATGTTTGGGGCTGGGCTGGGCCGTTTCATCTGGCTGGTGGGAGGGGAAAGGATTTTGGCTTGATTTACATGGCTTGTTTTTGTTTATTAGCAAAGGGTGGCATAGAGGCCTTTTATGGATACATGGAATACCTAGTTAGTTAGAATATGTTAATAAAGGTTGAATTGAAGTTAAAATATTGGAGATTGAGCTCTATACTTTTTCAGTAACACATCAGCAGTAAGGAGAGGTAGGTAGGTGTCTCTACTCTCCACTGCACTCCACCCATCTCTTCGCCCCATCTGAAAGGTGCGTATTAATATTGATTTCAGCTGGCCGCCCAAAGCTTGATTCTCATGCAGCTGCTGCGGGTTGGACCGCTGTATTACTCATCCCTGACACTCAGCAGATATCAATTATGAGCCGCTTCTCTTTGTTCTGCTCGGAATAACAAAGCAATACATCACAGCAACAGTCACAACCTCACTAATACACACACCAGCTGATTACTGTGAGGCTGGCACCAACCACTTTAAGCCTTTATAAGATTTCCTTCTCTTCAGACTGACCATACTAACAGTGAGAATGGTTAAGTTCACAAAGGGACATTTCCTGGTCAGGTCAGATGGCCCTGCTAACAGGTTTTGATCCGAAATATATTTTTACCATAGCAGTAAGAATGCCCTGTCGTGTTTGTGTTTGTTGACAGCTCTGAGTGCAAGGGCACATGGCCCATGAACTGTCATTACTCAATGTAAAGCCAACTTGTTGTTCCCCCTGAGACACCCTGGGAGTGTGTGTGACAGAGCTTTGAGAGAATGTAGTAGCACTGTTACCTTTACAAATCCTTACCTTGATGTGACATTTCATTATTCAAGCTCAACTTATATCCAGCTAATGCCCGAGACAACCTTGCATGTGTATGTGTGCGTGCATGCCCGCTGCGACAGGTAGTTGTGTTACCTTGGAGCATGCTCCCCCCCTTAGAAAGCAGTGTGTGTAATAACAGCCACGTAAGGCTCCTCCAGCAGCACCTCTCGGGCCGGTTTCCCAAAAGCATCTTAAGGCTAAGTTCATTGTAAGAACCTTTGTAGGAGCATCGTTACATCTCTGAAACCATCGTTATTAACGTTGCACTTGAAAATGCTTGTAATCTAACGCCTGCGTCAAATCACTCGTAGAACAGCTAAGTGCGTCGTTAGATGCTTTTTTTGCCCTCCCATGTAACTTTTATACACAGAAGATCTCAGCTAAACATGGAATCACATGGTTTATCCGTCTCTCTGTGACAACGGATAACTTTAGAACAAAGTTGGCTACGAATAAAAATGTGCCATATGTCTTTGCAATTGTTACCGATAAAATGATGCTTCAAATGAAAACCGAGATGACTGCACTCGAATATAAACAGTAGGCTATGCATGCCTATTTCAGTCACATTGAAATACATTTCATGTTCAATCAATTGAGTTATATTTTGCTACTTGTCTGTAATTTGGCTCATTATGTTTTATGATTTGTAGCCAAATCTGTTATTTTTTTATTGGGTAAGCATTTGAATAAGCCGCCTCAATATTTGCAGCCATATGTGGTAATATCTCTCTAGGAGTTGATCCTTCGTCAGTATTGTGAGATAATTCTAACGTTAAGGATAGATTTGAATGGGAAAAGCTGATCTGAGAGCAGTACTCCCTTTTCTTCGATCCTATCAGTATCGACACATGCTTCAACAATGCACTTAACGACCGTTCTCTCTGCATGGTGTTTTGGGAAACGCATGTTACTTCTTCGGCCGTTATAGGAAAGATGCATCATTAGAACAACCGTAAAACTAAGTTCCATCGCTATCGGGAAACCGGGTCTGGTCATTAATTACTACAGATCAGCCTGACCTTGGGGAGCCAGGGGCCACCCAGCCCATTAGGATGGAAAACTCCCCTCCTCCTCCAACGCATTTTCATATGACACCCCCATCAATCTGTGTAAACCAATCCCCAGAGCGTTCTTAACACATAAAACCAGACAGGCCAGTTAAATTAGCCTTGTAGTTTGTGTGTTGCAAGTTGTGTTGAGCAGACCTGAGCTGAGTTATTACATATTGAGAATGAAGTGGGGCTGCAGGTAGCCTAGTGGTTAGAGCATTGGGCCAGTAACCGAAAGGTTGCTGGTTTGAATACCCGAGCTGACAAGGTGAAAAAAAATAACTGTCAATGTGCCCTTGAGCAAGGCACTTATACCCTAATTTGCTCCAGGGGTGGACCCTGTAGGTAGGCTGTCATTGTAAATTAGAATTTGTTCTAAACTGACTCGCCTAGTTAAATAAAGGTTAAATGTAAAAACAAAAAGTGTGGAATGAAGAAAAACATTTTCATCAGCCTGGGTCGTTTTCCCTATACATCCTTCTCTCTCAGGGAAGTAGAATGTAGCTCCATATAAGAGAAAGGTGGGTCTGGTTACCTCCACATTTGTATGTTGGGGAAACCTTGAAAAGCCTTGAATGTTTAGGAATGAGCCCCTGTTGGTTCAGTGGAGGAAAACTGATCCCCAAAATCATCAACATCAATCATACACAAAGAAGACAGATCCCTTTCATCCAGAACACCTTTGCATCACAATGGACCTTATAACATCCACATCTCACATATCCTTGCATTCCAGATTTTATCAGTCATATCCAACCCATTTCCAAGATATTATACACCACACTTCATAAACCCTTCATAACTCATACATCAGGCCACATACATGCAACAAGCTGAACATTTCACGTGGTTATGTTATACGTATACATCTATAGACCTAAATCCTCCCATCGCATCAATACAGGGAAGGAGATCTCATCATGTTATGGCCATCTATATTTATCACATTCATTGTCATCACATTCACTGTCATCGGATTATCTGCCACACCACAGACCCTTGGTCTGCCCAGGGGTGACAGGGTTACACAATCAAAATCAAATCAAATTGTATTTGTCACGTACACGGTTTACAGTAGGTATAAAAGATGCAACGAAATGCTTGTGTGCTAGAGTCAAATAAAAAATAACAAGTAGAAGAGGTAGTATGCATAGTAATAGCCTGATATTAACATAATATAGAGTATAAATAATTGATGTGCTGTGTCAAGTATGACTGTATTTACCAATATGATGTACGTCCCCAGTAAACAGGGGCCTTCCTGAGGACATTCGGTGACGAGTTCTCTGGGGGACCTTTGTCTAGTTTCCTGTAAGTTCCCAGGACGTCACTGAGGGCCATGTCAGGAACTTTTTAGGAGGTTCTCATGACTTTCATTTTACTAGTCCTTATGGCGTTGCATGATGGTCCCAAGAAAACATTCTCTGGCTGTCATTTTTATATTTCCCGGTTTATCCCGGGAGGTTTTTGGGATGTTGTGTCATGGTCCCCTTAAGGTCTCCTGAACATTCTTGGGGCGTTGTGTCATGGTCCCCTGGAGGTTTTGTCTAGTTCCCGGTTTGTCTCGGGGACATCCCCAAGAATGTTTTTAGGACAATCTGAGGATGTTGTGTAATGATTCCCTGAAGGTCCCCTGAACGTTCTTGGGACGTTGTGTCATGGTCCCCTTGAGGTTTTTGTCATTTGATGGTCCCAGGTGTCTCAAACCATTATAAGGGATTTTAAGGTAAGTGGTACACTGTGTAAAATATATTTAATCAATGACAATATGAATACATTTGACATGATCACTTAGTAATAACTTTTCAATATGACTGGGATTTGAACTCATAATCTCTGGGTTTGGAGGATGCTGATCTTCCTGCTGTGCCACAAAGTCTGTAGAATTTCAGAAGTCCCCTACACATTATCTATAATACATCTCTGCACTTAGCAAAAGACTGCCATCTGCAATGCTACTTAAGTTATCAATTAATCTGAATATTCTCTCATTGATTTTATTTACTTATTTCAGCAATTTGAGTTTGTATTTTCAGTATAGTTGTTTAATGTTGATGGAGGATATTATTGTTTTAATGTTACTCTTGAATCACTATCGTAAATATAATAGTTTTTCTTCAGTGTATTTTTTAACAGAGCTGAGATTTACTTTGAAGTGCAAAGTGTAGGAATAGGCCTACAGGTGAAATCAGTAATTGATACATACTGTACATGGTGGCGTAGCAGGAAGATCGGAATGCCATGAAACAAGAGATTGTGAGGTAAAATCCCAGGTGAGGACATGTTAAATAATGACTGTATGAATAAACATACACAATGTAATCATGTACTGTGTGTCAAAGTGTTAAATATGTAAGTTGAAAACACTATGTTAAAAGCACTGTTTGTGTGTGGATGTGCCTAGCATTGCCAAAAGATAAAGAGCTGTGACTGGATCGGGGCCTTCCTGGGCTTGGCAACAGTAACAAGGAATGATGTGTAATGAGTGCGTGTGCACTGGGTAAAACATTTTTGGGGCAGGGAGAATGTTTCTTTGCGACCATCAGGTGACGTCCCCGGGACAAACTGGGAACTAGGCAAAAACCTCCAGGAGACCATGACACAACGTCCCAAGAAAGTTCAGGGGACCTTCAGGGAACCATGACACAACATCAAAAGAAAGTCCTAAAGACCAACGGGGAACTAGACAAAACCTCCAGGGGACCATGACGCAACGTCCCAAGAACGTCCCCGGGACCAACGGGGAACTAGGCAAAACCTCCAGGGGACCATGACGCAACGTCCCAAGAATTTTAAGCCTGAGCCCTACCCATGTCCGCAACGTTCAGACCCTACACTACCCAGGCCTGATTGCTTCTGCCATATTTAAGGCCCGGCCCTGCCCGAAATCAGAAATAGCTGCCCGTCTATGTATGTGCCTTGCTCCCTGCGCTCAGCTGGCTCTGCATGCGCTCTGCTCATGGCGCTCTGCATCTGTAAGTTTACATAGCAACGGCTCTGCTTGGGTTGCTCTGCTCTGCTCAATGTAGACACATGATAGAGCAGTTAGCTGTTGGCTACTTTTCATCAATCTAAACTCAAAGGAGAATTATTATTTACTGTGAAATAATCTCTCCTGTCTAATTTTTGACGAGGTTGAAGCACTTCTGACACCATCTTATGATCTGATATGACTGTAGTGCGCAGCAGAGAGTGAACAAATGGCTCAGCTTCAAAATGTTAGCTATCAATTTAGTGGTCGGTCCTATGTTTACTGTAGTCCACGATCGGCTCCTTTGTCTTGCTGACATTGAGGGAGAGGTTGTTGTCCTGGCACTATACTGCCCGTAGGCTCTCATCGTCAGTGTTTAGGCCTACCACCGTCGTGTCATCTAAAAATGTAATGATGGTTTTGGAGTCACGGGTGAACAGGGAGTACAGTGCAATAGAGATTGCGTCATCTGTGGATCTGTTGGGACGGTATGCAAATTGGAGTGGGTCCAGGGTGTCTGGGATGATGGTGTTGATGTGAGCCATGACCAGCCTTTCAAAGCATTTCATGTCTACAGATGTGAGTGCTCGGGGGCGGTAGTCATTTAGACAATTGACTTTCTTGGGCACAGGGACTATGGAGGTCTGCTTGAAACATGTAGGTATTACAGACTGGGCCAGGAAGAGGTTGAAAATGTCAGTGAAGACACTTGCCAGCTGGTCAGTGTATGCTCTGAGTACGCCTCCTGGTAATCCATCTGGCCCTGCGGCCTTGTGAATGTTAACCTGTTTAAAGGTCTTACTCACATCGGCTACGCAGAGCGTGATCACACAGTTGTCAGAAACAGCTGGTGCTCTCATGCATAGTTCAGTGTAGCTTCCCCCGAAGCGGTCCAGTCGAGGGTATTTTCTCAAAACCTCTAGAGAAGTAGTTTAAAAATGCCCTAAGTCAGCCCTGGAGGAAGAAAGACATGGGCAGAGAAAGTGACGCGGTATTCCTTTGGAACCATCTGAGGAATGTCTCTCTTCCTGTTAGAGAAGCAGGTGCCTCTCATATTGTACCTGTCAGCCGGCGATATACTCACCCGGCTTTGTTTCTACGTACCTGTGTGCCAGGGCTGTTCCTCAAGCTCTGACAAGGGGTGAATGTATGGGGGAATAATATGGGCAGTAAAAGGAAATCCTCTGGGGTCTGACTCCACCTGTTCCCTGATGATACATGGCCGTAAATATAGCCCCCGGCTCCCCCATCACCACCTCCAGCCTGCCCCTTCACTACTGATCAATAGATAATCAATCACCTCCAATCAGTCCATCAGGCAACACTGGCCGTGGACAGACAGAGCTAGCTATGGCTAGTCAGGCCAGGCTAGGCTAGTGGAGGTCAATGCTAGCTGATCATGTGTGAGCATTGAACAAGCCCCAGCTCCCAGGGTACCAGTCGTGGTGTTATTAATCTAACAAGGAGAGGAGAGGGATGGAGAGGGCGCCCAGCAACCCTCCAGGCCGGAGACTCCTCCTAACCTCATTTGCATGACTGACATTTGAGTTCCCCAGGCAACTGCACAAACCTGTGGGTAGAGTGAAGACACTGAGAAGGGAGGTGGGTTTGGTCATCTATGGTGGTTAGGGGTTAGTCTCGCGTAGCCATACCTCCAAAATCACGCCAAAGCCTGATACCTGAAAAAAAGATGTCTCTTCCATGTCTTTACGTTGTCAGTATGTATCTTAGAGTAGACACGTTCAGTAGCAACAGAATCACGTCTCTCACAAGAGCTCCACTAGCCTTTGACCACATTTTGGCCATGCCTATATACAGCATAAAATATGCTTAGCTTCAAGTTACTATCACAAAACCATTGACCTGTATTCCTTACTGAGAGGAATCATGTTTAGAGTGCTGACTCTGTTAGCAGAGTAATTGCATTCAGGGCTGCTTTTTCAATGCAACCATGTTTTGACAAACTGGAGGAAGGCAAGAGAGAGAATTAGGGGCAAGAGATAGAGGGGGTGGGGTTAAAAATAGGTCACAGTCAAACAAGCTCAACACATTGTCATGATGCTCAATGACAACCCAGCTGCAATGGCAGATGGGTAAAACATTTAATTGGAGCAAAATGACAACCAAATAATGAATCAGATTAAAGCTGGTTGAGGTACAGATGTAGGACCTTAATATATTGTCACAGCAAAATAATCCTGCAGCAACAGGATTTTAATGTTTAGTCGATAATGTTGCTTGATAGGTGGTTTGGCTATTAGAGATGTTGTATTGTCACATACACTGGATAGGTGCAGTGAAATGTGTTGTTTTACAGGGTCAGGCATGGTATTTTAATTTATTTAACTACAAAAGTCAGTTAAGAGCAAATTCTTATTTAGTATGGCACACCTGGAGCAAATTAGGGTTCTTTCTTTCCTCAAGGGCACATCGAATCAGCGACCTTTCAGTTACTGTCCCAACGCTCTAACCACTAGGCTACCTGACACCTATTAGCTGGCCAAAAGTAGGCTACATGAAAAGTGCAATACTGTTCAAATAGCCATGTGTTAGTGTGGGTTTTCAGTGAATTTAAGTAAATCAAGATCATCTGCATTTCCTGCAGATTCTCAGCAACAAATGAGTGATCAAATTAAGATCCTACACCTGTGGAGTAAGCCTCATCCCCTCTCTCTCTCTCTCTCTCTGTCTCTCTCTCTCTTTGTCACTAGTTGTCAGCTCACATTCTCCTAGGATTGAATCAGGACTCAGCCACAATTACTTGAACCATGTAGCCTCCATGATCCTATCTGTGCAACATGTTTAATTTGGTGGTTTGGCAATTTGTGCTATAGGTTCTTAACGCAGACAATGAGGATCCACTGATGGCTCCAATTAGAAGTCAAGTGCTTCAGCCCATACCACGCACGACTCATGTATCGACTCCATATGCTTATCACCCCTCAGCTTGAGGGCCTTTCTATCCCCCACTGTCTAATTTCTCCACCCGGCTGGATGTTGGAGAGTACAGTATATATAGAGAGAGTGGCTGGTGGCATGGTGAGTGGAGCGAAAGAGGTTTGTATACTGTTTGGTTCAAGTTCTCATTTGATGCCACACTGCTTACTCTGTGAGAGAGCGGCTGTACGCACGTGAGTGGACCATTTTAAGTACTTAGTGATTTGGAAACCTAGGAACTTGAAGCTCTCGACCCACTCCGCTGCAGCCCCGTTCCCATGCCAACAAAGCCCCATTAATTTGAGAGAGAGAGAGCGAGAGAGAGAGAGAGAGAGAGAAAGAGAGAGAGAGAAAGAGAGAGATAGAAAGAAAGAGAGCGAGAGAAAGAGAGCGAGAGAAAGAGAGCGAGAGAAAGAGAGAGAGAGAGAGAGAGAGAGAGAAAGAGAGAGCGAGAGAAAGAGAGAGAAAGAGAGAGAGAGAGAGAGAGAGAGAGAGAGAGAGAGAGAGAGATTACTCTCCGACAGCTGAGAAGAGCTTGGTCTGCCCCCCCAGCCCCCAACACATACACATACATGGTGAGATCGACAGACAGACACATACATGACCCTAGACAGACAGAAAACACACACAACCAGTATTTATACAAATTCTGTCTCAATAGAGCTAAAAATAATTTGTTTTGCCTTTGGTAGAGAGTTCATGAGTGGGATTCAAAATTACAAGGAAATCACATTGAGACTACCCTCTCTCCTAAATATGGTTGCAATCCTGTTTTGTTAGGTATTACATTTTAAGAACAAGTCAACAACACAACCGCTGAGGTTGGAATTCAGATCATTATTTGAGCATCTAATTCTACTATTATCACGCAATTTGAACAACCAATTAATTTTCCTTTTGAGAACAAATATACACCACTTTATGATGTATTGAAAAATGAGTCTGTGTACACCTAGGGCTGTGATGATCATGGAATTTTGGATGACTGTTATTGGTCAGCCAATTGACCGTGGTCACCGTTATAACAACAACAACAACAACAACAACAAAAGCAAATGTTCTCCTTTCCTCCACTCCTGACTGCATGTGCTGCTTATGCACTGTTGCCTAGGAAACCAAATACTTGTTTACTACGACACCTTGCTTGACCGTCAGTGAGCAACAAAGTTTTCAGTTAATTTTATTTTACGGTTATGGCGATGATTTTATTTCATGACGGTCTTCATACATAATCATTGGTTACACGATTACAGTGTAATTGTGCCAGTCCTATGCACACCAGTCAGACATCGTTCTAATTTCCAGGTGGTGATTTTGAGGGTCTGAGAGAGAGTGATGTTTGATTGAGTCATGCATACAGAGTGAAGGATTGCTGAGAGGGGGAGAATTCTAGATATCCCTCTTCCCTCCCCCCAGCCCACGCCGGACTCTGGCAAGAAACAGCAGGGTTGCTAGGTCATACTTAACACCCCCCGAAACCCTCACAGAGAGCCCATCTACCCATCCCCCGTCCTCCCATCTCTCTATCCCTCTATTCCAATCTCCAAAATCTGCATTACAATGGAGTCCCAGTGGCAGGGCTAGAGGGGAGGGGCTCAGCCAATCAGAAAGCAGGGAATGAAGAGGGGACAACTGAAGGGGGTTCAGAGTGATGATCTCACAGAACACAGACACACAAAACTCTGGCATGTATGCTGCCACAGAGAGCACAGCCAGCTACCCCACTCATACTCAAATCAAAGAGGGCACAGCCAGCTACCCCACTCATACTCAAGTTTATTGTTCTCGTACACAGTTTAGCAAGTGTTAGAGCGGGTGCAGTGAAATGCTTATGTTACTAGCTCTGAATAATGCAGTAAAATGTAAAAAAACTAACGTTTTTATTTTAAGATAATAAATCAAGAACGGCTGGATGAATTTCATTCACAACACACATAGCACTGTTGCAGTAATCAAATGCAATCTATACGTATGTACACTGGGAGAATTTACACAAGATCAGCTAAGAATGATATGTACAGTAGTAGATACAGTATATTAGAGTAAGATATGTCAAGAATCCAGTGTATAATAAATATGTACAGTAGTCTATCTATCTATCTATCTATCTATCTATCTATCTATCTATCTATCTATCTATCTATCTATCTATCTATCTATCTATCTATCTATCTATCTATCTATCTATCTATCTATCTATCTATCTATCTATCTATCTATCTATCTATCTATGCAAACGAGGGACAATTGGTTTAATTTGCATTCGATAAGCTGCGCTGAGACAGAGGTAGACAAACGGAGAGGGAGATACAGGGGCAGCCAGAGAGAGCGAGAGAGAGCGCAAGGGTGCCAGATAGACAAACTATGCAAGCCAGACCGCGAAGGAAGGAAGGAGGCTACAGAGTAAGAACGGGGCTACAAGAAAGAAAAATGTGTACTGTTGTGGGTATTCAAAGACCGGAGTTGGGAACCATTGTAACTAAACTGATTGTTGCTCAAGGTTTCTGCGCTTGCCCATCTCTTGAGGGTTCCTGTTGTGTTTGCAGCCCCCCGATGCAAAAGCATTTTTATCAATGATGCAAGAAACATGTCAGCACAGGCCTCTCTGGGATGCAGTTATGCCTGGTTGAAAATCGGACATACAGCTAGCATCCCATCATCATCCTCAGAGAGAGAGAGCAGTCAAAGCTCCCACAGAGACAGACAGATTGGCTACATTTCTAGCAACCCTGTGAGGACTGTTGCTATGTTTAGCTTTGTGGGCACCTGCTGTTCAGAACCTTTTCAGTCAATAAGCCACTTCATTAATTGTATTAGCATTACAAAGGCCTTTCTTGTAAGTGTTGAGTTGTATTCATGCCAATGGGGGTGGCTTTTTTTTCTAACTGATTATTCTCCTAATTAGATAGACATCAATGCAAATAGTGAATGTTTGAGAAACAGTCTCTCTGGAATCACAGCTCAGCATACATTCATTTTATTGCATAACAATTAATTTACTGTATATTGCTATACCTTCTGTCTTCATTTACAGAAAATGTAGGCTAGTGTGTAGGCTGCGTTGTACCATACTAAATAGCACTACGTTTGACAGGGACAACTGTATTGTGCTCTGTCAACTTATTTTTCTCATATACAGTAACGTGCTATAAAAACTGTTTATGTGCCTCATAGGACAAATTCCTGTAAGTATTTGGTCATTAGCTGTGTAGAACTGTGAGAAATATTCAGTGATCTTTCTCTCCTAAACCATGGGAAAAGCAGACAGGAGGCGGTCTGGGTTGTTTTTGTGATTCTGTATGCATGAATTGTTGACAAAATAGGGAACCCTGGGAAATTACATATTCATTGAACAGATATACTCAAGCTATCTATTCAAGGTGACTCTGTCACAAACACAACTTTCTCCTCCCTCTTGCAAGAAGGCAGTCAGTCAGTCATTCTCTCTCTCTCTCTCTCTCTCACTCTCGCTCTCTCTACTTGTGATGCTCATCAGTTGGCTGGCTGAGAGAGGAACGATGTATTTTTACGGGGAGAGAGGTCATCCTGTGTCAGGGCATGAAATATGGGCAGCCACACAAGCCGAGGCATTGACTGTGTAAAAAACTGAACTGTGGGAAGAGGGAAAGAAGATGCACCATGTAAAACGTGACAGAAATAAGTCGGCAGGTCTAGGCCACAAGAATCAGACCTCATCACTCTGACGCTGTGTGTGTGTGTGTGTGTGTGTGTGTGTGTGTGTGTGTGTGTGTGTGTGTGTGTGTGTGTGTTCCTTATCTCACTGGTAGAAACCGTAAAGAACATTGTAATTATATTTCTTCTGACTATGCCATGTTGAATAACATGATTTAACACATCAACAAATAATTTATATAAAGTAATTCAATATTTTACATTGGCCCTCTTTTTCACATTGTGGGTGGTGACAGTGTAGAATCGCCAATCCAAATGTCCATCTACGGTTTACTGCCTAGCCTACTGGATTAATCTGTGTACAGTCATGTGTACAGGCTTTCTGTGAAACCTTTTAACTCTGGAAATGCTATCACCAGAATTTAACTCAATTTAAAGGGCTTTATTGGCATGATTTGCACACATGCTTTGCAAAAGTAGCAATTGGTGGTCAGGATATTTTCACCACTCTCCATCTCTCTATAACCAGTCCTCTGCTTCACTCCACTCTCATTGCGCCAAACAGAGAGACATCTTCAAAAAAGATGTGAACTTCCTATTTACTGAAAATGTGTTGTCTGCCTCTGTGTGAGGGCATGTAGAGACATACACTATATTTACAAAAGTATGTGGATACCCCTTCAAATTAGTGGTTTTGGCTATTTCAGCCACACCTGTTGCTGACAGGTGTATAAAATCGAGCACACAGCCATGCAATCTCCATTGATAAACATTGGCAGTAGAATGGCCTTACTGAAGAGCTCAGTGACTTCCAACGTGGCACCGTCATAGGATGCCACCTTTCCAAAAAAACTGTTAATCAAATTTCTTCCCTTCTACAGCTGCCCCGGTCAACTGTAAGCCCCGAATTGGTAGGCCACACAAGGTCACTGAACGGTCTCGCCGAATGCTGAAGCAGGTAGCACATAAAAAAGAAAAGATTAAGGGCAAAAGAACACAGACACTGGTCATCAGACTCCGGGATGCTGGCCTTCTTGGCAGAGTTGCAAAGAAAAAGCCATATCTTCCTCTTTTGCCCTTAATCTTTTCTTTTTATTGAGCAGTCTGAGATATGGCTTTTTCTTTGCAACTCTGCTAGAAGGCCAGCATCCCGGAGTCACCTCTTCACTGTTGACGTTGAGACTGGTGTTTTGCGGGTACTATTTAATGAAGCTGCCAGTTGAGGACTTGTGAGGCGTCTGTTTCTCAAACTAGACACTCTAATGTACTTTCCCTCTTGATCAGGTGTGCACTGGAGCCTCCCTCTCCTTTTTCTATTCTGGTTAGAGACAGTTTACGCTGTTCTGTGAAGGGAGTAGTACACAGCGTTGTACGAGATCTTCAGTTTCTTGGCAATGGAATAGCCTTCATTTCTCAGAACAAGAATAGACTGACGAGTCTGTAATCGAACCCACAAATGATTGATGCTCCAGATACTCAACTAGTCTAAAGAAGGCCAGTTTTATTGCTTCTTTAATAAGCACAACAGTTTTCAGCTGTGCTAACATAATTGCAAAAGGTTTTTCTAATGATCAATTAGCCTCTTAAAATGATAAACTTGGATTAGCTAACACAACGTGCCATTGGAACACAGGAGTGATGGTTGCTGATAATGGGCCTCTGTACACCTATGTAGATATTCCATTAAAAAATTAACCGTTTCCAGCTACAATAGTCATTTACAACATTAACAATGTCTACACTGTATTTCTGATCAATTTGATATGGTAGTGTATAATGGCGCCGGAGAGGATGGCTGCCGTTTTACGGGCTCCGAAAAGAGCTTCTGGACATCAGAACATCGATTACGCACCTCGAACTGGACAAAGATTTTTTCTTTAAAAAGTCAGACGCAAAGAATATACTGCTTTCTCGAGACCAGGCCCAAATCCCTGTCATTTACGTGAAGAAAAGACTGAGAAAAATGGTGTGGAGATCGGGCTGCCTTCTGAGAATTCACAGGCGAGTGAGTAAACCTCCACTATCATCCGTACTATTGGCCAACGTGCAATCATTGGAAAATAAAATGGAGGATCTACAATTAAGACTACCCTACCAAACTGTAATATCTTATGTTTCACAGAGTCGTGGCTGAACGACAACACGGATAATATAGAGCTGGCTGGGTTTTCCGTGCATTGGCAGGACAGAACTTTTTTGGGGCGAGGGGTGGGGTTGTGTGTCTATTTGTCAATAACAGCTAGTGCGCGATGTCTAACATTAAAGAAGTCTCAAGGTATTGCTTGCCTGAGGTAGAGTACCTCATGATAAGCTGTAGACCACACCAAGAGAGTTCTCATCTATATTATTCGTAGCCGTCTATTTAACACCACAAACTGCACTCAAAGAGCTGTATAAGGCCATAAGCAAACAAGAAAATGCTCATCCTTAAGTGGCGTTCCTAGTGGCCTGGGACTCCTAGTGGCCGGGGACTAATGCAGGAAAACTTAAATCCGTTTTACCTCATTTCTACCAGCATGTCACATGTGCAACCAGAGATGCATACAAAGCTCTCCCTTGCCCTCCATTTAGCAAATCTGACCGAAATTATATCCTCCTGATTCATGCTTACAAGTAAAAACTAAAGCAGGGGGTACCAGTGACTCGCTCAATACGGAAGTGGTCAGATGTTTTGCTAGCACAGACTGAATATGTTCCAGGATTCATCAAATGGCATTGAGGAGCAGAGAGCTTCAAGTTCCTCGGTGTCCACACCACCAACAAACTATCAAGGTCCAAACACACCAAGACAGTCGAGAAGAGGGTACGACAACACCCCCTTTACCCTCAGGACGGCCCAGTACATCACTTGGGCCAAGCTTTCCTGCCATCCAGGACCTATATACTAGGCGGGGTCAGAGGAAGGCCCAAAAAATGGTCAAAGACTCCAGTCACCGAAGTCATAGACTGTTCTCTCTGCCACCACACGGCAAGCGGTACCGGAGTGCCAAGTCTAGGACCAAAAGGCTCCTTAACAGCTTCTACCCCCAAGCCATAAGACTGCTGAACAATTAATCAAATATTCACCCGGACAAGACACAAATGGGAGAACACCTCACTCTGACCATTTTACCTGCCGTAGCAGAGCTGGTTAGGCTGTTTTCGTGTTATCTAGAGTGTTGGTGACTGTAACTGTGATGCTGGCAACAATTTAATTATTTTTTGGGGACGTTTACTGACACTGGTCATATTCGTCAGGTGTTGCAGGTTGTATCAGTAAGTGTAAATGTATCAGTTATTCTGCGCTCTGCCACACTCAGACGAAAAGCACCCTTAGTTAACACAACTTAGCTAACAGGCAGCTGCTTCATTCAAACACAAATCCATTGTGATGTAATTATAATGTTGCTTGCTGAGCTAGTTATCTAGTTGTGGCCATCTGGTTAGTATCTACAATTATAAAACGGGTGGTTCGAGCACTGAATGCTGAAATCAGCATTTACTGTTCTAATTACATTAGTAACCAGTTTATAATAGCAATAAGGCACCTCAGGGGTTTGTGGTATAGTGTCAATATACCACGGATAAGGGCTGTATTCAGGCACTCCACGTTGCGTCGTACATAAGAACAGCCCTTAGCCGTGGTATATTGGCCATATACCACACCCCCTCAGGCCTTAAGTATTCTTCAAATTCTAGCTAGCTAGCAAGCTGCGCTAATGTTTTTGCTAGCTAGCTAGAATTTGTAGATAGCTAACATAAGCTATCTACAGCAGGCACAAGCCAAACAAGCTACTGCTGGTCTGGAGTATTTTAAGGAGGCTGATCGTGGTTAAACTGCAATGTGAACAAAGAAAGGTTAACTGCCAACACTCTGGGCAGAGGTGCTAAGTACCAATCAGCAGTCATATTTCTCTGTGTGTCGGTTACACTGGATGAGGGAGTTAAATGAGGATTAAGACATTTTTTAACATCTTTCAAGTATTTGTTATTTTTTCTTCCGTGGTGGAGGGTGGAATTTTTAACCCCTCTGGGTCTTATCCTATCTGGGAGTCTCAGCCCACTCAAAGGAGGTGTATGCATGCCAGGCATTCTACTGGAAGAGGGGGAGGGGGGGGGGGGGGTTCATGTGTCATCGGCTGGTTCCTTAGTACAGAGCTTTAGAACAGAGTTTCAGAGAGTCTAACCCTTTTAATGGGAGGAAATAATAACCCATCATGCTCTCATCTCATTTGAAGTCCCCACCAAATAAGATGCCAATGCTCTTGTGGTTGTTGGATCCAAATGAGCCTAGTCTTGATGGTGTTGACTGGCCAGACTAACCTTCTAGCTTTGCAGAGTAAATCATCAGAGTAAATAATCAGTGAATGTGACAGAAAGTGAGGTGAAATTAAGGGAGAACTGGTCTCCGCCCTTTCAGGCTGGACAGCAAGCTTATTAGGTAGGGTAAGGCCTAAGGAGACTTTAGGTGTTGTCATAAACTGACCATGATGGAGTTTGATTTTCAGAGCTCTGTCTGCCATAGGCTATTTTCTGATTTGCCACCGTTCTCTCAAAGTGTGCACTTGCCTACAAAGAGCAGAACCACAGCAAAATGTGACCAAGAAGCCATTGTAATGTGTCTTCAGTCTTTAAATAATGTAATAAAAAAAAGCAGTAAATACAGATAAAAGTATCACCATATTCATAACATCTGTACATGAAAAAATCCCTCGTTGAAGCTGAAAGGGGGCGGGGAAGGGATTCCAACCCAAGGTTGCAGATTGGGTATGTCCGTGCAGTCACGCCCATAGGTGGAGTCTTCCACGATTTTGAGGCACGGTTCAAATACTCACACTTGTAGCTTTAGCGTTCTTTAATTTGAGCTCAGCAGACGCGAGGTTTGTTGTCTTAATCGGGGAAAGTTTTGTTGGTTTCCAACGTAAGGAAAGGGATCAACACGGATTTCAAAATCTGGCAAGATCCACCTTTCTCTGGGCTGGATTTTAAACCGTGAAACTTCGAGGTTTTTCTTTTAGATTATTTTTGTTTAGAAAACTTAAAATATGGGAGCTCAGTTGTCCAAGAGTGGAGTAGCTGTTGAGGGGAAAGCCATCGCCGACCCGGCTGTCGCTAAAACAAATGGCCAGGTAAGAGATAACTCCAGTTGGATGCTTCCACATTTGGCACCCAACGCCCTCGTCCAGCGTGAGTTGCATGGGTAACGTTAACAGTACCAGCCTAGCGAGACCTCACTCCTACCAGTGAACATTTGGCACCCAACGCCCTCGTCCAGCGTGAGTTGCATGGGTAACGTTAACAGTACCAGCCTAGCGAGACCTCACTCCTACCAGTGAACATTATATTTACTTACTATTTAGCTAAATCATATTAGGATTAAACCTGTTTCGATTGGAAAGAGAAATATGGCATCTTATAATTAGCTGGTTTAAAAAGGTGTGTATGGTTGGGTGACTAATTGATGGGTGCCATGCTGCAGCCACTACCCCCAAACCCCCATTTGTTAAATTAATCTCGTGAATATTTTGCCTAATCAAGTATTTTAACATCTGGGCTGATCAACATGGTCATCACCTGAATGGAAATATCAGTTTTAATTTAACTAGGTTTCTCATGATATGGCGCTAGAAGTTGGCAGCGATCGCCCACTCGCCGAACAGCTGCAAAGGATGCAAATAGTTCGTTCGATGCTTGAAAGCAAAAAGCACCGGCGCCAGCAAAGCGTTGTCTATTGGAGAAAAAAAGCGAGCAATCTGACTATTTTGTGCCATTTTCGATGTAATCCTTAATGTGTAGAGATGGAAACATTACAATCTAAAATCTTGTTTTATTGTACACGCCGCCCGTTATCTGGATGATGACTCGATATTTTACGGTAGCTGATGGCGGCACGCCTACCAGTTGGTGCATTCTCTAGCCAGCAGAGATGGTTAATTTACGAAACTTTAATTGACCAAAAGATTATAGGAGATTAAATTATTCTAGTTAAGTTTGATATCACAAATCGAAATAGCATATACATTTTAGATAGGTTGGGTTATTCGAATGGCAAGAAAGGTAGAAATACACGATATTGCCATTTTGCTACGAATAGAACAACTAATCTGCTTTTGGAATTGATCGGATTCCTTTGTTCCAAAATTCGGCATACTGTTGTGGCGGAGCACGAATGCCCCCACGTGGTCGATGGGAGTAGTGCAAACTAGTTGTGCATATGAAGAGTTTTGCGGTGCATTTGACCTGGTCAAGTAATTGTCCACAATGACAACCTCTATGATATATTGGTTGCTCATGCGTCACACAGCCTTTAAAAAAAAGTGAATTAAAGTATTATTGTTTTATTATCACTTGGTCCACATTGGCCTGTAAATTGATGAATCAACTCTATATAGGTATGGGCTGCTTGTAATTCTCCCCAATACCAGTTTATTTGAAGAATGTAATAATTGCTCCCTACATATTTGTAAATGGTTTCTCACTGTTGTCCACAGGAGAACGGCCATGTTAAAACCAATGGAGATGTCTCTGCCGATGGGGATGCAGCTGCCATAGACGGGAATGGCACAGCTGAGCCAGCCAAAGGGGGTGAGATGGTTGCTGGCGACGCCATCGAGGCTGCCCCTGCTGCTGAAGGAGATGCGGTCAAGGCCGAAGGGGAGGCTGCCAAGGATGCCAAGAAGAAGAAGAAATTCTCCCTGAAGAACTCCTTCAAGTTCAAGGGTATCTCGCTGAGGAAGACCAAACGGAACAGCGAGGAGGGCAAGGAGGCTGCCGCAGCTCCCACGGCGGAGGACAAGCCAGAGGAGAATGGCCACACAGCCAAGGAGACCAAAGGGGAGACTCAGGCCGCAGAGGCCAAGGAAGAAGCCACTCCGGCCCCAGAAACTGAGGCCGCAGCAGCTGAGGAAGCCCCTCCCTCTGAGGCAGTCCCTGCCGAGGAGGCCGACACCCCCGCAGAGGTCACGACACCCGCTGCATCCGAGGCCGAGCCCAAGGCAGAGTGACCGCGCCCGCCGTTGCTACTTGAACGTTTTCTCCAAGATTAAAGTATATATATATATATGAGACTCGTGCCACGTTCTTAACATTATAAACAAAACTACAGACGAAGACAAATGAAGGATATATCACGTTTGCTGATTCAGCCACCAGTTCACTGCCTTTATAATTTCTCTACTGATGGAATCTCACCGGCCCTCTCATTATGAAACTGTTGGCTTACGGTGCCCCCTCATGGTACTTACTGGAACTGGCGTGGGGAAGATATTGGATGTTGAACGAATCTGGAATACTGACTTATTTTTCCCAATTCATGGAGATGCATCCTTTTAAGTGTGTGCTCTAACAGTAGACAGCGGTTCTGGAGCAGGGCAGACCATCTCCTTTACTCAAAATGACTTATGTGGACATAAACCTTTCAAATTATCTTATTAATTTCTAGAATTCTACATTCCTATGTTTTAACCCCAAATTTCAAGTGTTTTGCGCTGTATAGAAACTAAATTAAAGCAGAGGAGGTGGAAAAGGCGAGGTCTTTGTTTGTGCATTTTGATTATTTTCTGTCTAAAACCACATTTTGAGCTGTCTGGGTTTATCATGCAGGGGTTGGGGTCATGTACAAAGATGTGCTTTTTATCTGCAATTTGTCTCTGTACATATGTTTTGGCCAATATTTTTGGTTCTTTTATTTTGCTATTGTTTAAAGATGTTAATGGTTTTATTGTAACTTTTAATAAGGGTAAATAAATGTTTGATCCCCTCTGATTTGTCTTTTTCCTCTGTCATCTTAAACCATGTGGATGTGGGAGACCTGCAGTCTTTTTTTGGGTGGGGTGGTGGGTTACAGGTTCATCTTGGGATAGGATTATCAGGGCCTGGTTTTTATACCTGCACACCTCTTGAAAATTGATAAATGCACCACATGAATTGGCCTCCGAGACCTTTCGATCAGTACATCTTCACAGAACTCCAGGATGATGCTTGAACAGACTAACTGATTGGTGCCAATCATCAATTTTTGTACTTTTTTTTACAAATGCCAAAGGACTGAGATTGGAGGCTAAACCTCCAAAGAGCAACGGTGGCAACTGGTAAGGAAGAAAATTATTTTTCTATACAGAGTGGCCTTGGTGGGAAATTAGGTTGTGGGAATTGCGTGGAAGGCGATTTGGGGTGTATTTACTGTTGAAGTTGGAATTTCACATACGCTTGAATTGAAGTCATTAAAACTCATTTTTCAACCACTCCACAGATTTCATGTTAACAAACTAGTTTTGGCAAGTCTGTTAGGATATCTACTTTGCATGACACAAGTAATTCTTCCAACATTTGTTTAGACAAATTATTTCACTATCACAATTCCATTGGGTCAGAAGTTCACACACTAAGTTGACTGTGCCTTTAAACAGCTTGGGAAATTCCAGAAAATGTCATGGTTTTAGAAGCTTCTGACAGGCTAATTGACATTTGTGTCAATTGGAGGTGTACCTGTGGATGTATTTCAAGGCCTACCTTCAAAACTCAGTGCCTCTTTCCTCGACATGGGAAAATCAAAAGAAATCAGCCAAGACCTCAGAATTTTTTTGTCTGGTTCATCCTTGGAAGGTACCACGTTCATCTGTATAAACAATAGTACGGAGGTATAAACTCCATGGGACCACGCATACCGCTCAGGAAGGAGACGTGCTCTGTCTCCTAGAGCTGAACGTACTTTGGTGCGAAAAGTGCAAATCAATCCCAGAACAACAGCAAAGTACCTTGTGAAGATGCTGGAGGAAACCGGTACAAAAGTATCTAAATCCACAGTAAAACGAGTCCTATATCGACATAACCTTAAAGGCCGCTCAGCAAGGAAGAAGCCACTGCTCCAAAAAGCAACTGCACATGGGGACAAAGATTGTACTTTTTCGAGAAATATCCTCTGGTCTGATGAAACAAAAATAGAACTGTTTGGCCGTAATGACCATTGTTATGTTTGGAGGAAAAAGGCAATGCTACCTAATACTAATTGAGTGTATGTAAACTTCTGATCCACTGGGAATGTGATGAAAGAAATAAAAGCTGAAATAAATAATTCTCTCTATTCTGACATTTCACATTTTTAAAATAAAGTGGTGATCCTAACTGACTTAAGACAGGGAATTTTTACTAGGATTAAATGTCAGGAATTGTGAAAAACTGAGTTTAAATGTATTTGGCTAAGGTGTATGTAAACGTCTGACTTCAACTGTATTAGTGAAAATCGGAAAACATTTAGCATGAGTTTCTATTGTACAAATTCAGGTATAGTGAATAGAGCACTGAAACGGTTCTGGTGACATCTCTGTGCGTTACACACCTTAACCAGAGGGGTTGGATTAGAAGCAAAATACTGTTCGGTTGAATGCATTCAGTTGTGCAACTGACTAGGTATCCCTTTCCCCATCACCCTAGTCTTGAGGTCAAATTGCCGAATTGAAGTAAGCAGACCCATAACAGTGGGCCCTATCCAGAAACAATTGTAGAGCACCTAGGCACACTTCTGTAATCTGTACATTGTAAGTGAATGGATGGGTATAACATGGTAGAAGTGCCACCTTGTCATCTCATAAACTTGGTGGGATTTTTTTTACCATACTACTTAAAACTGTCCAAGTATAATCCTCAAAAGTGAACGCATATGCATAAAGGAAGAAATTGCTCAAAGAAAATCCTGAAAAATTAGGAACACTAAAACCGTCGGTATCCTGTTTGTGGAGTGGTGACAAAGTCACAGTGGGATAAAGGCAGTGTTGGGGAAGCTACTTTGGAAATATACAGTCGTGGTCAAAAGTTTTGAGAATGACACAAGTATTGGTCTCCACAAAGTTTGCTGCCTCAGTGTTGATGATGGCAATTTGCATATACTCCAGAATGTCATGAAGAGTGATCAGATGAATTGCAATTAATTAATTGCAAAGTCCCTCTTTGCCATCATGTCAGTGATTGTCTCGTTAACACAGGTGAGAGTGTTGACGAGGACAGGGCTGGAGATCACTCTGTCATGCTGATTGAGTCAGAATAACAGACTGATTCAGCTGCGGGATCGGTGCACCACCAGTGCAGAGCTTGCTCAGGAATGGCAGCAGGCAGGTGTGAGTGCATCTGCACCCACAGTGAAGCGAAGAACAGTTTGGTGACGACCAATGCCTTTTCCAGCATGATGGAGCACCTTGCCATAAGGCAAAAGTGATAACTAAGTGGCTCGGGGAACAAAACATCAACATTTTGGGTCCATGGCCAGGAAACTCCCCACACCTCAATCCCATTGGTCGATCCTCAAGAGGCAGGTGGACAAACAAAAACCCACAACTTCTGACAAACTCCAAGCATTGATTATACAAGAATGGCCTGCCATCAGTCAGGATGTTGCCCAGAAGTTAATTGACAGCATGCCAGCATGGATTGCAGAGGTCTTGAAAAAGAAGGGTCAACACTGCAAATATTGACTCTTTGCATAAACTGAATGTCATTGTCAATTAAAGCCTTTGACGCTTATGGAATACTTATAATTATACTTCAGTGTACCATAGTAACTACTGACATAAAGATCTAAGAACACTGAAGCAGCAAACTTTATGGAGACCAATACTTGTCATTCTCAAAACTTTTGACCACGACTGTAGTTGACCACGCTACCAATTACTTCACACTAGAAGTTAAGCTACACTAAACCTACCCTTAAGAAAAAGTTTACTTGACCAAAGTTACTTTGAAAAAGTAGTTCACTACTTTGTGAAATATTATGTAAATCAAATGTAATAGACTACAAATTGCAAGGAAAGAAATCACTTTTGGGGTCGTATGTTAACAGAGTGTGTAATTTAGCCTATTAAACACACAAATAGTTTCAAGTGAGAATTAGGCAGGACGATGCTAAAAAAGATAGATAGATAGACAGATAGTTACTTTATTGATCCCAGAGGGGAATTTTTTTAAATTAAGGACATTATTTCCTATTTCAACCATATTTTATTTTTGCAAAATAAGTAGAGTGTAGTTTCCAGTTAGTTACACCGCTACATGGCAAAACAGTAATTAACTACTGAAAACACCACCTAGATTTTAATTTAGTTTTAACTATCACCAAGCTAGTGCAAAATGTACACTGGACAAAAATATAAATGCAACATATAAAGTGTTGGTCCCATGTTTCTCCTTTGCCAAGATAATACCATACGCTGCCTCTAACATCAATTTCAAGAATTTGGCAGTACGTCCAACCGGCCTCAAAACCACAGACCACATGTAACCAGGCCAGTCCAGGACCTCCACATCCGGTTCTTCACCTGCAGGATTGTCTGAGGGGGGGTGGAGGGGGGTATTTTTGTCTGTAATTAAGCCCGTTTGTAATTCTGATTGGCGGGGCCTGGCTCCCCAGTGGGCCTGGATGTCAGCTGGGTGTGCCTTTTCCCTCTCAGGCCCAGCCATGGCAGTACCCCCCTCCAGTCATGTGAAATCCATAGATTGGGCCTAATGAATTTATTTCAATTGACTGATTTCCTTATATGAACTCTGTAACTCTGTAAAATCTTTAAAATTGTTGCATGTTGCGTTTATATTTTTGTTCAGTATAGTTAAATTACTCGAATCTACAAGTAGTTCACTACTCTGGGTAAAGGAGTAATTAATGTATTTCACATATATGCACTACATGACCAAAAGTATGTGGACACCCGCTCGTCGAAAATCTCATTCCAAAATCATGGGCATTAATATGGAGTTGGTCTCCCCTTTGCTGCTACAACAGCCTCCATTCTTCTGGGAAGGCTTTTCACTAGATGTTGGAACATTGCTGCAGGGACTTGCTTCCATTCAGCCACAAGAGCATTAGTGAGGTCGGGCACTGATGTTGGGCGATTAGGCCTGGTTCACAGTCGGCGTTCCAATTCATCCCAAAGGTGTTTGATGGGGTTGAGGTCAGGGCTCTGTGCAGGCCAGTCAAGTTCTTCCACACCGATCTTAACAAACCATTTCTGTATGGACCTCGCTTTGTGCACAGGGCTATTGTCATGCTGAAAAAGCTAAAGGGCCTTCCTTAAACTGTTGCCACAAAGTTGGAAGCGCAGAATTGTCTAGAATGTCATTGTATGATGTAGAGTTAAGATTTCCCTTCACTGGAACTAAGGGGCCTAGCCCAAACCATGAAAAACAGCCACAGACCATTATTCCTCCTCCACCAAAGTTTACAGTTGGCACTATGCGCTCGGGCAGGCAGCATTCTCCAGGCATCTGCCGAACCCAGATTTGTCCATCGGACTGACAGATGGTGAAGCGTGATTCATCACTCCAGAGAATGCATTTCCACTTCTCCAGAGTCCACTTTACACCCATCCAGCCAACGCGCATTGCGCGTGGTGATCTCAGGCTTGTGTGTGGCTGCTTGGCCATGGAAACCCATTTCATGAAGCTCCCAACGAACCATTCTTGTGCTGAAGTTGCTTCCAGTGAGTGTTGCAACTGAGGACAGACTATTTTTACGTGCTTCAGCACTCAGCGGTCCCATTCTGTGAGCTTGTGTGGCCTACCACTTTGCCCCTGAGCCTAGACAGTTTCACTTCACAATAACAGCACTTACAGTTGACCAGGGCAACTCTAGCAGGGCAGAAATTTGATGAACTGTTGGAAAGGTGGCATCCTATGACAGTGCCACATTGAATGTTTCTGAGCTCTTCAGTAAGGCCATTCTACTACCAGTGTTTGTCTATGGAGATTGCATGGCAGTGTGCTAAATTCTATACACCTATCAGCAACTGGTGTGGCTGAAATAGCCAAATTAACTAATTTGAAGGGGTGTCCACATACTTTTCCATATATAGTGTAATTCTACCACAAGGTGCAAGTTTTACACTAGATTTCATATTGGTTTTACACTTCAAATCTGCGTCTTAGAAATGACACCTTAGAAATTACACTCAAAAGAGGTACAAACCACTTCATGAGGTTGCACTACTAGGTGTTACGTAAAAAAAAAAAGTATATATATTTGAAGGACTAAATGCTTTACTTCCTGGTCAATTTGTTCCTTTGTTCTGTAAAATGCCATGGCCTGGTAGTTAGTTTACCAAAACACACAAATTACAGTGCTCTCAATTGATAGTTGCGCTTTGTATTGTAATGTCCTTACTGAAGGGATGATGGATAGTTGTTGTTTTACGGTAATAACGGTTAAAGAGACCACAGTGCCACTTGTAGAGTAACTGTTCACTCACAGTTGTAGTTTCAGAAATTGTCACTTCCAAGCCTTTGGCACCACCTAGTGGCATGGGACAAAACGATACAAATAATGGTATGTCATTTAACCATTTCAGATAGAAGATGTGGATGATATATTACCTGTAAGAAATATAAGGCAATGTTTATATGACCCCCTTTCAAACAGCCGCATATTTACCATTTTCTTGCAGGTATACTCCTTTTATACATATCAGTGGGTAACTGGCAAATTCAGTTGGTGTTGTTAAACCATGGGGGCTGTTTGCTTTTCTTTTTTTTATTAAACCTTTATTTAACTAGGCAAGTCAGTTAAGAACAAAATCTTATTTACAATTACGGCCTACCCCGGCAAAAACCTGGACCACGCTGGGCCAATTGTGCGCCGCCCTATGGGACTCCCAATCCCGGCCAGATGTGATACAGCCTGGATTTCGAACCAGGGACTGTAGTGACGCCTCTTGCACTGAGATGCAGTGCCTTAGACCACTTCGCCATCCAGGCTGAAAGAACCATTCACACAGCCCGATACCTGTATTTTGGTTACAGGGTCTGTGAAAATGCAGGAATCATGACTAGTTCTTTAGTTGTATATTAATTGACCATGTTTTTTTACCCCCAACCCCTTTCAGCAGCCTGGTCTCATAGACTGGACGTGACATAGTAAAGCTAAATCCGGACTACTGAAATTGGTATGATATGTTACATCTGGTAAGGCTACATAAGATAAAAGGTTAGTTAAGACGAAATTTGGTTGGTTGGTTGGTTGGTTGGGTGGGCGTATAACGAGAACCTCTAGCAACCCAATGGTTGCATGTTTGAATCTCATCCAGGACAACTTTAGCAATTGAGTAAATTAGCAACTTTGCAACTACTTACTTCTTTTTAGCTACTTTGCAACTACTTTGTTAGCTAACGCTTCCCCTAACCCTTTAACCTAACTCAAAACCCTAACCTTAAACCCTAGCCTAGCTAACGTTAGCTACTTAGCTAACATTAGTGTTAGCCACCTAGGTAACGTCAGCCACAACAAAGTGGAATTAGTAACAAATCATGCATTTGCAAATTTGTAGCATATTGTACTAATTTCAAATCGTTAAAATATTGTACGAATATATACACTACCGTTCCAAATTCCACATTTTTTTGTCCATTAAAATAACATAAAATTGATCAGAAATACAGTATAGACTCTGTTAATGTTGTAAATGACTATTGTAGCTGGAAATGGCAGATTTTTTATGGAATATCTACATAGTCGTACAGAGGCCCATTATCAGCAACCATCACTCCTGTGTTCCAATGGCACGTGTTAGCTAATCCAAGTTTATCATTTTAAAAGGTTAATTGATCATTAGAAAACCCTTTTGAAATTATGTTAGCACAGCTGAAAACTGTTGTGCTGATTAAAGAAGCAATAAAACTGGCCTTCTTTAGACTAGTTGAGTATCTGGAGCATCAGCATTTGTGGGTTCGATTACAGGCTCAAAATGAAACTCGTCAGTCTATTCTTGTTCTGAGAAATGAAGGCTATTCCATGCAAGAAATTGCCAAGAAACTGAAGATCTCGTACTCCCTTCACAGAACAACCAAACTGGCTCTAACCAGAATAGAAAGAGGAGTGGGAGGCCCCAGTGCACAACTGGGCAAGAGGACAAGTACATTAGAGTGTCTAGTTTGAGAAACAGACGCCTCACAAGTCCTCAACTGGCAGCTTCATTAAATAGTACCCGCAAAACAACGTCAACAGCGTAGAGGCAACTCCGGGATGCAGGCCTTCTAGGCAGAGTTGCAAAGAAAAAGCCATATCTCAGACTGTGTATGTGTATATATACAGTGCATTCGGAAAGTATTCAGACCCCTTGACTTCATCCACATTTCATTACGTTACAGCCTAATTCTGAAATTGAGATTTTTGCAAATGTATATAAACCCCCCCCCCCCCAGAAATATCACATTTACATAAGTATTCAATACTTTGTTGAAGTACCTTTGGCAGTGATTAAAGCCTCAAGTCTTCTTGAGTATGAATCTACAAGCTTGACATACCTGTATTTGGCGAGTTTCTCCCATTCTTCTCTGCAGATCCTCTCAAGCTCTGTCAGGTTGGATGTGGAGCGTTGCTGCACAGCTATTTTCAGAGATGTTAAATCGGGTCCGGGCTCTGGCTGGGCCACTCAAGGACATTGTCCCGAAAGCCACTCCTGCGTTGTCTTGGCTGTGTGCTTAGGGTCGTTGTCCTGTTGGAAGGTGAACCTTCGCCCGCAGTCTCAGGTCTTGAGCAGGTTTTCATCAAGGATCTCTCTGTACTTTGGTCCATTTATCTTTGTCTCGATACGGACAAGTCTCTCAGTCCCTGCCAGGTTTCCTCCAGACGTGACGCTTGGCATTCAGGCCAAAGAGTTCAATCTTGGTTTCATCAGACCAGAGAATCTTGTTGCTCATGGTCTGATAGTCCTTTAGGTGCCTTTTGGCAAACTCCAAGCCGGCTGTCATGTGCCTTTTACTGAGGAGTGGCTTCCGTAGGCCCCTCTACCATAAAGGCCTGATTGGTGGAGTGCTGCAGAGATGGTTGTCCTTCTGAAACGTTCTCCTCCGATCCCCATAGAGGAACTCTGGAGCTCTGTCAGAGTGACGATCCGGTTCTTGGAGACCTCGCTGACCAAGGCCCTTCTCCCCTGATTGTTCAGTTTGGCCTGGCGGCCAACTCTAGGAAGAGTCTTGGTAGTTCCAAACTTCTTTCATTTAAGAATGATGGAGGACTCTGTGTTCTTGGGGACCTTCAATGCTGCACAAATGTCTTGGTACCCTTCCTCAAATCTGTTCCTTGACACAATCCTGTCTCAGAGCTCTATGGACAATTCCTTCGATCTCATGGCTTTATTTTTGCGCTGACATTTACTGTCAACTGTGGGACCTTATATAAACAGGTGTGTGCCTTTCCATATCATGTCCAAGCAATTAAATTTACGAAAGCTGGACTCTAATCAAGTTGTAGAAACATCTCATGGATGATCAATGGAAACAGGATGCACTTGAGCTCAATTTCCAGTCTCATAGCAAAGGGTCAGACTACTTATGTAAAAAAGGTATTTCTAAAAAATGCTATATGTAAACTTTTGGGAAACCCAACCAAATTCATATAGAAATAGGAGTTATAGATATGTAATTTCCATTGAAAGCAAGTCTAGGAAGCGGCATATATGTTCTATGTGCACTATTTCTATGTTTCCCATTCTTAAGTTTAGTTTTTGCATCTTTTATACATCAGCTTCAAACAGCTGAAAAGACAATATTTAGGGTTATTGGAAAGATATTTCGAAGCGGTTTAGATTGTACAATGATTCTATACTCAGAGTGCTTTTTTGTCACATGAAATTAGGCAAACTATTAGAATTTTAGCAACCAGCATATTGCACTTTTAAATCCGCTTTGTGTTTTGTTTCCTTGTCATGATACGAGTATGGCGATACTTGTATCGTCCCGGCCCTAATCTATAAAATGTTTTCTAATTTCTATCCCTCATGAAAAGGGAGGATAATGAAAGTTCAAAGAAGTAACAAGGCTAGACCTATCAATTAGTGTTTTTGTAATTGTTTATGAATCATTAAGTGCTTAAAACTCGAAATTCCACTTCCAAATCGGTAATGGAATTCCCCCCCCAAAGAAATCAGTAACGGAATTTCTGCAATTAAATTGGCTACAATGGGAAATTATAGTAGTCACAAACAGTTTGGACAATACAGTACAAGACAGTACAGCACAGTAGAGTACACTAAGGAAAAGTAGAGCATAGTTCAGTAAAGAAAAGTAGAGTATAGTTCAGTACATTACCGTACAGTAGAGGTCAGTACAGTACACAGTAGAGCACACAAGTTGAGTACTCTAATGTACTGTATTGTACTGTACTCTACTGTACTGGACTATACTTTACTTTACTGAACTCTACTGATCTCTACTTTACTCATCTATGCTGTACTGTACTCTACTGAGCTCTACCATGCTGTACTTTGATGTCCAAACTTGTGAAACATATTTGGTTCAGATTTGGTCCAGACCAACCAAATGTGGTTTTGTTTGGGTGCAGAGCTCATTAAAAGAATAGCCAGTATGTAGAATTATACCCAAATATGGAAAGGAGGATATTGCATATTTCTACCTTTGTCTTCCTGTTTAGGATACATCACCATTGTTATGTTCCCACAAGACAAACTCAAAATGTCGCTCACAATAAAGGAAACTAAATAAGAATTTGTTTCTCAACCGACTTGCCTAGTTAAATAAAGGTTAAATAAAAAAAATAAAACTAGCAAAGAAAATCACTGACAACCAAGCAAAACAAAAAGGGGTTCAAAAGGGGTTCTAAAAAACACCCACCGTGGATGCCCACTAGGTTTGCCTCCAAAAAGACAAACTAAAAGAAAAACCCACAACAAGACAAACAGGGAAACACCAAAACTCAGGCCTCTTTCAAAATTCCATAGGTTGAGCTTGAAATCGCACCACAGCTGCCGTAAAGTGTAGCTCTCCACATAAATGGAAAAAACAAAGCCTGTAACAACCATGAAGAGAATGACATTCATATGCATTTGTGTAATACAGATAAGGGACCAATTATGAAATTCTGTTACCGTAATTCTGTTACCGGGTGTAAATCCACTTTACTTACTGTAGTTCAATAACCAAAATAAAATGTCAATGTGTTATGCCATCGCTGACTCCCTATTCTTTATGCAGACATCGTTGAATCTTAATTCGGAGCAGATATTTAAAAACTGAGGGAGATTTTACAGAAATTCTGTTAATAAACTTTGCATCTGAACATTTCTTCCAGTAAATGTGTTTTTGTAACATCTTCAGTGTAAGACTAGTTAAAACTAGTCCTTGTGCATAGAGTTGTATGGTTTGTTAAACTTTGAAATTAATGTTTTTTGTTGATTAAATAACAATGACCCTGATTCATGGTCGACTAACCTCATTTCAGTTGTGTAACATCTCACTCTTTATGTATGTCAGTATTGGCATGTGTTGTTGTGTTGCATTTTAATCAATATCCTGATCCACATATCCTTTATAATAGCAAAGACAAACGTATGTAAGGGATTTCCTCTCAAGACAAATGCATAGCTATATATTATTGAAATGCTGGCATTCAACCTCACTGTTTCTATTGAAGGCAGGTTTCCGCTGTGTCTTATCGGATGTATTTTAATGTTTCCTCTTTTTCTACTGTTCTTCACAAAAAGTAAATGGGAAGACCAGGAACTGCCCAGAGTCATGTGCACAACATAAGACAATGTTTTAGAAACCACCACCCGCTGTCATTGCTTAATGTGACAATTCTGGAATTCATTGTGTTCTTCCAGTTTTCCCCTAGTGGTGCCTAACATACAGCTATGCACATACATCATGCACGCACGCACGTCTCTGGTTTAGAATGTGTATGGTGTTCTAGTTGAGAATGTGTATGGTGTTCTAGTTGAGAATGTGTATGGTGTTCTAGTTGAGAATGTGTATGGTGTTCTAGTTGAGAATGTGTATGGTGTTCTAGTTGAGAATGTGTATGGTGTTCTAGTTTAGAATGTGTATGGTGTTCTAGTTTAGAATGTGTACTTTAGTGGTGGTCCATTAGACTATGTTCACCGAAATTCACAAATTACATTATGCTATTAGAGACCTCTGATTATTCACTGTTAAGGGTTCATACACATTTCCATGACGTTTAACCAAATGTTAATGACTATTATTACAGCCTACATGAAAAAGTAAACATTATTGACACTGGAAGGCTGCTGTCCCTGATCCCATGTAGGCCTATCATCTACTGCCGTTGTGCCCTTAATCAAGGCAAATAACCCTCCACAAAGTAAAACTGCACTGTTAGTCACATGTTATCAACATGTGGTCAGCCATCCATCTGGAGAGCTCCTGGGTGTGCAGGTTTGGCTTTTGATCCAGCCCTGAAACACCCAAGTCTTCTTATCAAGGTCCTGTTGAGCAGCTGATGTTTAGCTACAATGTGATTAGAACAGGGCTTGAACAAAAGCCTACACACCCAGTAGCTATCCTGGAGTATGGTTGCCACCCAACATTACAACCAAATACTTTATAAAATGATTCCCTCATTCAATGAATCAGTGATCAAATGGATAAGGCAGGCTACGTCACAGCAAGGTATCTAACTAGACATGTTTATATATAATGCTAAAGTATTCATGTTTCAGGGGAGATCTATGCACAGCAAGTTATTTGTCAATTAGGCTATTCTTAGAATATGTTTTAACATTGTTGCAATTACATGGCTACTGTTAAATAGAGGGCAATACCTGATTTCCAACAGTGAAGATGTATTTAAGCTATCTACAGTTAGCTATAGATAAATGCTACAGGTTAAGCTTTGAATTGGCTACCTAGTTGGTCTGTTGTCTGTCACCACTATTTTATACCTGCTGCTGAAATGTTATGCTCTCTCCTCGGCCACTGTCCTACTCGCAATGGCACACGCGCAGTACACACAGACACTCACTGCAGGGTCATTCAGATGATGTCGATTTTTAAGTGATTGATATTATTTAAAAGTGTGCCTTCATAAATTATATTAACAACATATTTTTTTTAATCATTTCCATGACTTTTCATGGTCTTACACACACAAATTTGACAACTTGGAACAATCTTGGCGCAATCTCGAACAACCTAGTGTCACGCACAGATTCACAGGCCACGTTCGAGATCAAAACCGCAATGTATCATGGGTAAAACATCATTGACTTACTGATCTACAATTTATAAGTCGTTATTTATGATGAAAGGTGATTTGTAGATCAGTCAGTTGGCAGTCGTTTTGATGCTCGCGAACAAAGCCATAGATTAGCGGCAAATAAACATTAGCAAAGCGGAATCAGGAAATGAATGCCCTCTCCATTGCAGATCGCTCCTTCATTCCGCTTTGATACAACCTTTTTGCCCCCCCAGTGTTTGAATCTGGGCCGGCAGTAGGCTTCTTTGTTCTATAAAGGAGCCGGTACACAATCCCCCCAAAAAATGGAGGTACCGGTAAGGAGCTCTGGACAGCTCTGGCCCAAGTCAAGCTTTTATTCAGACATTCTTTACTGCCCATTGTTGAGTAATTAAGTTGCAGCAGTGTAAAAACAGCACACATAGCTAAGTATACTAAAAACATAATGTGATCACCATCATAAAATACTGCTGTTATAAGCTATTTGACGGTGTCCGTTTTTTCTAAATTCAGTGTGTAATTCATAACATCTCCCCATGTACAGAGGGGTGTGCCCCATGCTGTAGCTGCTAAAGAGAACATTACAGAGCTTCACATTACAAGTAAAGACCAAAACAACCTCTGAGCTGTTCATAGACTAAACATACTATTGGCTCCATAAAGCACAGCTCCACCATCTTCACTGTGATAAAGGAGTGTGTTACGCATAGAATTAGAAATTTGAATACTTCAAGAATAATAGGATCTCTATGGTGTTAGGGCTGTGTAATGGTGAACTACAGAGATCCATTGTGATCATTACCTTGAGTGTACAAATGAGCTATGTATTGTAATACTGGCATACCACTGCCCACATTATACTAATGTGCAAATAGACCAGGCATAGCCCCACCAAGACAGTCAACTAAAACAACACATCCAGTCCCAAAGGTCAGAAAATAAGACAAATGTTTAATTATATTGCACAATGACAAGTTGCTGAAAGATTCAACTACAAAATAAACTTGAATGAGACTGTTTGAAGTTTTTTTTATTAAAACATTTTTATTTAACTATGTAGGCCAGTTGAGACTGCGACCTGGCCAAGACAAAGCAAAGCAGTGCGACAAAAACAACAACAGAGTTACACATGGGATAAACAAACGTACAGACAAGAAATAGGCCATAGTGGTGCAGTGATCGGTAAGCTGCTCTAACAGCTGATGCTTAAAGTTGTTGAGGGAGATGGTAGTCTCCAGCTTCAGTGATTTTTGCAATTCGTTCCAGTCATTGGCAGCAGAGAACTCGAAGGAATGGCAGCCAAAGGAGGTTTTGGCATTGGCTATGGTGACCAGAGAGCTTAGAATGTTGAACCACACAATGTAATTATTATTTGGTGTATTCACCATTTTCAACATGTCTATAAAGGTTAATAAGTTATTTACTTTTGTCACCATAACCATGTCTGTAGAACCACTGAGCTCATTTCAAATATATTTGAACTGCAAAGAGAACTTTAGAGTTTCCTACAGAAAACCAATTTTTCATAACGGCAGAATTGCAATAGAATTTTAAGAAGTAGAATACTTTAAGCATGCAGTATCAACAGTGTGAGGGTGTATTGCAGTACTGACAAGTGTTCTTCAAAGCCTCTATGGAACATTTGAAAAAAAACGTTTTTTCAGCCATCCCACCGATCCTCCCACTGCTCCTCCAACGGCTGCTCCCACACTTCCCACAACTGCTGTGGCCGTTCCCGAGAGCCCTACAGCACCTGGAGGAAGACCACACAATGTCTGTCACGGTCTCTCTCACATCTGAGATCTACAAACATCCAGCACATTAAAGAAAACAAAGCAAAACAACAATATTGGATCCATTCTGTTCAGTCATATGAGCTTTTAACAGTTAGAAACCCCACCATCATCTTAGCTTTTAATGGTTTTATTCATAACTCATTGGAATATTGTATCTTTGTTCATCTTTTGTTTGCTCTTTACCTGCTGACTGTAGAATAGCAACAAGACTCCCTGCTGCTATCCCACCTCCATTGGCTATGGCCGCGGCAGACATCATGCCTGCTGCTGTTGATCCAGCTGCAATCCCGCCAGCACCAAACCCGATCACTGTCAGGGCTACTGGTGCCAGGGCAACAGCACCAACTGTGAGGCCCAGCATACAAACATTTTAATACCCAGTCAACCTCATTAAGAGTTTGGCAATGTGGCATTCCTATAATACTTTGTATGTATATAATTGTTTGTAAATGAAATCCACCACACAAAACATCTATACTGTAAAGACAATATAGAAATATTCTACTTTATGAAATTATGATTATGAAATTATCACCAAAAGTGATTTGATGAAGTACAATGTTAATGTTGATAAAATGATGATACCTCCTCCCACTAAAGCTGTTACTGCAGCTGCTACTATAACGACACGGTTTCCTAAATAGGGAAGAAAATAGAGTACATACAATGAAATACAATTTTTTGATTTTCAGTACATTATAGCATCAGCATTTTAAAAAGGAAATACTGAATTTGTGACTGTTTGGCATAAGAGTTTGCTGAAATATTAAACTCCAGAAGAAACTTGGATGAGACTGTTTTGAACCACACAATGTAATTATTATTTGGTGTATTCATAATTTTCAACATGTGTATAACGGTTAATAAAGGTTATTTACTTTTTTCACCATAACCATGGTTGTAGAACCACTGAGCTCTGGCAACAACATCATTGGAATAGTCCACTCCAGTAGTCTTAGCATCCACTTCCTCATATGACTCTACAGAGTCTTCTCCCTTATTGTAGGCTGCTATTCCCCCTGGGAAAACAACATATTGAAACAGTTGCATATTCAATTGAAATAGGTGTATTAATTATTTCTATAAAAATCTCAGAAGAAAATATTCTTACCTTTCAGTTGCTGCTCCTTGGTCCATGAATGGAATTTTTTCTGAATTCTTTTGATGAACTCAATCAGAATTTCAATGCCTTGTTGGAGATGCTCCTCACTGTTCCACTCCCCCTTTGGAGTGTTACCGCCACCCATCGGGGGGGGGGTAGTGTCAATCTGTAAAAATGTGCGATATTTTATAGAAATCAATGGACACAACTTACATTGTACAGTAAAATGCAATTCACTTAGTAAATACGGCAAAAAAAGAATGGTTAATCTGGAAAATAACGAGAAGCTCAATTTTTGCTTTATTGAGCAATTATCAAATGTAATTGAAAAAAATAAGATACAATTTAAATTCAATATGAAGCCACTCATTATTCTTTTAAACATTTTCCTACCTGCATAAGCCCGAAGGCTTTGCCATTGTCCCCCCTGCCATGCTTATCCAGTCCTGTCCCAGCCCGGGACTCTCTTGAAATGATGCCACAGATGACAGCTGGCTCCACTCCATTCCTCTCTGCCACCTTTATTATGAGATTCTTGTACTTGTTCATGGCAGCAAGGTCATGCTCTGCCATGTTGTGAGATGCAGGCACCCCTTTAGGAAAACAGTAAAGAAAATTATAAATTATAGCATTTGTTTTATTTTATGAAATTGATTATATGAACTTCATTAATACTGATATTGTATTGAATATTTGTGAGTGAATAGCCTGAAAGTGCATACCGTTTCCATGTTTCCCATCAGCCCTTGCGGTCTCCTGGGAAGCACCACTTGTTGCTACCTTCATAATCGTTCCATAAGGAGAGGCTAAATGACAAGCAAGAAGAATAAGTAGCCTACTTGTGTCCACTTTCTTTCCAGATCATAGAAATTCATATTTTGCTACCCCCAACACAGGGTTTCCACAACCAAAGTCAAAATTGGCTACATTGTAAAAATGTATGAAAACAAAACTGTGGTTAGGCATAAGGTTAGCAGTGTGGTTAGAGTTAAGGTTAGGTTTAAAATCTAATTTTAAGAAGATAAACTGTATTAATAGGCTTTTATGACCTGCCTGTGGAAGCCAGTGACAACAAACACAGAAACCGAACCATATGCACACAAACCCACAAACCCACAATTTGGGTTCTGACTCAGCAGAACATTAGTAATGCATAGGGTCCCCTAACCCCAGAAAGAACAGATTTGCCTAGTTAAACAGAGGTTAAATAAAAAATACTAGCTAACAATATGACAAATACCAAAAATACTTTAAGAAATGTCTTAAAGTATTTCTGCAAATACTTCCCTATATTATGCAGAGTCATTGATAAATAAAGCGCACCCATGTCGTCGCTTTGAAGTTCTTGAAACTGGAGGATCCTCAGTCAAACACACAAACCCAGCAACGTGATTTCAGACGACTTGCTCCCTCTTTCTGAAAGAACTGTTGATGTTGAAAAAACACAGCGGATCTCAAACGTTCTAACAGACTGAACAGCCTTCTTTTCACTTTCGATTTTGCTGAGGTTCTTTCCCGAGAAACGTTTTTCCAAACCCCACCCACGTTCGGGCGGCGTATTCACGACGTAGACCCAGAAAGTAAACAGCCTACGCTGTATAATTAGGCCCTAGTCGGTCTAATTCCGTTATAACTATAGAGCGTTGGGCCAGCAGAATATAAGCGCATTGTATCATGGACACTACATAACCCGCCTTTGGTAAGAGAGACTTGTTCTTTGCTGCCAAATGCATAGGTGTCCCAATAATATTTAGGTCTAAGTCTCTTTATGTGGATGGCTGAGCTTGTGCGGATGTTTATTAGTGATGTGTCATGCGCAAAAGATGCGGCTCTGAGAGCCGATGCTTTGTAGTGAATCAGAAGAGCCGGCTCGCATCGAGTGAGAGCCGGCTCCCAGTTTTTTTCCTTTCGCTGCGTGCTTACAGGCAGAACTTTGTTTTGATTGGTCAGCAATCGCATCGCGGCCAATCAGATGTGAGGATATGGGATCATACCATTATGTAAAAACAGAGAGGGGGGTGAAGTGAAGCGGCACTCCACTGCAAGTTAATGAGTCGTAACAACGTTAATAACGACACTGTCTGTCAGATAGCGGTGAGGAGAGTGTGTGAGTCGTAACTATGAGTGACACCCGAAAGAGAAGCAGCATCTGGCTCCAGTTTAAAGACAATGGAAACAACAAAGCAGAGTGCGTTCACTGCAAGATGAAAATTACTTTAAGAGCAGGTTCCACCACAAACCTGCATAGACATATGAGAACTGTCCATCCTACAGTGCAGTTAGAGGAGAGGGGGCAAGCTAGCACCCCATCTACAGATCCTGGTGTGTCTCAAAAAACAGCAACTGCAGCAGCATCTACTGGCTTCCCCACACATGCAGGTATAACCTCTCCTACTGCAGCTCAAAGCAAAATAAGCCAGTTTATACCCAAAGTGATGACCCCATCCAAACAGCACAGCATTGATGTAGAGCTAGCTAAAATGATAGCTACTGATTTCCAACCCTTTTCAATTGTGGAGGACAGAGGTTTTAAAAGTTTTGTCAAAACTTTAAATCCCACATACACTCTTCCCAGTAGAAAAACATTGTCCCAAACAACAATACCTAAACTATATGACACAGAACGGGCATTATGGCAAGTAAGGGTGAAACAAGCTCCATCAGTTTGCCTGACAACTGACTGCTGGACCTCCAGAACAACCTGCTCTTTCATGGCTGTCACTTGCCATTTCATTGAAAATTACAAGATGACATCTTGCCTTTTGGACTGCTTTGAGTTCACAGAGAGACACACTGCAGAAAACCTAGCAGATGAGCTAGTAAGAGTGGCAAAAGAGTGGCAAGTAGAGGACAAGGTAGTGTGCTGTGTGAGTGACAATGCAGCAAACATCACCAAAGCCATAAAAATTCTTAAGTGGACCCATCACCCATGTCTGGCACATACACTAAACCTCATGATTAGAGATGCCCTAAAGGTGGTCAAACCAACCGTGGATAAGGTGAAGGCTGTTGTGGAGTTTTTCCACAAAAGCACAGTTGCAACACAGAGGCTAAAGTCCACACAATGCCAGATGGGGATGCCTGAACTGAGGCCCAAACAAGAGTGTGCCACCAGGTGGAACTCAACATTTTATATGTTGAAACGAATTCTTGAAACAAAAGATGCCATCATCTCCACCCTGGCCCTCATCAACGCACCAGTTGATGCTCTATGTCAAGAGGAATGGGAGCTGGTGAAAGAGGTCTGCACCGTCCTGCAACCATTTGAGGAGGTGACTGTGGAAATAAGTGCAGACAGGTACCTTGGACCATTTTTTTTCACTACTACCATTCAGTCACTATTATACATTGCAGAAACAATACAGTATAATGTGCCACATATAATATGCCACATACTTTAAAAAAAGCTTCATTTTAAAAGTTGCTGTTTCTCTCCCTCAGCTATGTTTCTGCCTCAAAAATGCTCCTGCTATGCAAAGGTTTGCAGCGTGTGACAGCCCAACAGACTGTAACCATGCAGAAAGGGAAAGAATTGGTTGCAGCTCTTTGTTCAGCCATGGACCGGAAATTTCTGCGTATGGAGTACAACACTGTCCACTCAGAAACCACATTATTGGATCCTAGGTTTAAAAAACTTGCATTCAATGACAACAGAGCTGTTGATGAGGCACTTCAGAGAATTAGTGCAGCAGCAAGATGCACCCCTAGCAGCCAGCCAGCTCCGCCATTAGAAGGCCAAGTGTATGAGGAACCACAAACCTCTGTTGTTTGGAGGCTTTTTGATGAAAGAGCTACAGGAGATGCTACAAGAAGAAATCCTACAGCTGATGCTATACTGGAGGTGAGGTCTTATCTTGAGGAGCCCATCATCCAACGAGCAGAAGACCCACTGAGCTGGTGGCAGGCCAAGGCCTCAGTCTTTCCACGCCTGGCGAAGGTGATGGAAGGGAGACTGTGTATTGTGGCAACATCGGTTCCTTCAGAGAGAATCTTCTCAAAAACAGGGCAGATAATCTCAGAAAGAAGAAATAGGATCAGTCCATCAAAGCTGAGGCATCTGATTTTTTTGAATGCCAATCTTCACTGAGGACATTAATACTGTTTGCTTGAGTTTGGTTCTAGTTCTGTTCTAGTTCAATTCTGTTTATTTGCTGTTTTTTTGTTGTTAATTTGTGCAAAAAAATGTTTGATTAAAATGATTAAAAACAAAAGAATGCTTTTGTAACAAAATAAATGCATAAAAACACTGCACATGAAAGGGTTTTCAACACACAAACCATTTTTTTTTTTTAAAGTTAGGGTAAAATAAAGGCCTACAAAAAAATCCTAAATTAAGAGCCGTTCAGGAGTCGAAAGAGCCGGCTCTTCTTTGGGAGCTGAGCCAAAAGAGCCGGCTCTCGGAAAAGAGCCGAACTTCCCATCACTAATGTTTATCTCACACCCTCCCTCGCCCTTGATTTAGCTATCTGTCTAACTTTATTTTTTTAAAGTAGCGCCCAAATCTTTGCCATCACAAAAAATTTTCTTCTCACGTCAACCCTCAGCACTTTCATGCGCGAGTCCGGGTGTTTATCTGCTGACCTCATGCCTCAACAAGTTTCTGATTGGTCAGTGTAAATACTCCTGGCCACCATTGATTGGCAGATATGTGCGCGTGCCCACAGCATAGTTTTTGTATTCATGGATGGCATTTGTTTTTAATGCAAAAGGTGTTCTAGGATTTGCAAGTCAGGTAACGTTACTAAGGCAAGAAAATGATCAGAAGTTCTATAAATGTATGTGAGCATTTACTCATTGCTGTTCTGCTATAACTACGAGCACAGATCCAAAAGTTGCATGTCTACGATTGAGAACAAATATGATCTTGGTTATCCCAGACCTAAAGTATTGCATAATTAGTCATATTATGTGTAAATAGTCTGTCCACGAAAGATTAGCCATTACTCTACCTCAAACAACAACAACAACAACAACAACAACAACTTCTTCTTCTTCTGCTTTTATGGCAGACTTCTTCGGCTTCGGCTTTTATGGCAGACTACACCACTAAACTGGATGGTTTGAAACCCCCCCAAAATTAAATTAAAAAACTAATAAATCCATACGTAATAGTGAAACCAATTTAATTAATCCTAATAAAAACAGTACATTGCAAAAATAAGCAAAACTCCCACTTCTTTCTTCTTTTCATTATTCTTCTGTATCATGGCATTTGCACAATTTGTTTGGGAATGCCGCCACCTTCTGTTCGGTAGTGTGCGGTCGATCACGCACATTTTGTGATAGAAAAATATAAAAGGAAGGGGATGCACCACCAACTAACCATTTTTTCCCCCTCATCAATCTACACACAATACCTCATAATGACAAAGCAAAAACAGGTTTTTAGAAATGGTTGCTATTATATTCAAAAAAAAAAAACGGAAATATCACATTTACATAAGTATACAGACCCTTTACTCAGTACTTTGTTGAAGCACCTTTGACAGCGATTACCGCTTCAAATATTCTTGGGTATGACGCTACAAGCTTGGCACATCTGTATTTGGGGAGTTTCTCCCATTCTTCTCTGCAGATCCTCTCAAGCTCTGTCAGATTGGATGGGGAGCGTTGCTGTTTCTGGTCTTTCCAGAGATGTTCGATCAGGTTCAAGTCCAGGCTCTGGCTGGACCACTCAAGGACGTTCAGAGACTTGTCCCAAAACCACTCCTGCGTTGTCTTGGCTGTGTTCTTTTGGTCGTTGTCCTGTTGAAAGGTGACCCTTTGCTCCAGTCTGAGGTCTTGAGCGCTCTGGAGAAGATTTTCATCAAGGATCTCTCTGTACTTTGCTCCATTCATCTTTGCCTTGATCCTGACTAGTCTCTCAGTCCCTAGAGTTCAAGAGTTCAATCTTGGTTTCACCAGACCAGAGAATCTTGTTTTTCATGGTCTGAGAGTCTTTAGGTAACTTTTGGCAAACTCCAAGCGGGCTGTCATGTGCCTTTTACTGAGGAGTGGCTTCCGTCTGTCCACTCTACCATAAAGGCCTGATTGGTGGAGTGATGCAGAAATGGTTGTCTTTCTGGAAGGTTCTCCCATCTCCTCAGAGTGACCATTGGGTTCTTGGCCACCTCCCTGACCAAGGCCATTCTCCCCCGATTGCTGAGTTTGGCCAGGAGGCCAGCTCTAGGAAGAGCCTTGGTGGTTCCAACCTTCTTCCATTTAAGAATGATGGAGGCCACTGTGTTCTTGGAGACTTTCAATGCTGCAGATATTTTTTGGTACCCTTCCCCAGATCTGTGCCTTGACACAATCCTGTCTTGGAGCTTTACGGACATTTCCTTCAACCTCATGGCTTGGTTTTTGCTCTGACATGTACTGTCAACTATGGGACTTTATATAGACAGGTGTGTGCCTTTCCAAATCCTATTCAATCAATTTAATTTACCACAGGTGGACTCTAATCAAGTAGACACATCTCAAGGTTGATCAATGGAAATAAGATGCACCTGAGCTCAATTTCAAGTCTCATAGCAAAGGGTCTGAATACTTATGTAAAGAAGATATTTCTGTTTTTAATTTTTTCTAAATTTGCTAACATTTCAAAAAATCTGTTTTCACTTTGTCATTATGGGGTATTCTGTGTAGATTGCTGAGGATTTGTATTTATTTAATCCATTTTAGAATAAGACTAACGTAACAAAATGTGGAAAAAGTCAAGGGGTCTGAATACTTTCTGAAGGCGCTGTATATACCACTATTTCCTAACAATGTTTTATCACCACCCATTCCACTACTTTGACCCTAACTGATCCTACACCCAAGTACTTCTTTGCAACTTCCACCACAAAATCTATTTTCTGTGATTCATGTTAAATTTCTGCGGTACAGTTGATAACCATGGCAATGAATGATAAGAAACCAACCTTACTGAAACACAAATTTGTATCACTGTATTGGCCTAGGCCAACTATTCACCCTTGACCCATCTACTCTCTTCACTGCCTTAGCATACCACACCTCCTGTTGTTCTCTGATCCTGGCAACCTCAATCTGTCTCCCCCACAATTGACAGTTTTGACAGTTTTTTCTCCACCGATACTACACATTCCTTTGTTCCATGCCCTCCTGCACACTTCTCACATCTCTGAATCTCCCTCGTACACAATGCTGCAACATGCACATAGCGAGGAGCTGCACTTGACGCGTTTATGAAATAGCTTATTCCAGTTACTAATTAGCACGCACCCATTAAGAAAATGACTGTAAAAACTGTTAAATGCTCGTGGTTTGTTGAAGAATTTAAAAATGGTATGGTTGAGAGGGACGAGGCAAAAGGAATGGCAAATAAGTCTGGCTGCACAACCGATTGGCAAACGTACTGCAAATTGAGAAATCATGTGACTAAACTGAATAAAATTTAAATAAACTATACTATGCAACAACAAATAATTACTTACATTTTGGGCAAAAAGCATTTTATTATTATTATTATTATTATTATTATTATTATTATTATTATATTTAACCTTTATTTAACTAGGCAAGTCAGTTTTATAATAACGTCCTTCCAAAAGGCAAAAGGCATTGTAATTTTGAATTCCGTAAAGTGAGTGTGGAAGAGGTGAAACAATTATTGTTGTCTATCAACAATGACAAGCCACCAGGGTCTGACAACTTGGATGGAAAATTACTGAGCATTACTTATTATTGGCATTCCTATTTGCCATATCTTCAATCTAAGCCTACTAGAAGGTGTGTGCCCTCAGGCAGAGGCGTAAATATAGACAGTGCAGGTAGTGCAGTCACACTGGGGCCCATGGGGTCCGGGGGCCCATGGAGAGCGGGCCCTCCAGCTGGGATTTGGGAGGATACACCTTCGCTTGAATTGTCTACTTTGGTAATATGCCAAGTTAAACGTGACATTTGCTATGTGCCACTTGCTATTTATACCCTCGAAAACTCAAACACTTTTCCGTCATGGTTTTCATTTTCTTGGGTAAAATAGCTATCTATAACAAAACAATATGCTTATTCTACATAATGAATACTATTCAACTAAATGAATAATTTCTTATTTTATTTTGTTTTTCATATACAGAAATGCACTGAATGCTGGGTAATATGTATGTTGTCCAATGCCAAGTCTCTATTTGATCATGACGAGATATAGCTAGTTTAGGCGCCAAATCTGAAGGCCAAGACTGACAAGCTGAGCACATCTGCAAGCCGAGCGAGCAGCAATCATGCCTTACAAACATAAAAGCGGCAGCAAGAAAAGAATTGAGCGAAAAGTACAGGAGGAGAAGGTAGTAAATGTTCCTAAATTGGATTCATTTGGTTTCTTTTATACTAGTCTCCAGCACACGTTGAATGGGCTAGCTATCCTGTCCATTCAACGCATCAGAGCCCGGGAGATTAATATTAAGGACATTGTCGAGGATTTTGCTCAAAGCAAAGCTTGTCGAATGCCATTCAAATAGGTGAGTACAAGTGCTTTTTCAAGAGTATTTGGGCCATCTGATGGGCTACTGTAGCCCCTATTTAATAGGTTGTTATTTCAGAGTCAGGTCACCGCCGAGAGCCTGTTTCATAATATGTGTTTTTGCGATCTGCGTAATTCCACTGTGTGTGCTGCAGCACATTGACCGTCTGTTTACGTTAACGCGTGTCAAAGCGCAATCCATGGTCCTGATAGCTTTCTCTTTGACCTCTCTACTTTACCAATATAATAGTCTAAGTAACTCATTCAACTGTAAAATTCAACACATTGTTGGTAAAATATATATACGCCTAATGGTGTGTGTGTGTGTGTGTTTCATAACTAACTAACTAGCGTATATTAGGGCCCGTCAGGCCTGGAGGGAAGCAAAAGTAATTCCGCTACCCAAGAATAGTAAAGCACCCTTTACTGGCTCAAATAGCCGACCAATCAGCCTGTTACCACAAAAAGGTACAGACTACTTGGCGGAAAGTACAGACTACTTGGCGGAAGGTACAGACTACTTGGCGGAAGGTACAGACTACTTGGCGGAAGGTACAGACTACTTGGCGGAAAGTACAGACTACTTGGCGGAAAGTACAGACTACTTGGCGGAAGGTACAGACTACTTGGCGGAAGGTACAGACTACTTGGCGGAAGGTACAGACTACTTGGCGGAAGCGTTAGAGTCCTTAGCGTTCTCCTTAGCAGGCTTCTTCTCGGGCCATTTCTGAGCTACACCATAGGGCACATGAGCGGCCACAGTCCCCAGCTCCGCAGCCCCCTCCACATGGAACATCTGATCGTCAAAGAATATATGAGGCCGGATCTTCTCCAGCATAGGCCCCTTAGGGGCCCCAGCAAGGAAGAGGGCCTCGTCGGTGTCCAGTCCCCAGGATCGCAGTGTCTTCAGGGCTCGGGTGCCTGAGCTGGCTGCGCTACGTGCCGTCACCAGGTAGGTTCGGATGGGGCAGTCCATACGCTGGCCCTTGGCGTAAAATTTATTCTGCAGCTTTCCCAGAGACTCCAGGAACCCTTTCAGTGGCCCCTGAGAGGGAAGGACAGAGAGTGAGTTGCTGCACGATGGGGCCTAACACTGAATGTGTGTCACAAAATCTACAGTAAATCTACAGAGACATTAAACCACTTCTGCTCACACTACATTTCACCATCCATATAAAGTACAGAGGGATATTGATTTGTCAATTGACTAACTATTTAGATTTAGCTGCATATCCATTTGTGTTTGAATGTGTTACAGAATTTATCTTGGATTGGACATACATGATCAAGAAGTGTGTTCTCGTGTGCCTTCTCATGCTCAAAGAACTTGTCCAGTCCATGGGCTTTAAAGATGCGCTCTGACTCATCAGAGAAGAGCACTGCGTCCCCATCGAAGGCCACCCGCAACTGAGTCTCTGACACTTCTGTTCTCTTCTCTGGTGGGTTAAACATGGTGGCTGCTGCAATCCCTGAGAGAGAGAGAGAGAGAAAGAGAGAGAGAGAGAGAGAGAGAGAGAGAGAGAGAGAGAGAGAGAGAGAGAGAGAGAGACACAGAGACGTGTGTACAGTGCATTCGTAAATTATTCAGACCCCTTAACGTTTTCCACAGAGAGTGTGAGATTGTGTATGTGTGTGTGAGAGAGAGAGAGAGAGAGAGAGAGAGAGAGGGGAGAGATTACTCAGCATCAAATGTTAAAGTTAAGCTTTTTTCACTGTATTTATCAATACATAACAGTGTTACGAGACAGATCAAACTGTCCATTGATAAGACTGGCATGTCACAGTCAACAGTGCCTGTAACTAACAAGACTATGGTCTCACGGGGGCTTGCGCCATGAGCAGGCTAAAGGGGGCTGCACTGTGTTGCTGTGTGTAGGCAGCCTGGTCTCATAGACTAGACGTAACGTAGTAAAAGTAAAACCAGGACACTCAAATTAGTAGGATACAGTGCATTCAGAAAGTCTGAATGCACTGGATGCACAGGGTGAATGCACAGGGTCTGAATACTTTCCGAATACACTGTATGTTACGTTTGGTATGGTTACATAAGACAGAAGGTTTTGCCTAATTTCAGTTTATGTGGCAAAATAAGCAGTCATTGTGTAAAGAGTAATTGTACCATCTACACCACTGTGTAATATAACCCAAAAATATTTTATTTTCAGCAGTTTGAAGCCGGTGTACAAAATCAAAATTAAAAGATGCAGAAAGAAACTTAGGAATGGTAAGTATAGAAATAGTGCACATTGAACAGATCTACAGCTTCTTAGACTTGCTTTCAATGAGAATGACAGATCTACTACGTATTTGAATTTGGTCAGGTTGCGTTTGGCAAATTTGTAACATATCATACAAATTGCAATTCGTAACATATCATAGGAAAATGGATAATGGACATTCTGAAATAAATACATACCATACGAAGCGCAACATATCATACTTAATAGAGTGTCTTGTATTTATGTACAGAATAATATGAAATGCTCTGATCTCCATTCGCCTTTTGTTTACTGTTAATGTAACTAGCCTAAATATAGATTGTGTCATGCCTTTATTTATCAAATATTTTGTTAACTAGGCCTACTACTTGGTACCGCTATTTTGTTCTGTTCACATTCGTTCGCATTCACAATTGTGTCAATATTGTAAGCCAAACTGCTATTCAGCGTTTAGTTAGCATTATTTTGGTAAGACACGTTGCATTAACATAGGCTTTTTGTAATATCTAAATGACATTGCTGTAGGTTGCTGTCCATTGTGCTGATACAGTGCAGCAGAGATAGTCTACAGATTTTAAAAGCACTCAATGTTCTCGGAGTCTCAGCATTTGAACTGTATGTTTATTATGGTATAGCGTGATTATATAATCAGAATTCTATATAATTCCAATGCAAGAACAAATGTAGCCCCCTCTCTGATTTCAACAACTCCCTTAGTCACTTTATCCTGACGCCAGGTCTGGCTCTCGCCCACTTACCCTCCTCCAGGGCCTCTCGGACCTTCATGGGGTCAGCAGACAGGTACAGGTTAGTGTGGTAAGCCTTCAGGTACCCAATGGGACTGTTCCCACCCGTCATACAGAAACGCTCAATGAACAGACCTGCAGAGGAAAGAGAGAAGGACATATAGTCAATGTACTGGTTCCTGACTGTAATTCAGGGGATTAGATAAGTTACCAATGGCTTGGGAGATCCAAAGATGCAAAGAGAGAAAAGAGTTGATTGAGGGGTGAGCTGGAAGGAAAGAGCCTGAGAAAGTGGCTCAGTCAGGACAGATGTTTCCACTTGGCCAGGCTATTTTAGTGAGGGTAGGGCCCACACCCCCCCGGCCCAGAACCACATCTCACAACTCCCTTCATCCCAAAGGACGTGTGGAGTGTGGAGCGTGAGAGAGATCCCCCCAACGCCATCCTAGTCCATGCAGCGGTCAGAGCTGTGTCTAGTTATAAGTCCTTTTATTAAAGCATTATAACATGCTACACAACCACAGTTTACAAGGGAATGTAATGTACTAAACAACATTTTCCAACCCAATCTCTCTTTCATTCTCTCTCTTCATGCACTGTACACACGTGTCTCTCTCTCTCTCTCTCTCTCTCTCTCTATCTCTATCTCTATCTCTCGCTCACACACATTTGAGTTTAAGGACGACTTAAGGACCCACACAGCTGAAGTTATTCTGTGATGTTTTGAGCAGGCATGTGTCTTGAGCAGGGACGCAGGGCCATAGGGTCATACAGCCTGTGTGGGAATGGGGAAGACCAGCTGCGTGGAGCACCCAGAGCACTGTCATCAGAACAGCCTCCTCTCCTGGTGCCCTTAATCCCCTAGAGGTGATGTCCGCGTGGAATTTTAATTAGCATAATATAAACCCCCCCATCAAAATGTGTCTGTTTAATAATAATATTAATAATATGTCCCCACCTTCGAAAGGAGTACATAGTACAGAAGTACATATGGAAGGACTTTAGTGTGAAAAAGGGTTTAAATATGGGCTAATATCTGTTTTGCCATGTATGAATTTTGCCATGTGTTTCTATGGGCTAATAACACTAAGACCAAATTCAATGTTTCATCCCAATTTTTTTGTAAATAGATTTTATACCTACAGGGGTCCTAAAATTCAAAATCAAATAGCAAAATGATCCTTGATATGACCATCTTAAAACAATTCCATATATTTGTTTAGTAGAAACCCAGCCCCGGGCCCTTGAACTACTCTCAGGACATCACACTGAATCTGAATGAAAGATGTCCTCATTCACAGTACAATAGCCAGGTGGTGCCCATCTGTGCATGTGTTTATGCATGTGTGTGTCTGTTTGTGTGATTCGGCACTCACGGTGGTGGTTGATGGTGTTGATGAGTCGGAGGCCGACGTGTGCGTGGTTGTTGGTCATGAGCACAACGTCAAAGAGCTCCTCGCTCTCAGGGTACAGCTCCCTCAGCCGGGTATTCACTGCCTCCAGAGCCTGGGGTCACGTCAAAAACAGAAGCCCTTAACATATAATCAGTCTTACAACATACATTGATGAACATGTCCACCAATCTCCATCAATTGGGTCGGCAGGTAGCCTAGTGGTTAGGGCGTTGGACCAGTAACCCGAAAAGTTGCTGGACCGAATCCCCGAGTTGACAAGGTAAAATAAATCTGTCGTTCTACACATGAACAAGGCAGTTAACCCACTGTTCACCGGTAGGCCGTCGTTGTAAATAAGAATTTGTTCTTAACTGACTTGCCTAGTTAAATAAAGGTTAAATAAATAAAAAATAATCAGTGTGTGTGTGTGCCTTCATTTCCCTGACCTTAACAAAAGGAAACGCAGGACCAGGGTCAAAGGGCGTCGTCTCGTGTTCTGTCTGGTACTTGAGGTAGTCCTCCATGCCTTTCTGTTCATAGATCTGCTGCTCCTTATCCATATTGAAGAGGACCCGTGATGACACCGCAATGGTGATGGCATTCTGAGGCTTAGGCTGTTGGGTGAGGGGACACAAAGCTTAATACTTTAAAACACACACAAGTCACATTGTGGAGTAAGAAGCCTTGTGGATCAGTCTGCTACAGTCTGAGACAACCTTGGGAGTGATGATGGAGTTGGAGTGTACGTAGGTTTAGTGGCCCACAGACACGGACAGAGTAATGTGGCGCTAGAGGGAGACAAAAAGTCTACTGGTTTTATAGCTGAGTGGTAGACAGTCTCAAAGTGAAATACTGTGCAGCAGCTGATTAAAAGGTATTTCATATGAGCAACATGAAATCTGTGAGAATAAACTAAGAAGGGATATCCTTGGAATACTTGGCAGGCGGAAAAGTACTTGGCAGTCTAATCACATTTTGTTCTCTTTGACAATATTGGCTTTCTCATTTTTCTATTGAATCATATTTCACAGCAAAGAAGATGCTTTACCTCAGTGGTTGAAGCAACCATGTTTACGAGGATAGAACCTACTGTATTTACATATCATGTAGGTTTATTTCAACCACTGGCAAATGCTAGAGTGGTGGGCTGGAGAGAGCTATTTTACTGTAAACATAACTGTACAAAGCAGGTTTGAAGAGTACGTTAGAGACTCATTTCATGGGTAGGTCCCACTATAAAATGCCTGCCGGTTGCCCCCCCTCTGGTTTCAGACCAGTCACAGTGAGAGAGCTGTGTGACAAGAGCTGAGGTGACAGTGTGACATGACTACATACATTCCCCAGCCAGATTGATAACATGAAGCAGAGCTACATTCCAGATTGGTGGCCCCTTGTTAACCCTTTCTAGCGATTCAAACCAGAGTAAAATACCACCTTTAACTGGCTGTTGATTTTCTCTCTCCATTTAGTTTATTTGAACATTAAAATCAGTTGAATGGATGTGTTAGTATTGCACCAGTTTAACATTTCTGTGCCTTGTTTTTTTCAAATAGTTTTTCAAATAACTGTCTCCGGAAAATCTGTATAGTCAATAAGGCATATTGCCATTATTGCAGTTTCAAATAGCTCCTGTACAGGTCTCTGTTATTAAAGTCTTGATGACAGAGCCAAGTGGTAACCTGATCTAATCTGTCGTATAATCAATCAACTTACTAGCCTATGACAACTTTGCTGAGATAAAATAATAAAGCCTTCTTCATATCCAAAAGGCCGACAGCAGATTGTGGAGTTAAACATATTTTCTTGCAACTGTTTAAATTACAACTGTTTAAAGTTTTGAATGATTTTCGAGATAACAAATAAGTTCACTTACGAAGAAGATCCCTCCCTGCCCCTTGCATGTGGTGGAAGCGGTATCGTTTCGAAGCATTGTCCTCTCAGAAAATTGCCATGTTAGATATTTATTGCTGGTGTTGCTGGTACCCTGTCAGTGTGTGGTCTGCGATACTGAACAACTGGACTCAATTGTTATTCAGTGCCTTGATGACCCATTTGATGTTGTCACAATGTGTTGGTCTGTAAAGACGTCATCCTGTTCCATTGACAGTGGGCATATGGTAAGCAAAACTGACCCCACCAACTGACCCCTCAGACCCTTCAAAGAGATGGAATTGTTGTCTTTTATTTTGGTACACTTTTATGACAAAATGTAGAGTTCGATTATACCACCAATAGACTCTTTCAAATCATTGGACATGGAGAAATATCTGATCATTTGGCCGGTTAGTCTGCTTGAAATAACTCCCCCCATCACCCCCAGGCAGGCTCATAGATAAGATTATGAGTGTGTCTGTCTTTCATCACTCAGCCAGCGGGTGACTGTAGGCTACTTGTGTCATTACAGACAGACATGCTAACAGATGGACTCTCTTCTACAGTTGTCCAAATGCATTATGAAAGCCTTATTTATTATCTGACAAATGTTAAAAATATTTAAGAACTGATTCCTCATTTGCTCTAAATGTCAGTGTAATTGCCACATGAAGATATACAGTAGCCTACATTCAATGAACTAATTGACAGGTAACAGATACATATCAAACAAATATGCACCCTTAGCATATTAAATAGTTGTTTCCAATAAAGCAAAGCATGCAAACTCCTCATCAATACAGACAGAGAAAGTGTGAGGGAGGGAGATTCTCATTATTTTTCTACTCATCTCATGACACGTTGATACTCACCGATTTGAGATGCTTGGTGGGGGTGGATGGGTTAGACAGAGTGTTGGTTCTTTCCCATGATGCTCTTGTTGTGCCGTTGGGTGCCGTGTCCTGCCCGGTCAGCGTCCCACTGTTGTTTACACTCATCATCAGCACTCTTATTGCCTCACCCACACTTCTTCCTGCTATCTCTCAGGCAGTTCTCACTGGTTACCTTACTGCCTCTCTCGGTGTCTCTTTCTCTCCCTCTATCTCTTTACCGCTCCCCCTCTCTCAGGAAGTCCTCACTGGTTACCTTACTGCCTCTCTCGGTGTCTCTTTCTCTCCCTCTGTCTCTTTACCGCTCCCCTGCTCTCAGGCAGTCCTTACATGCAGTCCTCATGTAGCCTACTCATTTACACCATCATCCCCGGTGCACTCGGAGATGAGAGCAGCACACTGACCGGCAGTCCAACCACTCAGCCAAACGCTCATTGCGGAGGAGGAAGAAAAATACAGATATTGTAGGAGGGGTAGGGATGGAGAGAGGCAGTATGCTAGGAGGGGTAGGGATGGAGAGAGGAGGTATGCTAGGAGGGGTAGGGATGGAGAGAGGCGGTATGCTAGGAGGGGAGGGATGGCGAGAGGCAGTATGCTAGGAGGGGTAGGGATGGAGAGAGGCAGTATGCTAGCTGTTGAAACTGACCTTCTTATTTTTGCCATGCATCATTCGTATAGATGTTGTGCTCTCCCTCTCCCTCTCCCTCCCACTATTTTTTTATTGACTTCCATCCATCCTACATCCTCCTCCCTTTCTTAACCCTTTGCTGGGTATGAATTCTGCATCACTGCGTTAATTTGATTTAATGCATGTGACAACTTGCAATTTGTAGTTTATTTCAGGTTTACATATAATAATTTTTCATGCAGCAGTCTGGATGTAGAGAAATACTTTTCAAAGTAACTTTAGTAGTAATCTTTATTTGTTTTATCCACTTGAGGCCTCCCAACCACATTGTTGACAAAAAAGGCCTCCAAAAAAGTAAATGAATCTGTACACCCAAATAATAATTGATAATAGAGCAATCATTTATTTACATACATATACAGTATTTCATACCAATATGAATATAATCCAAGTTTTTCTCATAATGGTAGAGACAAGTGTCATTAGATAGATAGATAGATAGATTAGATAGATAGATAGATAGATACTTTATTGATCCCCCGGACTGGTTCATAATTAACTATTCCACCCTGACAGAGATCATGTGCATTGTTTCACACGATATGATCGCAAACGTGACATTCATTGAAATGAAGCCGCAGCATTGAGGCGTTTCAGAGCGGGGCAGAGAGAAGAACAAGAAAGAAAGAAGATTTAATTTTAACAGAAAAATGACTGCTGATAATACTGCCATTGTCATCAAAGCAAAGGCAGAGGTATGTGTAGACCGTATATTAATGCTGTCAGGCCTAAAATAGTATGGCATCAGATACTGTACACAGGCTACATACTGTATACTGTAGTAAGACAGAGGGGTGCTGTTTCACTCACTCTGATGCTTTATCCGGTGAGATACAGTACTTTCAGTTGGCAGGTGCACGGTGCACTCTTCAGATGCTGGAATTATTTTGGACGAACATGCGAAGGTAACCTACTTTCTGAAGTGATTTGTTTGACAATCAGATGAAAACATGACTGCTTGTGTTCGTGGCAAATTAAAAGGTAATACATTAATACAGTTATACATGTCTTTACTGTAAAACTTTCTTTCTTTTTTTATGTAAATGTTGCTCAACTGCATCCACACATAGACAGATCAGAGCTACAGGGAAGACAGAGCTATAGGGATATTGGACCATATATTAAAACCTTCAAAGATCACCAAAGCTGAGGCTTGTGCTAAACTTTAAATGTCAATGTAATGTGATACTACAGTCAGGCAGGTTGGAGGCAGGTTCAATAAAGGAGGGTTCAATTTCAACCCCTGCAGCTCTGTCATCTGATAGAATTAAGGCACAGCGGCAGTTACTAAGCAACGACGGGATACCCACGCTGGAAGCTGATTGGCTGGAGTCCAGGTTATGTGTGTAGCCTGAGAAATTATGTTAGAGAGGCAGGCAGATGCCCCAGGAAAATGCTTTGAAGAGAACAAATGGATAACCATATCCGTGTTGGTTATATGGTTTTAACACAACAGAGGCAGTTACTGTACAATCTGTTAGTAGTGTCTGGAAGAGATATTACACAGACATCCTGTAAAGGGCTTAATAAAGATTTTTTTATATAAAAGGTTACCAGATGCACCGTCAACTCGTTTAACAGAAACACATGTATCAGATGTATCAGAGATGGTTGCCTAACATACTCTGATTGAACCGTACATAACACATAAACACACATTTCCCCAATGGTTACAAATTGAATCTACAGTGCATTTGGAAACTATTAAGACCCCTTTAGTTTTTCACATTTTGTTACCTTCTTATCTTATTCTAAAATTGATTAAATAGTTGTTTCCCCTCATCAATCTACACACAGTATCGCATAATGACAAAGCAAAAACTGGATTTTAGACATTTTTGCAAATGTATTTAAATAGAAATACTGAAAAATCACATTTACATAAGTATTCAAACCCTTTACTCTGTACTTTGTTGAAGCACCTTTGGCAGCGATTACAGCCTCAATTATTCTTGGGTATGAAGCTACAAGCTTGGCACACCTGTATTTGGGGAGTTTCTGCCATTCTTCTCTGCAGATCCTCTCAAGCTCTGTCAGGTTGGATGGGGAGCGTCGCTGCACAGCTATTTTCAGGTCTCTCCAGAGATGTTTGATTAGGTTCAAGTCCATGCTCTGGCTGGGCCACTCAAGGACATTCAGAGACTTGTCACGAAGCCACTCCTGCGTTGTCTTGACTGTGTGCTTAGGGTCATTCTCCTGTTGGAAGGTGATCCTTAGCCCCAGTCTGAGGTCCTGAGCACTCTGGAGCAGGTTTTCATCAAGGATCTCTCTGTTCTTTGCTTCGTTCATCTTTCCCTCGATCCAGACTAGTCTCCCAGTACCTGCCGCTGAAAAACATCCTCACAGCATGATGCCGCCACCACCATGCTTCACCGCAGGGATGGTGCCAGGTTTCCGCCAGCCGTGACGCTTGGCATTCAGGCCATAGAGTTCAATCTTGGTTTCATCAGACCAGAGAATGTTGTTTCTCATGGTCTGAGTCTTTAGGTGCCTTTTGGCAAACTCCAAGCGGGCTGTCATGTGCCTTTTACTGAGGAGTGGCTTATGTCTGGCCACTCTACCATAAAGGCCTGATTGGTGAAGTGCTGCAGAGGTTGTCCTTCTGGTTCTCCTATCTCCACATCGGGTTCTTGGTAATCTCACAGACCAAGTCCCTTCTCCACCGATTGCTCAGTTTGACCGGGCGGTCAGCTCTAGGAAGAGTCTTGGTGGTTTTTGCTCTGACATGCACTGTCAACTGTGGGACCTTATATAGACAGGTGTGTGCCTTTCCAAATCATGTCGAATCAATTGAATTTACCACAGGTGGACTCCAGTCAAGTTGTAGAAACATCTCAAGGATGATCACTGGAAACAGGATGCACCTGAGCTCAATTTCTGAATACATATGTAAATAAAGCATTTCTGATTTTTATTTGTAGTAAATTAGCAAACATTTCTAGAAACCTGTTTTTGCTTTGTCATTGTGAGGTATTGTGTTTAGATTGATGATACATTTATTTATTTTTTTATCCATTTTAGAATAAGGCTGTGACGCAACAAAATGTAGAAAAGGGCAAGGGGTCCGAATACTTTCCGAATGCACTGTATATAAAATGTTCCCTCCTTCCGTGTGACCAGCTGCAGGATAATGCAGCCTGCTGTGAGCCTCTCCTCAATGCTATCTGGGGAATAGACGCAGATGCACTTCATTGATTGTCTGGAGACATTTTACAGGCTGGGTTGGCATTTACAATCCTATTAGAAAAGGCATAGAAAGTATAGGACCACTATAGAATAATCAGATATATTTTTTTAGCTTATTTGTGTTAAATAAACGAGAAACTTTACATACTTTCTTCATTACAAAAAGTATCTGCTTGCAATATAACAAATTTTTAATGCTCCTTTCATTCTTAATATTATAGATGTGGTCCTATTAGGACACCTTTTAAGCAAATGTAATACTTATTATCTTTCTTAGTATTGAATTACAGAGATTTAAAGCATAATACAGCCCTTTCCTGCAGTCTTTTATTTTCTTCATAATTTCATAATTAATAAACAGTGTTTCTATGTCAAACGTTTTTTGTTATATTTCAGTCTTCTCTGATGTATATAAAGTGTCATATTGGGATACAAACTTAAAATTCAATACATTTCAACTCTATATGTGACATGGTACAGGTGTCTTCTTTTTTAAGCCCATAACCATGAGGGCGAGGTGTATAGTTTTGTTTCAAAGTAGATTTGTTTAAGACTACCAAGAAACACTTTGTGTGACCCTGTTAATGTTTACAGTCTGTTTTACATCGTTCATGGTGTTTGTGTGCACTTGCAGCAACTTTCATTCAAATAACTAGTTCAACACACGACTCTTTTTTGGGGTCCTTACGCTTGGTCATTATCCCCACCAGAGGGCAGCAATGGATAAGTGAAATTCCAAAGTGTCCAGAAGGGATGTGAAAGAACAATGGGTTTATTTGGAAGACATTTATTTAAAAAAATGTCTGTAAACTGAGAATGTATGGTTTACATTGATAACTGATGATTATGATTACATGCAAATGATGGGGCTATAGAAATGAAACTATTATTTACAGCCTTTCAGTGTATCATGTAACAATAAGAACTGAAAAATACAATATTTTGGCTGTGTTGTCCTTAATGACCAAGTCTCTAAATTTGAATCATGACATGTTCATTTTGACACCCTGACACCCTTATTAAATACTTTTGTAAAAATGTTAATAATGTGGTTCCAAGATAACGCTTAGATTCATTATGCCCAAAACACGGATTTTCAGAGGGGTGAGGAAGTGAAGCGGTTTGAAGTGGCATTCTGAAGCTAGAGAAAGAGGAACCCTATCCACAGTTTCTGATACAGGAGAGTATCTATTTTAGAGCAACGCCTCAGTCTTTGTGATCTCTATAAAAGCTCACAGTGCTCTGGGGGTGTAGGGGTTAAAAGGATGAGTAGGCAGCGTCCACTGATTTAATGCTGCGTTCTAACGCCTCGTAATTTCATAACTACCCGCATACAACTGGGAAAATCCTTGTGAATGCCCCTCATCTTCCTTTTGATTAAAAGCTAAAGCAGCTCCGGATATAGGCTACTTCTTATGAACAAAAAAATAGGAAAATGAACACAAGCCTTTTAATGACCGCCATGTTTGATGGTTTTTCCCTGTTCAAAACGGGAATGCACCCAACTCGTATTTAAGACTTCACACATGCTAATTACCACCTTCCCACTTGGTTATAAACGCAGCATGAGCTACACCGGCGTTTGGCGTGAGTCTTCTTTATGCCGACAGCAGGCAGCTCCTCCCCCTGGAGTGGCGGGAAATCATGGTGAGAGAGAGGGGACTGCAGTAGCTGAACCTAATAAAGAGCTTATCCACAACGCTCTACTTGCTGCAATCGGGTTGCCCTGGCAACATGCCAAATGCAGCACTTCGGAGGAAGGGGAAGAAAAAGAGAGAAATAAATACTATAGCCCCAGCCCCACACCCTCCCTGCTTTGGCGTGAGACAGATAAAACTCTTTCACAGCAGTAGGCAAGTGGGCGGGGACTAAAGCATGCATGAGTGGAGGGTCAGAACAAAGAGCGTAGCATAGAGCTCGCAGACACACACACATAAACAGACACCAATCCCTGAGGGTAGAAGCCAAATGATCTTAACCTTAATCAACCCTTAAAATAACAGCCCAAGTCCATCTATTCTTCCATTCTATTTGTTCTAGCTTGTATTTAGGCATGATAATTAGGCTACACCTCTTGCTACCCCCCCCCCCCCTCAATACACACATACACCTTTTCTTTGTTTATACAGGCATGTTATAACACCTCACTTTCTGAGAGATGCCATTCTCTGGAGCACAGACTAGTCCAGAGATACCACCACAATCAGCAGAGAGAGACTACAGTCTAGACGTTCCCTATCATTTCCTGCCTCCGAGGGGCCCTATACAAAAACAGGAAGTGTGAGCTGCCTTCATGTTCCCACTTCCCAGGGCTGGAACCACAACCGTTGCAGCTCTCTGACACAGACACAGACAGAGAGGGGAAAGGAGGACATTGATTATTGTATAAGCAGGCGATGTGTGACATTACTGCTGTAGTGGTCAGGCTGATTCTACAGCACCATACACATGCAGCCGCTGTCAGAGGTGGCACCACAGGTCCCAGAGTGGTGTGGCAGCAAAAATATTCTGGGTTTAAATTATTCTTTATTTTTTAATTTAACCTTTATTTAACTAGGCAAGTCAGTTAAGAACACATTCTTATTTACAATGACGACCTACACTGGCCGAACTCAAAAGACGCTGGGCCAATTGTGCGCCACCCTATGGGACTCCCAATCACGGCCGGTTGTGATACAGCCTGGAATCAAACCAGGGTGTCTGTACTGAGATCCAGTGCCTTAGACCGCTGCACACACTATGGGCTATGATGGGACCAGAGCTTTTCTAATCAAGTCACACAAAAAAACTCCTGGCCTTTGGTATTTAGTATTTTATTAGGATCCCCAATTAGCCACTGCCAAGGCTACTCTTCCTGGGATCCAAACAGGAAACAGAACACAACAAATAAAATACATCATACACTACATAATCCAATACTAAATATATACAAATGTCTGTGCAGCTTGAGTCACCTGTGGTGGCAGAGTTCCATGTAGTCATGGCTCTATTTAATAATGTGGGTTTCCCAGCCTCTATTCTGGACCTGGGGACTGTGAAGAGACCTCTGGATGCATGTCCTGTGTGGTACCGATGAGTGTCCGAACTGTGTGCTAACTACTTGAAACGACAGTTTGGTACCTTTAACACATCAACACCTCGCACAAAGGCCAATAGTGATGCAAAACTAGGGCCTGTAGGACCACGCCTGATCATGGACAGACCTCTTCCCATTTTCGCAATCATTAAGACTATTTGTTTCGACCATGACAGCTTGCTATCTAGGGTTACACCCAGCAGTTTAGTCTCCTCAACTTGCTCAATCACCACGTTATTCAGTAATAGATCTAGGTGTAGGACTGAGCCTTGGAGAGGATGAAAACCTGCAGCAACCTTGTACTTGTTCATATGAATTATATTTTTAAGAAGGACTAGGGAGGTTTCCTATACACTGAGTGTTGATAAGGAGAGAACGAGGTGCAGGATCAGAGCTTCACTCAGAGAGTTTATTATAGGCGAGAACAAGTAAACTGCAGTGTGCAGTACAAAAAAAATGGTTAAGAATACCGTAGAAATGAAACACCCTCACATACAGAGTAAGCAACCAGATATTCATAGAGCGAGAGAGAGTAGCAAAAAAACAACAGCACAGGGGAAATAACGACGAACACTGGGGAAGGAGGAAGAGGAACCTATATACACACATAGTGAACTAATGGGGGCCAGGTGTGTAACATGGGGGAAACAAAAACCAGACCAGGAATGAAAAAAAATGGGAATTGGGGGCGATGGCAGCTAGAAGGCTGGTGATGTCGACCGCTGGAGGTGCAGCGAACCAGAGGGAGGTGTAGATGCAGAGGAAGACGTGACAGTACCCCCCCTCTGACGTGCTGCTCCAGCAGCGGAGCATCCCCGGGCCGACGATGAAAGTTCCGGAGCATGGAGGGATCCAGGATGTCTTTCGCCGGAACCCCTCCCAGTCCACTAGGTACTGGAGACCCCCCGACTGGTGACGCGAGTCCAGGATGGCGCGGACCGAGAACGCCGGCTCCCCCTCGATGTCCAGAGGAGGAGGAGGGGTCTCCCTTATCCCAGCCTCATGGAGAGGGCCTGCTACCACCGGCCTGAGGAGAGACAAATGGAACAGAGGGATTAATATGGCACGAAACAGGAAGCTGAAGTCTGTACGTTACCTCCTTCACTCTCCTCAGGACTTTGAGCGGGGGACCCAGCTTCCGGCAGGGCAGTCGAAGGGGCAGGTTCCTGGTTGAGAGCCAGACCCGATCACTTGGTGTGAACACCAGGGCCTCACTGCGGCGGCGGTCAGCCTGGACCTTCTGGCGGCGCACAGCGTGCTGAAGGCGAACATGGGCGGCGTTCCACGTTTCCTACACGTGCCGACGGCAGACTTTGGAGAACTGATCCACAATGACCAGTATGGTGGTAAAACCCTGGGAGGGGGAAGTCAGTTAAGAAATCAATAGACAGGTGAGACCATGGTTGCTGTGGAATCGGTAAAGGATGTACTTTACCTGATGGAAGGTGCCTCGGCGTCTTACTCTGGGCACATACCGAGCAGGAAGAGAAGTACACATTCACGTCCTTAGCCAGGGAGGGCCACCAGTACTTGCCGGTGAGGCAAAGAATCTGACGTATTGGCGATCAGCGGGACAATTAGCAGTGGACGGCTCAATGCATAACGCCTGCTTGACCTCATTGTTGAGTTCCCATACCACTGGGGCTAGGATACAGGCCTCAGGCAGGATGGGCTCCTACCTCCCTCTCCTCCGAATCATGCATGTGGGACAGGGTGTCCGCCTTGATGTTCTTACTGCCTGGGATGTATGATATATTAAAATCAAACCTGGCAAAGAACAGGGACCACCTGGCCTGGCGAGGATTCAGTCTCCTCGCTGCCCGGATGTACTCCTGGTTACGATGGTCTGTCCAGACGAGAAAAGGGTGTTTAGCCCACTCGAGCCACTGTCGCCATGCTGTCAGAGCTTTAACAATGGCAAGCAGCTCACGATCACCAACGTTATAGTTACTCTCTGCAGGCGTCAGCTTCTTAGAGATGAAGGCACAGGGGTGGAGCTTGGGAGGTGACCCGGTGCGTTGGGACAGTACCGCTCCCACCCCGACCTCCGAAGAGTCTACCTCGACAATGAAGGGCAATTCGGGATTAGGGTGAGCCAGCACGGGTGGGGAGGAAAACAGCGCCTGCAGCAAGCAGAAGGCACTGTCTGCCTCCGCTGACCAGCGTAGCTTAGACGGCCGACCCTTCATAAGGGAAGTGATCGGAGCTGCTACCTTGCCAAAGCCCCGAATGACCCTCCGGAAAAAATGGACTGTTGTTTTACTATTAAATTCAATGCTGCTATTGTTTTTAATTTCGTAAAGCAGCTTCTGTTTCTTTACCAAGCAAAGGGTAGCTAACTAGAAGGCTGGCGGTGAAGCAAAAGAGTCGCCTGTGTGATGTGTAGGTTATAATCAGAGGCGGAGCCAGAGCAGGGCCTGTCTGACTGTCTGCCCACACTCATCGCTTGCTCCCCCGCAGCTCACCAGCTGATGTAGGCTGTGTTTTGCAGGGTGTGACTGGCCTTCCAACTGCTGAACAGAACTGCGCTGTGCATCTGTGCTGCTAATATTAATTGTGCTTTATCACTGAAAAGCTCACCATAAACTCTTGTCCAGTCCAATTATTAGTCCGATTTTAATCACAAAGATAATTTTGTCTCGCTTTAGTCAACTGAAATAAAATTTAGTCAGTTATAGTCTCATCAATAGAGAGCGTGTCTTCAGCTTTGTGCATTGTGCCCAGCCTGCACGACCTGCGATTTCCGTGAATCTGATTGGTCAAGACATGCACACAGCCTGTAGCAGCACTCCAACGTGAAGAACAGAGAAATTGTGCGCGAGTTGAGAAATCATGAGGCAAATCCGGCAAAAGAAAGCATCACTTTCCCTCTCTTTTTAACATTTTGCATCTATATATTTTATTGTACTAAATCAAAAGTGGTGTGGTCACAACTGATTGAAAAGTGCTGGGGCAAATGCCGCCTCGCCACAGGTTTTCTGGCTGCTTTTGAAAAAACAAAAAAGAGGTGTGACTGTTGTGCACTAAGCCAGGACAGACAGAGACTGGGAATGGTGGCCAGAGGAGAGCACAACAATTGTTCTCTCTCTCTGTTCTCCCACTTCTCTCTCTAGTCTGTCAGTCTATCTATCTCTATCCCCCCCCCCCCCCCCTTCTCTCTCTTTCTCTCTCTCCATCAGGAATGGAATTAGCTATTGCGTGCATGGTGGTGGTGGGGGGAGAGAGAGACTGATTAGTTAGGGTCTGGCTGTCGCTTCATTAGGGACAAAGAACAGGGGGACAAAAAAGACCCTCTGTGACAACTATGGGGTCTGCAGGGGGTTAAATGGGGTGGGGGAGGGTTCATTCCCCTCTGAGTAGCTCAAGGGTGTGCAGGGGGAGGGAGATCTTCAATGGGACGAAATTCAAAAGACGCAGCAAGTTTCCCGACTACAACTGAAACAATTGTATACTGCAGAGCTGAACAAAGAAACATCTGCTTACTGACAAAGCATTCAGACACAGCAACGGCTCTCCGCTGAGATGCTTCAGATTGGTTTAAAAACTAGCAACAGGTTAAATTGGCACTTCAGTCTAATTTTCACCTCTTTATCACCTGCTTTACTTAAATCTTTACTTAAAACGTAATCTCAATAGATGGTCCAGGTATGACATGAAAATGGCACAAGTGGGGGGCTGGGCCTTTTGATCATTAGAAAACCCTTTTGCATTATGTTAGCACAGCTGAAAACTGTTGTGCTGATTAAAGAAGCAATAAAACTGGCCTTCTTTAGACTAGTTGAGTATCTGGAGCATCAGCATTTGTGGGTTCGATTACAGGTTAAAAGAGGACAAGTACATTAGAGTGTGTCTAGTTTGAGAAACAGACGCCTCACAAGTCCTCAACTGGCAGCTTCATTAAATAGTACCCGCAAAACAACAGTCTCAACGTCAACAGTGAATGTCAACATCTTCCTCTGTCCAGTGTCTTGTGTTCTTTTGCCCATCTTAATCTTTTCTTTTTATTGGCCAGTCTGAGATATGGCTTTTGTTGTGGTTCTTGTTAGGAAGGGGGGTGCCCGATGATCACATCAGTCCAACTCCATGAATGGCCTACTCCTTGAAGTTTGCAGTTGTGTCTAAAAAAACAGCATTTTGCTAAAAACATACATTTTGTGTACATCAATGTATTTATACTTGGGATATTGTTTTTCAACAGGAAAAGTAACAATTTAGAGAGAATAAAACATAAGTTAGGTCAGATTTATGGCAGACATTGTTGGAGAAAAATATTTAATTGTTGTCATATACTGTATGTAATAAGAGCACCAAAGGTGAAAAATCTTGAAAACTCTAAAGAGATTTAAAACTTGCACGTTTAGTTCCAATAAGTGGTATGGGAGTAATAAGTGTTTCTTTAGGTTTCAAAATAAAAGCCAGCCCTAGAGATCAATCTTAGTATTCACTGTTCACTTACACATGCACAAGAACACACTACACACCCTCTCACACATTCTGTATTCAACGTTGCCAGGGTGAGGGTAATAGACCAGCTGTCCAGGCTGAGGCCCCGTTCCCCCTCTCTTGTAGCCCTGATCAACCATTCAGCTCCATGGCTAGCCTACATCACAAGTGCTAAAAGTACTCTTACGTCACTTCTAGGACAACCTACAGTAGGCCTACTCCTCTGACTCCTGCATGCTTCCAACAACACTACTGACTATCATGTTTTGTTTACATTCATCTACATTTTTCCCAAAGCCATACCTTGCCCTTTGAATATGGAACTGGGTTGAAATTTGATCCCTGTGACCCTGTCTTGACTACAGATTTCTGGTAGCCCTCAGATTGGTTCAGAGTGGATCTGCGTTCTACCAGTCCCTGGCTAGGTAGTGCTACACTCATTGTCCAGGTCTGGGGACCTTTTGACGGGATCGTTATTCTCAGCACTGTCTGGGCACAGATGGCTATGTTGTTAGGATTATCTCCAGATTAGAAAAACAAGATGAGAGGAAAGGACTGCCACTTCATCGTATCAACACCTTCCTAATATTGAGTTATACCCCCTTTTGTCCTTAGAACAGCCTTAATTCGAACGGGCATGGAATCTACAAGGTGTTGATAGCGTTCCACAGGTATGCTGGCCCATGTTGACTCCAATGCTTCCCACAGTTGTGTCAAGTTGGCTGGATGTCCTTTGGGTGGTGGACCATTCTTGATACACGGAAAACTGTTGAGCGTGAAAAAACAGCAGCGTTGCAGTTGTTGACGTCGCCGAAGAAGATGGCTGACGTTTTACGTGCTTCTGACTAATTGTGCTTTTTTGCGTTGTTTGTAACTTATTTTTAAACTTATTTTGTACATAATGTTGTTGCTACAACTTCTGGACATCAGAACATTGATTACTCACCACCACAAGCTTGTTTTTCATTCAACGAGTCCGACGAGCCCGACGTGAAGGACATATTGCTTTCCCAGGAACAGGCCCAGATCCCCATCATTTGCATGAAGAGAAGACAACGGGCTTGCTTCTGAGGATTTGTAGGTGATCGAATAAACCCCCACTTCCCTCCATTCTGCTAGTTAACATGAAAATAAAATCGATGACCTAAGAGGAAGATTAATCTACCAACGGGACATTAAAAACTGTAACGTTCTATGCTTCACGAAGTCGTGGCTAAACAACGACATAATCAACATACAGCTGGCTGGTTGCACAATGTATCGGCAGGATAGAACATCAATGTCTGGTAAGACAAGGGGTGGCAGGCTATGCATTTTTGTAAACAACAGCTGGTGCACGATATCTAAGGAAGTCTCAAAGTTTGGCTCGCCTGAGGTAGAGTATCTCATGATAAGCTGTAGACCACACTATCTACCCAGAGAGTTTTCATCTGGATTTTTCGTAGCTGTACACCACAGACCGATGCTGACACTAAGACCGCACTCAATGAGCTGTATTCCGCCATAAGCAAACAGGAAAACACTCATCCAGAGGCGGCGCTCCTAGTGGCCGGGGACTTTAATGCAGGGAAACTTAAATCCATTTTATCTCACTTCTATCAGCATGTTAAATGTGCAACCAGAGGGGACGTCTCAACAGCTTTTACCCCCAAGCCATAAGACTCCTGAACAGCTAATCAAATGGCTACCCGGTCTATTTACACTGTGCCCCCAACCCCTCTTATTCACACTGCTGCTACTCTCTGTTTATCGTCTATGCATAGTCATTTTAACTATACCTGCATGTACATACTACCTAAATTAGGTCTACACCTGTTGTATTCGGCGCATGTGACAAATAAACTTTGATTTGATTTGACTTATATTTTCCAGAAATGATCCCTTACTGATGTTACCTATTAAATCCACAGCAGCATTGCAGTTATTGACACACTCAAACCGGTGCGCCTGGCACCTACTACCATACCCTGTTCAAAGGCACTTAAATCTTTTGTCTTGCCCATTCACCCTCTGAATGGCACACATACACAATCCATGTCTCAATTGTCTCAAAACTTGAACATCCTTCTTTAACCTGTCTCCTCTCCTTCATCTACACTGACTGAAGTGGATTTAATAAGGGATCATCGCTTTCACCTGGAAAGAGCAGGTGTTCTTAATGTCTTGTGCGCTCAGTGTATATGAGAGAGGACTAGAATAACAGAAATATGGATTTGATGGAGATTAGGAAGAACCTGTTGGTGAGAGAAAGATAAAAGGACTGGAGACAGGGAGATGGGATCAGAGATGGAGAAACAAACAGTGTGTGTGTGTGTGTGTCTCACTGCGCCACTGCAGCCCCATGGCCTCATTAGGATCAGATGGACAGTAGCTGCCAGGGGCCAGACAGAGTTCCAGTGACACAACCAGGATGGAATGTTGGTGAGTGGGCAGAGAGAGAGGAGAGAGAGATGGAGGACTGCAATCAGGAAGTGTGTGTGTGTGTGTGTGTGTGCGCATGTGAGTGCATCCATGTAAAACAGGCACATTCTCCTATCCTCTCTCCCTTGACTGCTATCTTAGTCACTTTAAAACGGCAGGTAGCCTAGTGGTTAGAGTGTTAGGCCCGTAACTGGAAGGTTGCAGGATCGAATCCCCGAGCTGACAAGGTAAAAATCTGTCGTTAACCCACTGTTCCTAGGCCGTCATTGTAAATAAGAATTTGTTCTTAACTGACTTGCCTAGTAAAATAAAGGTTAAATTAAAACAGAATAAGGGAAAGGGTGTGCCGAAAAATGAGAAATAATAGAGAACTGAGAGTAGGTCCACCCAGTGATATTCTTCAGTTGAACTTCTGCTATTTTACTGGAAAGGAACTGCAAAACAAAAAGAAACCCAGAAGACCTCCAATCTTACACTCAAAGTAGACATAAGGTAAAGTTTAAGGGACAGGCAGTCAAGTTGGTAATTGCAGCACCATAAAGATAACAGAAACTAAAAAAAAAAAAAATTAACAGCAGCATGTTTTACAACATCTACGGTGCCTTCAGAAAGTATTCATACCCCTTGACCTATCCACATTTTGTTGTGTTACAGCCTCAATTCAAAATATATTAAATACATATTTACTCACCCATCACCACGCAACACCCCATATTGACAAAGTGAAAACATGTTTGTAGACATTTTTGAAAATGTATTGAAAATTAAATACAGAAAAATCTGATTTACATAAGTATTCACACCCCTGAGTCAATACTTTGTGGAAGCACCTTTGGCAGCGATTACAGCTGTGAGTTTTTCTGGTAAAGTCTCTAAGAGCTTTCTAAACCTGGATTGTGCAAGCTTTCTAAACCTGGATTGTGCAACATTTGCCCATTATTCTTTTCAAAATTCAAAATTGGTTGTTTATCATTGCTAGAAAACCATTTTCAGGTCTTGTCATAGATTTAAGTCCAAACTGTAACTCAGCCCCTCAGGAACATCAACCTTGTCTCAGAGCATTTTGTATTATTCTACATTTACATTTTAGTAATTTAGCAGATGCTCTTATCCAGAGCGACTTACACTAACGAGTGCATACATTTTCGTACTGGCCCCCCCTGGGAATTGAACCGACAACTCCTGGCGTTGCAAGAGCCATGCTCTAGCAACTGAGCCACACGGAATTCTCTACGTACATCCGAGACAAACCTTTTAGTATGAAATGTTATGTTTCGTATGGTATGATTTAATTTGTAATTGTCCATCACCCATTTCAAATGAAATGTTACAAATTATAATTAGTATTATATTTTACAAATTTGCTAAATGTACAATATGTTACGAATTTACAAAATGCACTAGTTGTTCCAAATTTGCAAAACGTATGATATGTTATGAATTCAAGCTAGGTGGCTAGAAATGTCCCCCTCTGGAATCAATAAAGTACCTATCTATCTATCTATCTATCTATCTATCTATCTATCTATCTATCTATCTATCTATCTATCTATCTATCTATCTATCTATCTATCTATCTATCTATCTATCTAATGTAAGCTAGCTGGCTAACGCTAGCAAGGCTATGGTTTAGAGTTAGGGTTAAGTTTAAGAGTTAGGTTAAAGGGTTAAGGTTAGGGGACTGGGACGGGTTAGCTAAAAGGGTTAACGTTAGGGTTAGGGGAAGGGTTAGCTAACATGCTCAGTAGTTGCAAAGTATCTAAAAAGAAGTAAGTAATAAAAAAGTTGCTGATTAGCAAAAATGCTGAAGTAGTCTTTGATGAGATTCGAACTCGCAAACTTTGGGTTGCTAAACATTCACGACATACACCTACCCCTCAACCCTGACCAACCACACTACTTTCATTTTTGCCTTAAGTAACCATCTGTCTTATTTAACCATACCAAATGTAACATAACATACTAATTTGGAAAGTGGTAACCCTACTCAGAAGTGTGTTGTATTGGATTTGTTCCAAAAATAACACTTCGCATTCAGGACAAAAGGTTTATTGCTTTGCCACATTTCTTTGCTGTATTACTTTAGTGCCTTGTTACAAACAGGATGCAAGATTTGGAATATATTTATTCTGTACAGGCTTCCTTTTTAACTCTGTCAATTAGTTGTTGATCCACTCTCATTTTTCTCCTTATCACAGCCATTAAACTCCATAACCGTTTGGCTCAGTTGGTAGAGCATGGTGCAATCAACACTAGGGTTGTGGGTTAGTATGGTATGGGGGAAAAAAGTATGAAAATGTATGCTCTCACTACTCTAAGTCGCTCTAGATAAGAGTGCCTGCTAAAAAAAATGTAAGTCACCATTGGCCTCATGGTGAAGTCTCTGAACGGTTTCCTTCCTCTCCAGCAACTGAGTTAGGAAGGACGCCTGTATCTTTGTAGTGACTGGGTGTATTGATACACCATCCAAAGTGTAATGATTAACTTCAACATGCTCAAAGGGATATTCAATGTCCATCTACCAATAGGTGCCCTTCTTTGCAATGCATTGGAAAACCTCCCTGTTCTTTGTGGTTGAATCTGTGTTTGAAATTCACTGCTTGACTGAGGGACCTTAAAGATACTTGTATGTGTGGGGTACAGACACTATTATTGCACACAGAATGAGTCCATGCAACTTATTATGTTAAGCACATTTTTACTTACTCCTGAACTTATTTAGGCTTGCCATAACAAAGGGTTTGAATACTTGATTAAAGACATTTCAGCTTTGATATTTAATTAATTTGTTTAAAATGTTTTATGTAAAACATAATTCTACTTTGACATTATGGGGTATTGTGTGCAGGACAGTGACACAATCTCTAAATGTAATCCATTTTAAATTCAGGCTGTAAAACAAAAAATGTGGAAAAAGTCAAAGGGTGTGAATACTTTCTGAAGGCACTTTAGGTCAGACAGTTTCAACCCGAAGTCATAAACCTGTGCTATTGTGTGTTTATGGTCGGCTTCCTCTCTGAGTCACTATGTAAACACACTATGTATACTCTGCATAACTAGGCCAGTGAGAAGAATACAGGGGAATGTAATGAGTTAACATGGCTGAAATAACATGACCCAATATCTCTCTGTCTTAAAGTGCAAAGGTATGAGACAGGGCCGGAATTTTCAGCCCGGGAGTTTCATGCCTCAGACCAGCCCACTTTATTTCACAACCTATTATATACTGGAGATAAATCAAATTATAGCTTAACTATTTAAGTCTGCTATAGCGCACTATTCTCTACAACCTTGTTATTCCCAGTGTATTTTTCTTGAACATCATTTCCAATTTAGTGCAAATAAGTGTAGCTTCACGAAATAATTGTAGTTTATCCCGAGTGTTTGTTTGTCTGCCTGTCTGTGCATCGAACACCATGAGCTCTCGCGAGGCTAAGCGATCTGTGTGTCACCGAATCAACCGTGATCTTAATCACCGGCTGAATCACGGGCACTGCTCTAGTATTATAAAGATAAGAAAACGTGTTAATTTTATATTGTGTGTCACTTGCGTTAAATTTTATTCTACATTCCCTGTGTGTTCCGTGTGAATTAACCATGTGTATTACCCCGTGTACAGCCCTATGTTCAACCGTATGTATTTTTAAGGTGTTTTTTTGCCTGCTGTAACGCCGCAATTTCCTGATGGGGATAAATAAAGTATCTAAAAATAAATAAATAAAATAATAATAATTACATATCCAAACCTGAAACATTGATATGTATTGCACTATTCTCTACCACCTCACAATGTTTTTGTAGATCATCAAAATCTCTTTCCCTGTGCTTGAGTATAACATTAATGAATGCCTGAGCAGTGCACTGGTTTTTGAAACTTAGTTTATTAAAGTATCATTGTCCAAAGACATGAGAATGTATTTCTCAGTGCACATTAGCATGAAAGCCTCCTGGGTTAAAGTGCACATGTCCAACCATCAAACATAAATATGATTACAGTATTCTCTACCAGATCTCAAAGTATTTTTTATACAATATCAAAATCTATATGAGTGTTCACATAAAAGTATTGCACGGTTCTCTGCAACTTTATTCACACAGTAGAACTTTCTAATGACGTCATAGTCTATTTTTCCCTGTGCATGAGTGTCGCTTTAAGGAAACATGGCCAACCCTAAAACATTAATAAACGCCTGAGCAGTGCACTGGTCTCCGCAACTATGCACTTTCTGTGTGCATAAGCATTAAAACATTAACATTAAAGATGGCACCATGTGTCAATGAGAGGTAAAGGTTTCCCTAGTGCAGGTTTTAATGAACACAACCTTAAGTAAGCAAATTTGGCATATGAAAGCAACACAAGTAAAGCAATGTGCATGTAAGAATACAACCATATTTAAACAAATCCATTGTGCAGGTGTTGACATTAAAATAACAACACATGTCTGTTCTCTCCTTCATAAAGAAATAAGGTGCTGCTGGCCTAACATCCTGTATGTGGGGCGGCAGGTAGCCCAGTGGTTAGAGTGTTGGGCCCGTAACCGAAAGGTTGCTGGATCGAATCCCCAAGCTGACAAGGTTAAAATCTGTCGTTCTGCCACTGAACAAGGCAATTAACCCACTGTTCCTAGGCCATCATTGAAAATAAGAATTTGTTCTTAACTGACTTGCCTAATAAAATAAAGAAAAAATAAAATGTATGCATCTTTGTTCACTTGAGATTGAAATGTAAAACTGTATCATGTCCTTTGCAATGTAATATGAAATGGCTGCAGTGAGGTCTTGAGCATTTTTTGATGTGGGTGCATAAGCAACCTGCCTTTTAAATGCTTGCTTGAGTGTCTGTGTCACAACTCTAGATGAGGAGGGACCAGGAGATTCACTGGGTTTGCCTGCTGCACGCTCACTCTGTAAACAAGGGAATAGCAAATGTATTATTATTAGTGGTGTTTTTACATTATAATTATCATTGATATTATTCACAAACGCGCACACACAGTCTATCTTCTGTGACCCCATGCACATTTTACATTAATACAAATGAGTCTTAAGACAGTGATAGTAATTGCAATGAGGCCAACAATTGACATAAATACAGGAGTATTGTATAAGAGTCTATTGTTTCTCCTGTTGGAACACTTTTCCGAAAACTGACGGATTTTAAATGAACAAAATATGCTGGTTGGGTGACTAAACTACACTAACATGTTATCGTGTGCAATGGGCGAATAGAGTCTGCAGGCACACGACGCATACAGTTGCAGAACAACGTGTAGTGTTTTTAAAAGAGTAGGTAACACTGAAAGATTATGTTTACATGATTGACAAGCTATTAGCAAGTTGGACAGACAAAACATTACATTTCCCCCATTCCGAAGTCCCCACATCATGCATTGAGCTACAATTGAATTTACCTTGATTTCGCTATAAAGTCGTGGGTGGTGGACAAGAAGATGCCTCAAGAGATTTGAAGTGTTGCCCCCTTTTGCAGCGATTTTTATTTTTTTGCATGTTCTGCAGACAGGGTCACCATCTTCGATTAAGTTTTCCTCTGCACTCTTGTAAAACCCAAAATACGACCACACTTCAGATTTGGTTCTCTTAGAAGGCTGAAAAATCTCCCGAGCTCTGTCACTGCCTTCCGCCATGTTTTCACATAAAACAAAACCCACGTTGCACTGCTGCGCCTGCGTCGGACTGTTGCTAACTTTTGTTGATGCTGGACAGTATTTACCGTGAGTTTTTCAAACCGTGGTAATCAAACACGGTTTTAATGATAGTTTGAAACGGTAACCGTCGGGTATTTTACCGTGGTTTATCGTGAGACCAATAACCGTTTCATCCCTAGTCCAAAAACAGAATATCTTTCTCAGTGCACATAAGCACGAAGGCCTCCAGGTGCTTCTGGGTTAAAGTGCTCCTGAGTCTGTTTTTTATGAATTTCACTGTTGAGAAGCTTCTCTCACAGGCTACTTGTGTGATGGACCGTGTTAATAATAACTTGTAGGCCAGTCCAATCACATGGTAGGCATCAGTTAGGAGATTGTACTGAGGATGAGATTAACACAAATTACACAATTCTTACAGGAGGAACAAGTTTTGCTCTCTAGTTCTACATCCTGCGGTTCCAAGGAAGGATCCTCCTCACTTCCTTGTGGCATCTCACTGGCTGTCCTGACAGTGTAACTCTCCAGAGGGGACATCCTTAATCTGTCCCACTGGGACGCAAGGCTGAACAGCTCACCACATAATGTGCCAACCGCAGCTCTATTGTCAAACCTAAGCAGACGTTTGCTTATTTCTTCGAGAGCTGAGTTGGGGAGCCCATTTTCCCTCACTTGTGCAAAGTTTCTAGGGTCCAAACAGGCATAATCTGAGCAAAGTTTTGCATTAGCAGAAAACCTCCTATGAATACTGTCTATCACAGTGTCTACAATGACGTTGTGTACTTTGACCTTGAAGTCAGTATCAGGTGATGCTAGTGGCTCATCTTCTGCAAGCTCTCCTGGCATTTTTCATTTTTCCTGACCCTTTTCCCAGTAAGGGCAGTCTGCACTACCAGCTCACAGTCTTCCTTCACAGGCCCACTTCACAAACTCATCAGCTGCTCTCAAAGTCCCTAACACACTTCCTAAGGCTGTTCTCTGTCCCCTCAACCAGACGTTGAGCTGTGAGAATATCCATTCCCCTTGTCTGTAAGTATTTTGAAATGTATGTATGAGATGTATGCTCAAAAATGCAAAGGAAGATTTGAGCAGTGAGCACTGTCTCTTACTTCAAAGGGCTTCTATGAATCCCTTTGCTTTGGCCCTCACAGTTGGCTTTAGTCTACTGTCATAAGCACATAAAAAACAAGGCTTCCTGAGGATTCCCGAAGCACCCAAACACTTTACTTAGAGCCTGATCCTTAGCCCACCACCTAGTTTCCCCTATTGGGCACAGTTGTCTGATGCTTGTCCTGACTCATCTCTTCCCACTTCTGCATACGCTTGCATGACTCTCTTATGAACACTGCTATATCATTAAGTAGTGAAAACAGTGATGCACTTTCCACAACACTGTCAGTTGTGTCTGCCAGTACAAGATTCAGAAGATGGGCATAACACATTATATGAATCTTAGTAGGAGACTGCTCAGAGAGAAGTGTAGTGAACCCCTGATACTGTCCCTGCATATTAGCTGCACCATCCGTTGAGTTGCCCACACGTGCCAATGTTTATATTGAGATGAAGTAATACTTTTTTCAGTTGCTCTGCAAAATACTGCCCTGTAGATGATTCACAGTCCCCCATAGCAATCAATCTTTCATGAATGACATCTGTGACATATCTTAGTATGATAGAACACTGGTCCTTTGAGCTGATATCTTGGGTCGTATCTACTTGGACTGAAAACATGTCTGCCTGCCTAACACCCTCTGCAATAGTGGTCTTTATCAGTTGGCTGATGACATCCACAACTTTGTTGATTGTGTCTTTTGACAGCAGGGTAACAAGAGATCCTCTGCCCTTTGCGCCAGTTTCATGGTGCTTCGTACAATTCTCTGTGCAACTGTTTACATGCTGTTGGAGGCAAACGTCATATTTGCTCAAGAGTAGAATCAATTCTAGGACGTTGCCATGATTAACAGCAATGTTTTCCAAGCTATAAGCAGCCTCTGCTTTATCTCCCCTGTAGCTAAGGCCACATTTGCCTATAACTTTAATGACATCCACTATGCGCTCCATCACCTGACGTTTCTTCTTCACTTGCTCGCTATGTAATGACATTTGGTTGCCAGTCAACAGGCTTTTCACATCTGCCTTTGTTACATTTAGAAAGTAAGCATCTCTATGGACATTACTTTTTTCATGTCCCACTATCCTTTGGTGAATATGCGTCCAGGCTTTCATGACGCCCTTTATGAAAGGGCTATCACTAACCAAAGGTGCAAATGCCAAACAGACAGTAGAGTATAGAATTATTATTTTTTCACAGTAAGTCAACCACTTGCGATTGGTTCCATCTTTGTTTTTAAAAACTTTTGATGTAGGACGTTTTGGTGTTTGTTGAGGATGATAACAAAAAAACATATCTATATCATGTGACTGAGGGCGAGCAAAGTAATCAAAACAAATCAACACCCTTATCTTCATGTGTCTGCTGCTGAGCTGTTGTTGCCTCGGTGATCAGTCCCTGAGTAGACTCTGCTCTCTTTAACACTTCCTTCAGGAGGCCCATGAGACTCATCTGTACCTGCTTTAAATTACAATAAAAAGCAATCTGTAAGGCTTTAGCTAATTTAGCTAGTTTAACATGGAAACATGTTTTGACTGATACAACGTAGACTTCGTTTCCATGCCAAAACATGCAGTCATATTTATTTTCATCCTATTCCCTTTCAATTGTGGTATTTGTATGTTTACTATTGTTATTCTACTATTAATGATAAAAAGGATAATAGGTCACTAGTAATATGTGGGTATAAATAGTAGTGATATTGGTCATGTTAGATTGTTCACACAATGTGGTACAACAGCTCTACCTGTGCCTTCCACAGCAGGGATCCTTCTGGGCACATTACTGGGTCCTGGCACTGCCTCAAACACCAAATCAAATTAAATTAATTGTTATTGTTTTGTAGGGAGTCCCCCCTCCCTACAAAACAAAAGTGTTCTGATCGTCTTTAACATTGAGCAATCCTGCCTGCCCCCTCTGGTGTTATGGGCTCATGGCTGGCACCTGGTACTGGCTGCTGCTTAGACTACAATAAACAACAAAGTGTCTCACACTTAGGTGGCGTCGCGACATAACATTTTGCATTTAACAAAGCAATTATTAGTATCATATATGTTATATGCTGGCTGCCATAAGGCCACACAATTCCTTGACACTAAACTTGAATTGTGATTTATAGGCAATTGTTATGTTATATTTTGTTTTGCACGCCTGACATCTTGGCAGTTGGTATTGTACTGTAAGTTAGCATTCCTGTCTCATCGTCACCATCAATTTATTTTAATAAACATGTTGGCCGTGTCATCTTGTAAAGCTTTTTTAAAATTATTATGGCTTTTTCAGCTCCCCCTTTTCTCTTTCAATTATACATATTCTTGTCTTTTTAAGCTCGCTATTTCGGGCGGTTTGTCGGTTAGTACTATGTCCATAAAAGTTTTACCACCCTGTGGCGCATGCGTGGTCCCAGCTCGCTCTTGTTTGTGTCTGAATAGCATCATCTACCAAGTGTATCAGTAGCAGTCCACGCTTCTGCAAGTGTAACGTACATGTAGCACACGTTTCTACAAGAGTAGCCTACAATAATCTATTTAAAAATATATTGTGTTTACCGACCCTGTCACCGGCCCTTTCGGCCCAACAACCAGCCCGGCCCACCGGGAATGCTCCCGTTTCTCCCAATTAGCCACTCCGGGCCTGGTATGAGATTCCTCACCATGACAGCTGAAGGAGGGTATGTTATGAAACTTTCATCGACAAGAACGGAGATGCATCAGTTGGTGTGATTAACGGGAACTGAAGTAGAGCGGTGCTTGTGAGACAAGGGCAGATCCTGAAGGGGCCGTGTATTTCTTTTTTTACAGAAACGTCTGTAGAGCTATAAAGCTATTTATGAAAAGCTTAGACTCTCAGGAATATGCACATCTACTGTGTTTTGCTCTACGACGCTCAAAAGCTACACAAGAGTCATTAGAAGGTAATGAGTTCTTCTACTTAGAAGTTCAAAGGAAATCCTAGGACATGGTCTGTAATAAAGTAATAAGCTCACAAGTGGTAAACTTTCCTTTTTTTTATTGAAATGTGTCAATAAAACTCATGAATGCCATTGTGTATTTATTCCTTGTCACTATTTTCATTTTGTATTATTTATTTTTAATCTTAACTCTGCATTGTTGGAACAGTAAGCATGTCACTGTTACTCTACACCGGTTGTCTACGAAGCACGAAGCAAATAACATGTGATTTGATTTGTTCATGTCAAGTTGTTTTGTGTTCTACTTGTAGCCCTGGTTGTTCTGAAAATAAAATGGTACAACACTTCACTGTGAGGCTAAACATAACATATGGATAAATGAAAGTCAGATAAATGAAAAGCCGATTTTTGCTGGGGTCTCAGGACTGATAGGGTTAAAGCCTTATACGTTACTGAGGTGTGTTGCAATCGTCACACCGACTTTTCTGGCTCCAGAAGAGCTTATATTATTTGCATTTATGATGGTGGATAACTGTCAGGATTCATCATATTGCTGCATTGTCACCTGTGCTCAGATCTGTTTAGCCACTGTTCTCTGTGCTGTGCTGTGAGATGGTTGGGCTGACGTTACTGCACTTGGTTAACCAGACAAATTACTTTTCAGCTCAGTGATGAGGAGAGAATCTATTTGGGTAATTAATTGTGTGAAAATGAGCCGCAATGGAGCGAAACACACACACACACACACACACACACAGTCAAATATAAACACATACAAACAGAGGGTAGCGTATAGAACTATACTGTATATCATATAGGACTGTCTGCTTCCCCAGAAAGCCATCCTGCAGCGTAGTGTACACACACACACACACACACTAATCTGGCTGTTCTGAAGACGTCAGCGCTACTCTCTCTGAGTTGGGATATTATTGACCCATTGGCAAAACAGCAGACACACAGATACGCGTCTGTCACGACTGTGTGTGTGGAGAGACCAAGACGCAGCGCAGGGATTGTAGTTCGACATGTTTAATATTACTATGTATAATTCCACTCAACATGTACAAACTAACAAAACCAACAAACAAACGTAATGATTTGCACACCAACCAAAAAAACGGCTCCGGCAATGGAGCGGGGCAAACAACCGGGCCTGGACTGGGCACCGGTGGGGCGGACTGCTCAGGCTCTGGAGCGGAGCAGACGGCTGAACCCGGACTGGGTACCGGTGGAGTGGACTGCTCTGGCACTGGAGCGGAGCAGACGGCTGGAACCGGATTGGGAACCGGTAGGGCGGACTGCTCTGGCACTGGAGCGGAGCAGACGGCTGGACCCGGAATGGGCACCGGTGGAGCGGACTGCTCTGTCACTGGAGCGGAGCAGACGGCTGGACCCGGATTGGGTACCGATGGAGCGGACTGCTCAGGCTCTGGAGCGGAGCAGACGGCTGAACCCGGATTGGGCACCGGTGGACTACGGGGGACCTGCTCCACTGAGGGGGTTGATTCCAGCCACAGCGCTGCGCTGACCTCTGGAGCCTCCGGGCTGCAGACCTTCGCTGGAGGTTCCGGGCTACGGACCGTATCTGGAGGTTCCAGGCATTGGGCCGTGGATGAAGGTTCAGGGTTGCTGACCTTCGCTGGAGGTTCAGGGTTGCTGACCTTCGCTGGAGGTTCAGGGTTGCTGACCTTCGCTGGAGGTTCAGGGTTGCTGACCTTCCCTGGAGGTTCAGGGTTGCTGACCTTCCCTGGAGGTTCAGGGTTGCTGACCTTCGCTGGAGGTTCAGGGTTGCTGACCTTCGCTGGAGGTTCCGAGCTGCGGACCTTCGCTGGAGGTTCAGGGTTGTGGACCTTCGCTGGAGGTTTCGGGCTGCTGACCTTCGCTGGAGGCTCAGGGTCGTTGACCTTCACTGGAGGTGCCCGTCTGTCCCATAGCCTCAGCACTAGTGCCCATCGGCGCTCAAAGTCCTTCTCCTCCTCTATCTCCCGTAGGAATGGGTCCTTCTGCACCTCCAGCGGAAGCGCAACCCAGGCTCTCCACCACCTCGTTTGCTCCTCCTCCGGGTATTTATGAAACCCCTCAGGCTTCTCCCGATCATGAATCGTGGGCAGACGAAGTGGTGTGCGATCCTTCTCCTTCAGCCTCTCCGGGCTCTGGCTGCGCACCGATGGTGTGGTGCTCGAAGCCACGACGGACCTTCGTTGGCTCCGGGCCGGCGCTGGACGTACCGGACTGAGGAGGCGCACCAGTGGAGCGGACTGCTCCGGTACGGGAGTAGAGTAGACGGCCGGACCCGGACTGGGGATGCTCACCATGGGCCCCTGTAACGCCAGCTCCGTCCTTTCCTTCTCCTCCATTGCTCCATAAACCTCCGGTTCCTCTGGCTTCACCCTAGGCCACGTGGGAAATGGTACTGGCGCTACCTCCTCCTCCTCCGAGTCCGTCTCGAACCCCCCGAGGAGTTCCGTGTCCGTATACCGACGCGGGGCAATCGCTCGCTCCGTCTCTCGCCAGTTGCGCTGCTTGGTCTCAAGGTGGTGGGTCGTTCTGTCACGACTGTGTGTGGAGAGACCAAGACGCAGCGCAGGGATTGTAGTTCGACATGTTTAATATTACTATGTATAATTCCACTCAACATGTACAAACTAACAAAACCAACAAACAAACGTAATGATTTGCACATCAACCAAAAAAACGAAACACACTACTTTACCCGTGACTGGAGGAATAACGACCCACACAAAAGTGAAGGACATACAAACATATATAGGATCCCTAATTAGAGACAATGCGGTGCAGCTGCCTCTAATTAGGGATCCAACCCAAAACCCACACAGAAACAGAAAGAATAGAAACTGTCAGACTCTGACCATAGCTACATAGAGAAGCAAATAGGCTTCTCTATGGCCAGAGCCTGACAGCTTCATACAGGTGCCTCTGTTCTAATGATCTCTTCTCTGATCCCAGCCCACTGCCACAGCCCTGATCATCCTATTAACCACATATAGTCAATTAACCACAGCCATTCAATCAACCATTTAGCATCGCCAAGTCAGCCCTCCACTCATAGATTCCCTATTGTATTGTATGTGAGCTGCTTTGCTGAACTCTATTCTTGATTTATATAGGCATCGTCAGCACATGTCCAGTCAGCACGTGTCCAGTCCATGCGTTTGCGTCGAATGGAGTGAATGAGTAGATGGTGCTGATTAACAGTGTAGTGGCAGGAGAGGTGAAGGAGAACCCACCTGTAATAGTGACATACGAGGGTCATGTATTTGAGACAGAGAGAATTTGAGAATAAAAGTCCACAAGTGGAGTAATATGGTGTAATGAGGATACTTGCTTTTCAACACGGTGGAAATCACAAGAGGTTGGTGGCACCTTAAATTGGGATGGGGGTTGCGAAGCAGACTCGTGGTAACAGCTGGAGCAGGAGGAGTGGAATGGTATCTAATACATTCCATTACTTCCATTATTATGAGCCAACCTCCCCTCAGCAGCCTCCTGGATGTAGACAATAGAGAGTGTGCTGGGGGGAGGACCTATAAATCAGGGAGAAGGCAGTTCCCTAGCCGACCAAATCATAAATTCTCCACTGCCCCACCCTGATCAGACATACACACACTGTGGTCTGACCACCACTAGAGCTCACATACACACTGATTCAGGAAACACAGGCCTCCGTGAAACAATCATGATATGCCCACACAGACATACAGTATCAATGCCTTCACACCAGACTGACACACATGCAGTTGGTAATGATTAAAAGAGTTGGGTTGTAATGGGGATAACCGTAGAACACAGATGTGTGAGAATGAAACACATATGGGATCGTTAAGAACACACACACATGCTGGGCCACCTCCAGAACATCTGTGTGGAAGTGATCACACATGCAGCATTCATTGGTTGGTAATCCTGTTTAGCTCAGATGGTAGAGCATGGTGCTTGCAAAGCCAGGTCTGTGGGATCAATTCCCACAGGGGACCAGTATGAACATGTATGCACTAACTAACAGTAAGTCACTCTGGATAAGAACATTGGCTAAATTATTAAAAGAGTTGGGTTGTAATGGGGATAACTGTAGAACACATATGTGTGAGAATGAAACATATTGATTGTTAAGAACACATGCACATGCTGGGCCACCTCCAGAACATCTGTGTGGAAGTGATCACTCATGCAGCATTTCATCAGTTGCTGTGTGGGTGTGGCTTTAGACCAGAAAAGCCAGTGGGACAAGCTGGAAAAAGCCAGTTGGACAAACCGGTGGAGTTTAACCATCAGGGGCCGAAACAAAACAGAGCAGGTCTCGGGACAAAGAGATCCTCTCACATTACCACTTCCTGCATGGGAAAAATCCTGATGCTACGTATGAAAATAGACACAGTCTTAAGGTCACACTTGACATTTCTTAACAGACTGTTTCACATGCATTTCCACTCGTTATCATTGGGTACCATTTGGAAACCGCTTCCAGTGACTCTCAATAAAGACAAACACGCTGTGTAGTTTGCATATTAGTTGCTTTATGCATGCCCGCAATTGCATAACCACTAAAGCAACAACTGTGTTGTCAGAAACAACAGTGTGGTTTCTGTAGTAAAATATATTGCTTTCCCATAAAGTTTTGTAAGGATGATATAAGGATGAATGAGAGCATCCAACGTACAGTGGGGAGAACAAGTATTTGATACACTGCCGATTTTGCAGGTTTTCCCACTTACAAAGCATGTAGAAGTCTGTAATTTTTTATCATAGGTACTCTTCAACTGTGAGTGACGGAATCTAAAACAAAAATCCAGAAAATCACATTGTATGATTTTTAAGTAATTAATTTGCATTTTATTGCATGACATAAGTATTTGATACATCAGAAAAGCAGAACTTAATATTTGGTACAGAAACCTTTGTTTGCAATTACAGAGATCATACGTTTCCTGTAGTTCTTGACCAGGTTTGCACACACTGCAGCAGGGATTTTGGCCCACTCCTCCATATAGACCTTCAGGTTTCGGGGCTGTCGCTGGGCAATACAGACTTTCAGCTCCCTCCAAAGATTTTCTATTGGATTCAGGTCTGGAGACTGGCTAGGCCACTCCAGGACCTTGAGATGCTTCTTATGGAGCCACTCCTTAGTTGCCCTGGCTGTGTGTTTCGGGTCGTTGTCATGCTGGAAGATCCAACCACGACCCATCTTCAATGCTCTTACTGAGGGAAGGAGGTTGTTGGCCAAGATCTCGCGATACATGGCCCCATCCATCCTCCCCTCAATACGGTGCAGTCGTCCTGTCCCCTTTGCAGAAAAGCATCCCCAAAGAATGATGTTTCCACCTCCATGCTTCACGGTTGGGATGGTGTTCTTGGGGTTGGGGTTGTACTCATCCTTCTTCTTCCTCCAAACACGGCGAGTGGAGTTTAGACCAAAAAGCTATATTTTTGTCTCATCAGACCACATGACCTTCTCCCATTCCTCCTCTGGATCATCCAGATGGTCATTGGCAAACTTCAGACGGGCCTGGACATGCGCTGGCTTGAGCAGGGGGACCTTGCGTGCGCTGCAGGATTTTAATCCATGACGGCGTAGTGTGTTACTAATGGTTTTCTTTAAGACTGTGGTCCCAGCTCTCTTCAGGTCATTGACCAGGTCCTGCCGTGTAGTTCTGGGCTGATCCCTCACCTTCCTCATGATCATTGATGCCCCACGAGGTGAGATCTTGCATGGTGCCCCAGACCGAGGGAGATTGACCGTCATCTTGAACTTCTTCCATTTTCTAATAATTGCGCCAACAGTTGTTGCCTTCTCACCAAGCTTCTTGCCTATTGTCCTGTAGCCCATCCCAGCCTTGTGCAGGTCTACAATTTTATCCCTGATGTCCTTACACAGCTCTCTGGTCTTGGCCATTGTGGAGAGGTTGGAGCCTGTTTGATTGAGTGTGTGGACAGGTGTCTTTTATACAGGTAACGAGTTCAAACAGGTGCAGTTAATACAGGTAATGAGTGGAGAACAGGAAGGCTTCTTAAAGAAAAACTAACAGGTCTGTGAGAGCCGGAATTCTTACTGGTTGGTAGGTGATCAAATACTTATGTCATGCAATAAAATGCAAATTAATTATTTAAAAATCATACAATGTGATTTTATGGATTTTTGTTTTAGATTCCGTCTCTCACAGTTGAAGTGTACATATGATAAAAATTACAGACCTCTGCATGCTTTGTAAGTAGGAAAACCTGCAAAATAGGCAGTGTATCAAATACTTGTTCTCCCCACTGTATATAGATGGCACTATTTTTACACGCTTGCAGTGCATTTCTCTGGGTTACATGTTGAAATTGTACAGGTTATAGTGCTTTACCATGAGAAAGTGTAATTATTTAACAGTAAACTATGTTATACTGCTGTGATAGTGATCAGCAGCAGCCTACTAAACAGGAAACACACAGAGCTGGTTGCTCCTATCCGATCCAAGACCATGCTATCTGATCTCAGGATGCTTTGACTTGAGAAATGTTTTTTTTTGTACCTTTATTTAACTAGGCAAGCCAGTTAAGAACAAATTCTTATTTACAATGACGGCCTAGGAACAGTGGGTTAACTGCCTTGTTCAGGGGCAGAACGACAGATGTTTACCTTGTCAGCTCGGGGATTCAATCCAGCAACCTTTCGGTTAAGGGCCCAACGCTCTAACCATTCAGCTACCTGCATTACCATACACAATCTGCTGCTGATCAATATCACAGCAGTATCACATAGTTTACTGTTAAATAATTACACTTTCTCATGGTAAAGCACTGTAACCTGTACAATTCCAACATGTAAGCCAGTTATTCACAGACCACAGGAACAGACACAATCTACTATTAGCATGGTCACAGATCTGTATGTGCTTTATTCTGTATGGCATGACAATTATAGTCAGGGGAGTTGGCTAAAGACTCAAAACCATATGAACTAGATATTGCAGCAGCTCTATGCAATGCATTTCTAACTGAAATGCTCTCGGACGTTCTACCTCGTTGAGCAAGCCTTTAGAGAAAACATTCACAGCTGAATGGGGACAGAGACAGGATGCCCCTTGGGCTCAGATAGGGCTCAGTGAATGCAGGTTAACTACTAACCGTCAACAGTGGGACAAATCAAATCAACGTGAAAAGCTTACTTACAAGCCCTAACCAAGTGCAGTTTAAATCAAAATAAGTATTATGTAAACAATAGATAAGTAAAGAAATACAAAAATATATATAGGTTATATTTTAATATATTATAATATATTAAAATAAGAAACGTCCTCTCACTGTCAACTGTGTAGATTTTTCAGCAAACTTAACATGTGTAAATATTTCTATGAACATAACAAGATTCAACAACTGAGACATAAACTGAACAAGTTCCATAGACATGTGACAAAAGTAACAGTCAGTATCTGGTGTGGCCACCAGCTGCATTAAGTACTGCAGTGTATCTCCTCATGGACTGCACCAGATTTGCCAGTTCTTGCTGTGAGCACTGATGGAGGGATTGTGTGTTCCTGGTGTAACTCGGGCAGTTGTTGTTGCCATCCTGTACCTGTCCCGCAGGTGTGATGTTCGGATGTACCGATCCTGTGCAGGTGTTGTTACACGTGGTCTGCCACTGCAAGGACGATCAGCTGTCCATCCTGTCTCCCTGTAGCGCTGTCTTAGGCGTCTCACAGTACGGACAATTTATTGCCCTGGCCACATCTGCAGTCCTCATGCCTCCTTGCAGCACGCCTAAGCCACATTCACGCAGATGAGCAGGGACCCTGGGCATCTTTCTTTTGGTGTTTTTCAGAATCAGTAGAAAGGCCTCATAACTGTGACCTTAATTGCCTACCGTCTGTAAGCTGTTAGTGTCTTACTGACCGTTCCAGATGTGCATGTTCATTAATTGTTTATGGTTCATTGAACAAGAATGGGAAACAATGTTTAACCCCTTTACAATTAAGATCTGTGAAGTTATTTTGATTTTTACGAATTATCTTTGAAAGACAGGGTCCTGAAAAAGGGACTTTTTTTTTTGCTGAGTATACAGCTGAAGTCAGAGGTTTACATACACTTAGGTTGAAGTCATTAAAACTTATTTTTCAACCACTCCACAGATCTCATGTTAACAAACTATCGTTTTGGTTTAAGTCAGTTAGGACATCTACTTTGTGCATGAAACAAGTAATTCTTCCAACAATTGTTTACAGACAGATTATTTCACTTATAATTCACTATATCACAATTCCAATGGGTCAGAAGTTTACATGCACTAAATTGACTGTGCCTTTAAACAGCTTGGAAAATTCCAGAAAATTATGTCATGGCTTTAGAAGCTTCTGATAGGCTAATTGACATCATTTGAGACAATTGGAGGTGTACCTGTGGATGTATTTCAAGGCCTAGCTTCAAACTCAGTGCCTCTTTGCTCGACATCATGGGAAAATCAAAAGAAATCAGCCAAGACCTCAGAAAAAGTCTGGTTCATCCTTGGGAGCAATTTCCAAACGCCTGAAGGTACCACATTCATCTGTACATTCATAGTACGCAAGTATAAACACCATGGGACCACGCAGCCATCATACCGCTCAGGAAGGAGATGCATTCTGTCTCCTAGAGATTAACGTACTTTGTTGCGAAAAGTGCAAATCAATCCCAGAACAACAGCAAAGGACCCTGTAAAGATGTTGGAGGAAACAGGTACAAAAGTATATATATACACAGTATAACGAGTCCAATATCGACATAACCTGAAAGGCCGCTCAGCAAGGAAGAAGCCACTGCTCCAAAACCGCCATAAAAAATCCAGACTACGGTTTGCAACTGCACATGGGGACAAAGATCGTACTTTCTGGAGAAATGTCCTCTGGTCTGATGAAACAAAAATAGAACTGTTTGGCCATAATAACCATCGTTATGTTAGGAGGAAAAAAGGGGGATATGTTGAAGCAACATCTCAAGACATCAGTCAGGAAGTTAAAGCTTGGTTGCAAATGGGTCTTCCAAATGGACAATGACCCCAAGCATACTTCCAAAGTTGTGGGGAAAATGGCTTAAGGACAACAAAGTCAAGGTATTGGAGTGGCCATCACAAAGCCCTGACCTCAATCCTATAGAAAATGTGTGGGCAGAACTGAAAAAGCGTGTGCGAGCAAAGAGGCCTACAAACCTGACTCAGTTACACCAGTTCTGTCAGGAGGAATGGGCCAAAATTCACCCAACGTATTGTGGGAAGCTTGTGGAAGGCTACCCAAAACATTTGACCTAAGGTAAACAATTTAAAGGCAATGCTACCAAATACTAATTGAGTGTATGTAAACTTCTGACCCACTGGGAATGTGATGAAAGATATAAAAGATAAAAGCTGAAATAAATCATTCTGACATTTCACATTCTTAAAATAAAGTGGTGATCCTAACTGACCTAAGACAGGGAATTTTTATTAGGATGAAATGTCAGGAATTGTGAAACTGAGTTTAAAGTCAATGTGCAGGGGCACGGGTTAGTCGGGCTAATTTAGGTAATATGTACATGTAGGTATAGTTAAAGTGCTATGCATAGATGCTAAAAAGAGAATAGCAGCAGCGTAAAAGAGAGGGGGGGGGGGCACAATGCGATTAGCTGACAAAGGGATGTGAGGTGCGACAGTTAAGGCTGACTGGTCTATCAACTGATAATCATATAATCCTAATTCTCAAAAATCAGACAGGTTACTGACATCACCACATCATCATGACAGCCTGGGGTACTTCTTTCTCAACAGTGAGGAAGACATTCAGTGCAGCCATCGGGTAAATTATTGCTTCAGAATTCTTTATGTGGGCCCTAGTTAAATCAAGAATCAAAGCAACCTGCACCTTCTTATGCTAACGAGATCTAGGTGCTAATTGGCCTTGGATGAATAGCTAAGTGCTTCTCAAGCACACAAGAACAGTACCAGCTGTGTAGGATGGCAGGATAGCACGCGACAGCTAGCTATACTTTATGGGTCGAAGAACAAAGGACCAGGTGCCAACTGGCTCTTCACAAAACATACAAAAGCTGACGGGCCTTAAAGGTCCAATGCAGCCGTTTTCATCTCAATATCAAATCATTTCTGGGTAAAAACGAAGTACCTTTCTTTGATTGTTTTCAATTGAAATGGTCAAAAATAAACAAAAATAGCTTTGTAGCAAAGAGCAATTTCTCAATCAAGAATTCTGCTAGGACTGTCTGGGAGTGGAAAACTGAAAACTAGATGTTATTGGCAGGGAGGTTTGGAACGCTTGTTCTTATTGGTCTATTAACTAATTTACCGCCTGGTGATGTCATCAGGCAGGCCAAAGCTCCACCCAACCAAAACAGGCTGACATTTCAGGCAGTCTTTTCAAACAGCTCTTACAATAAAAGGCATTATCATAATTTTCACACTATTATTACAACCTCATAGTGTGGAAATATACACTGAGTGTACAAAACATAAGGAACGCCTTCCTAATATTGAGTTGAACCCCCTTTTACCCTCAGAAAAGTCCTTTGGGTGGTGGACCATTGTTAATACACATGGGAAACTGTTGCGCGTGGCACCTTCTACCCTACCTTGTTCAAAGGCACTTAAATCTTTTGCCTTGCCCATTCACCCTCTGAATGGCACACACATAATCCATGTCTCAAGTCTTAAAAATCCTTATTTAGCCTGTCTCCTCCCCTTCATCTACACTGATTGACGTGGATTTAACAAGTGACATCAATAAGGGATCATAGCTTTCGCCTGGATAGTCTGTCATGGAAAGAGCAGGTGTTCCTAATGGTTTGTACACTCAGTGTATATACACACACAACACATGAACATCTCGTTTTGACTGCACTGGGCCTTTAAATCTACAGATCAACTGTAAACTCTCAAACTACCCGCCTAAGAAAAGTGTAGAAATTAAGACCAATAGTAACCTATGAAATCGCGCTTTTCTTACATCAGCTTCTCCACCTGACCATTCACAGCACCTCTCCCTTTTGCAGTCAATGTTCAAACCCCTCTCTACCCTGAATGCAGGGGAAGAGAGTGCAAGGGTTCTCCATCACTACATGACTGCTTATAATAGGACGACTGAACCGAGCCCAGAGTAGCAGCGCACACACACAGACCCTCTCTCCATACCCCAGGGACTGTTCTAAAGATACCATTTGTGTGTGTGTGTGTAACCTAGTTGAGAGCACATCAGTTGCCCTGCATGCAGCAGTAACTGCAGAGGGGAGGATCCTCCGAGGTATCACACATTTCAAGGACACATCAATGACACACTCCCTCTAAATCTAGACCAAGCTTCTGCATGCTTCAATCTGGCAAGATCGTGAACGCTAAGCATGGGACAAAGTAAAACAAATACTACCTTCAAAAGTCAATACAATAACCCTTTTGTAAAATCTTTATGCTTTCATGATTAGTCACTGTGTAATGCTACTTCTCTTTTACTCAGTATTGTGTTTAATATATAAATCATTTTAGTTATGCAGATTTTACATTGGATTGCTTTTTAGAAAATAACATGCTGGTGTATTTAAGAAGTGTAACTATACTGTTACCATATAATCTGAAAGAACAAAAATAACAATTCTTGGAATTTGGTACCAACACTTTATGCATCTAGTCATGTATACACAAGAAAAGTACAGCTCTAAAGCCAGTTTTAGAGAAGAGCAATATTCATGTCTCCTTAACTGTGAGCAATACGCCATTATTTACAGAACAATTTGTACATCAAAATAAATCAGTCATGAAGAAAACAAAAAAGATAAGTCACTCCCTTTGTGGCGTTTCACCAATAAACTTCAATGTAAGTGTGCATGGACTATTCATCACAGAAATAAAACAGACAAGGCTATCAAGGAAGTGAACTGACAAAACAAGAGACATGACATTTGGAAGTAAGTTTAATTCTGGTTAAATTACAGCATCATCTACTAATATCACCAGGAACCAACACATGTTTGTCTCTTCTAGTCCACTACCACCTTGTCATCACTCAATAAGAGAGAAAACATAAATAAAAAACAAGAAGGTCCTTAACTCCAGCCCCTCCCACCATGTGTTCACAGGATCTGAGCGATCCACCTAGTTTTAAAAGTCCACTGCATTACGTTCATTTTTATTTATTTTTTTTGCATGAGGAGTTTAGTTTGAAAGTGGCAGTTTGCTTTTAGAGAATAGTCATTGGCTTCTGAGAATTAGAAAGTTTATTTGTTTAAGAGTCCGTTGCATAGTTCTATCATCAGGAGCGTTTCAGGTCGGCTAGCCTCCGGAGGAGCTGCTGCTGGCGGGCTTTTAGACGTTTCCTCTCCTGAGCCTGGTGCTTCTCTCTGCTGTGCAGCTGGAGAAGGTACTCTGTGGCCTGGGTCAAGATAGCCACCTTCGGGGTCTTGGCCGACTCCACCAGGCCTGGGATCACGTCCCGCAGGGCCAAGAAGCGAGAGCGAAGATCGTTCCGCCTCTTCCGCTCCAGGAAGTTGTGGTTCTTCCGGCGGTCAGTGTCCTCAGCGTCGGAGCTCTGGGAGCTGTCTGCAGATGACGCTGTGTGGGAGATGGAGGTGTCTGGCTGCTGGTGGTGGCTGGAGTCCAGACAGGACCGTTTACTCTGTGGTTCCTCATCATCCTCAGGGTCGCTGTCAGGGGAAGGGGCTGCATAGTTGTGCTGCTGCCGGTGCACAGACATGTGGAAACGCTTTGGACAGGGGTCAGCTCGGACAGTGATGGTCACAGGCTCACGGCGGCCCACCAGTCGGGCTCGGCTCTGCTTGCTCTCCACAGTCACTACATCAATCACCTCATCATCATCGTCGTCGTCTGGTACATCAAAAGAAACAACCACACATCATTGCACATGCAGAGGAGTTTAAGCAATAGGAAATAGTTTCTTATACGGTCTGACGCATGTAATAAAATCCCCAAGTACCACCCGCCCCTACCACACTTCAACTGTCATGCAATTCCAGGACAGAAACACCCAAAAATGTGTGTGCAAAGCATGTGGGGGGGGAGTTTATACTTTTTTTTTTACTAGGCCTGCGCATTGAACCAAAGCATTAGCAGCAGCCGTTTACAAATATTGACTGTGGAAAAGAGACATTCCTTTGTGAGTGAGAAACAGATAATGGTTTGTGCTCGAGATACAGGCTTAGGTAAAGCTGAATACTTTGACTCAGCAAAATTCAACATCCAGGCCTAGTGTGGGAGTTTCCCTGGCTGCCTCCCATTGACGCATTGAGTGGGCAACATCTATCAGAGGTGAATTGGTTTACTGCATGGTCAGTTTCTTACCAGAGGAATCGGAGCGAGACTCAGAGCCCGATGACGCCGGTTTCCTACAGCTGATGGCTGGGAAGGTGAGCACAGCCGCCGGGTCAACGCATTCTGTTGCCACGGTGCTGGGCAGTGGAGAGTCAGGTGGGGTCAGCGGGGTGCACTGCGCTTTGCTGGCACTCACAATGTTCTGGGGTGCTGGTGGAGAGAGACGAGACTGGGCTGCCGCTGACAGGCGCTCATTGACTTTCGCCAGGTGCTGACTGGCCGAGAAACTACTCCACATGCAGTCCTGGATAATAATGGAACTCATGTTCCCAAAAAGCTCCTCGGTGTCGGGTCCCTCGTACTCCTCGTCCTGACCCAAGACCTTGGACAGCCAGCCGAGCTTGTCTCCAGGGGCAAAGTACCAGGTACCACCGCTGAGTGTCCTGGTGGGAGACATGGGAGGGGTGGGCAATAGCTCAAACTTTTTCCATATGTCCTCACTTGGTGCGGTTGACTTGTAGAAATCCTCCTCCGTGTCAAGGTCATCGAAGAAATAGTGCTGATCGCGGTCGTACTCCATCTCCCAGCTGTCACAACGAGATGCTCTTGAGTTTATTCCAAGCATGGATAATCACACTGAGAAAATCTTTACGCGACCTGAAGAAGCAATTCAGAAAGTGCATTAGTCCTATTCTTTAAAGATGTGGGCTAAATTACTTTTCTAACCTAGACAATATTTAGGATTCACAATAAATAATCTTTACACAAGGATCATAGTTTTCCATTCCAAGACGGCCTTTAAACATGGCTCTGCAATCATCAATAGGTGCTTTGAAACATTGCAACAGTGCATTAATCCATAGGCAAAATTGCCACGGGGAGGGGCATGCAATAATCAGAACAAGTAGTCATCCCTGTCCAATAGTTTATAAAAAATGTTTTTTTATCATTAAATAACGTGATATGATGGATGGGTGAAAAATCTACCAATGTGCCCTTGAGCAAGGCACTTAACCCTAGTTGCGCCTGTAAGTATCTCTGAAAAAAAGCATCTGCTAAATGACTATAATGTAAAACTAACTGTCTAGTGTCTCCAGATTCCTATGAAATATGACCTATAAATTAACTACAATATGACTGAAATACTAATTTCCCAAAAAAATGTTATTTAAGTATGTGAAAAGCAGCTGTTTAGTGTTGTAATGGTGTGGGCGTATGGCAACAACAGAATGGTGGGCGTATACCGGTCATAAAATATTCATACTAGTCGTCCTCAATGAGGAAATAGCACGCATGTTTGAAACGGTCTGTTTGAGATACACGTTTGAGGGGGTGGTTTTTTTTCCTCCAATTTATGCTTTGGTCACAAATACGGGTATAGAATGGTCAACATTATTTGGGTATGAGTTACAGAATACTAACTTTAGAAAGTGACTTGTTCTAATCTTAGCCTGGTGCCGTCTACAAATGGGACTAAATTAATAATTTATTTCATATTGTGGGCGCTTTGCATTGATAGACTGTCCAGACATGGCAAGGTTATTAGCTACGTAGTTTTATGCGCCGGTTCAACCTTCGACAATGCAAGCAATTCCTTACAGGCAATTGCATAATTGTCCAATGCGCTGGGTGACATTGATTGCTGAAAGCGCAGGCAGCCGTGCATTTAGACAAAACAATGTAGGCAAGGCTACTTCACTAAAGTCGACTATATTCACCGTGTATGGATGTTAAAAGGGAATGGGTAGCAGCCACAATTCTTAGAGAAATAAAGTTCCATATTATCTTCATTAGACTAGGTGGCTAGATTAGTTGTCTAAAACACTCACCGGTTTATTTAGGATCACAATCCGCAATTTCCGGCATGAGAGTCTACTCCGTATCAGCTGGTATTTTACCTCGTAGTTGGAACTCCTCATCAGAGAAAATAAGTAAAACCGTAAAAGAGGTCACTCCCAACAAAATGTATGAAAACAAAGTTGAAGTTCGGTATTTCTTTCAGCATGGTAGTGTGGAGAAAAAAAACATTAGAAAAAATAAAAGAGTGGTGCAATTGATTCCGCCTACAGTCTGGTAAATAGAAGCCACACAGAGCGTTTTTCGCGCCAGTGTGAAGATGACAAAGTAGGGAGTAGATATCTGCAGCGCTATATCCGAGTAAACCCCGAGGTTCATTAGCATACACCGGCACGCCCAGTTAAAGCTACACGCAAAGCCAATACAATTGATAGGTCTTTTAGAGATGCATATCCCTATAGATTACATTTTCTGTGGTTTTGAGTATAATGTACCATCTAGTGACGTATCCATATAATAGAACAATTACAGAGTGGATGAGAAGAAGCCTTCTTGTAGATCATGCAAATTATATTTAGGCTACACAGTACTGCAATGGTCGTTAACTTGCTTTTGAAAAACATAAACCTTTTCTTTGCATCCATAATTTAACATTATGAGTCATTGATGTGTTCTAAATCATATTGCAGAACAGCTTGGTTCAGTCCCAGGTGGAGAGTTCTGAGGGAAGGGTGGCATGTGTATTTGCAGGGCAGATGTCCCTGTGTGCCTCTTGTTTTAGTGATGCAAATAATCTCTATGATCAATAACCAATATTGGTTATCCTGTGGTGAGGATGGGCGTGTGCTAACCCTGATGAAAAACGTTGGTTAGTTTGTCCTGCCCTCCACACCCCATCTGCCAGTGTGACCCCAACCATCTACGCATTGCAGAGGCACAGAGAGGTTTCTGGTATAGTATAGAAGTGAAAAACCCACACTCACTGGTAGTCTTGACTTGAAAAATGTATTTAATCTGGTGAACCAACTTGTTGAATTGAAAAATGTCCCTCTCTTAAAAAAGCATAAGATACAGTATGTCATATGTGTCCATGATGCCAGATACAGGGGGTGTTCAGTTGATTGCCCGAAAAAAAGGGTGAAAAGTGCTAAGCAAGCTTTTAATGTGATGTTGATCACTTATTTTGCATTCTAAAAGACAAGCAGTGCCAGAGAACATTGGGCAGATCATCACTTCACTGAATAGTTATGCAGTATATGCAAGGAATATCCCTCTATTTGCTAAACATTCACACAGTGGAGAATGCAAATGGAGGGGAGTTGCAAATTAGTGCAGCTGACATGTCATCTGTTTGTGACTTGAGACTGTTAAAAAGTGGGTCCTTGAGACTAAAGAATGCACAGGAGTTTAGGAATACAAAAGACCCAAACAGAACACAACTAAAAACAACAGAAAGATACAACACATGTTTAGAGTGGTGGAGCTGAATTGTCTTTGAGTGTAATTAAAGTCAGTTTTCCTCTTTTCACCTTCAATTACTAATCTGTTTGGATTTCAGATTGAAATGCTCCTTACCACAGCGAAGAGATGAGGAAAGATGCAAGATGTTGCCTCAAGAACACTTCCGCCATTAATTGTTAATTAGAGGTTTTCTCATTTAGAAGAGAACGTTTAAGCCATTTAAATCTTCTGGTAAAATAAGATGCAATGGCAGATGACTGCTCTGTGAGCTTCTGTGGCTTTGGTAGCAACAGACTGGCCTGGTTCATCAAGGTTCATTGGCACAATTAAAACACAACATTGATGAAGCAGACAGACAAACCAATTTAATTCCAAACTGTGAGGTCGCCAGTCTGGTCTGGGGTGCAGTCAGTGAAGGGGAGATAAATGGTGAGTCGAACTCTAGCCTTTCACAGAGTTTGAGTTAAAGGTCACCAACGTCTGCTGAGTAGACAAGACAAGGTCACCATCATAGAACACTGACCCCTTCACTCCTCTACACCTTCACCCCAACCCATCATATTGATCAGAGCGGACCTAGGCATACTCCATCTTCTCCATAATTTGATTTGATTTAAATAATTATATATCATTGAATTACAGGACGACCCCCATGGGTCCTGTCCGTACAGGATAAAGTAATGATATTGATTAGTGATGGACATCTGTTGTAACAGACAAGCCTTAGGTCAAACACACTTGTACCATGTGGTGTCACTACCCCAAGCCAGAGGGTAAAACATCCCAGGCGGGATCCTCAGGTCAGTATCACAGTGTGGCTTCTATCCACTGCTGCTGTCCAAATTAAGACCATGGGACCCTGAGTTTTTCCTATCAGGTCACATGGTCCAGAAAAGTCCTGGTGCCGGATTCACAAAACACTACTTATGGGAAAAACGTAAGTTTCTTAAGGAAATAAATAAGAAGTTCATAGGGTAGTTCGTATGTGCAATTCTTAAGTTTTTATGATTTTCTTAAACTTCTCAAATATCTTCTTACAAAGCTTCTTAAGATGTTTGTTGCTAGGCAACTGTTTTAGCTAGCTATCTAGCTAGCAATGGCAATCATGTTAGCATATTTCTTACTGAGATTACTGTAAGATATCAATACTGAAACTTTCAGATGAAGTTTGTGAGTGAATTAAACGAGTACAATTGCTTTCATGAGCTTTTTCTCTCACTGCCCTGAGTTTAAGACAGGTTTAGCTATCTTGGAATTAAGAACGTTTCCAATAACTTTATTTATATTAATCTAATTTCTTATTATCTTTTTGCTTAAGGAGAAACATAAGAAAGAGCGCAAGAACATTTCAAATAACCTTTTTGAGGAATAGCAACTTTGCTTAACTTTCTTCTTAAGTCTATAGTTAAGGAAAAAATGGCATTTAAGAAAACATTTCTTAAAGAAGGTTTTGTGAATCTGGGCCCTGGCCCTACCTGTGACATAGTCTGCTTGTGTCCCTGAATGTATCATAAGAGTTGGGTTGATGAATACGGGCTAGTGAATAAAGCATTGTTTTTTTTATTTAACCTTTATTTAACCTTTATTTAACTAGGCTATTAACTAGGAATAAAGAGTTGTTATTTTTATGTGGGGGTATTTCACACACAACCTGAGTGATATGAAATGTGGCGACAGTAATCTAACAGCTCAGAAGGGACAGTTATGATGTCTACATGTAGAACTGATTGTGTAGACTAGCTCATCTCTTCTGCGCTGCAGCCAGGACCACAGTCTCACACAGACCCTACTCAGGCTCATCACACTGTGCATATCGAGGACCACCCTCCAATCTGCTACTTCTGGAGAAATTCATCCCCACCACTAAGAACAAAAGCCTTTAGGATCCATACAGTTCCAATAGGGGGCTTTACTCCTCCTCTTTCTCCTCTTCTTTCATAAGGAATGAAAACTTTGAGTCTTTCCTCAGCAGGGTTATTGTTGGCGTAACAACGCTTAACACTAACAATAGCCTCACAGGGGTAGCTCCCCAAGTCAACTCCAGCTTCACCTCAAGTGGCTCCCATTGTCCCATATTGTCAGATTAGCATATGTGTGTGAAGAGGAGGAAGACATGGGGAGGGGGTACTGTAGGGGGTGAGGGAGGAGACTCACTTTTGGAGAGAAGTCAAGCAGGGCACATTTAACACCTACACTCAGCCACCCAGAAAAAGATGGAGGGCACAGTGACAGAGACATTAGAATGCACTTCTGAAATTCAGGGGTTCTCAGAACATCCCTGGAAGTGTCCCTTTGTCTGGCACCCTTCCATTCCACACAACCCCTTTAACACCCTAGCCCCTAGCCCCTGAACCCTGAACTTCTCCTCCCACTCTAATATATACCATCTAAAAAAAGTTAAAGGTGTCCTGTCACCCTCTGCGTAGAGAAAGATTTAGCAGAGTAAAAAATAATAAAAACTCATAGAAAACTCATAAGGGAATATGGTTGCACCATATTCTGCCACACCTTCTCACTACGGTGTGATCATGACTAGTATGGTGCAACCATCTCTAGCATGGTATAATAATGATGTGAATTTAATGAATACTAAAGTCTTGAGAATTTGATTGGAATCATCTGTTTGGATTGCCATATAGACAACATAGTGTTTTATCTTTCTATCTAAACTGATAAAAACACAAAAACACAAACATCAGTTTACATTTCCACTACCAGAAAAAAAAAGAGCTGAATGCAGTGGTCATTCCAAACATAGTTAGAAAGGTACCTTTGGAAAATATTGCACTTTAGAGAGAGATTTGTAGTTGAAGTCTCAGTCAATCAGAAGTAATTGTTTCCAGCTTTACACCTGTGTTACGATAACACACATCATAGAAAAGTGTCACAGAGAAAAAGGTAGATGTATAAAGGAGACTGACTGAGAGTACATCAGTACATATGGCTTCTACTTGGTGGCTGCATTGGCTGAGTTTGACTGCCATCTGGTGTTGATTATTGGTAAACACTTTTATTCATGCAGGGAGCGAAAAAGACTGGCATAGCATCCATTCACATAGATGAGCGTACGTTTTTTTTTCTCTATTATTTACTCAGACATCGGTATATTGGATTGTGTGAAGTAAAACTGAAATTACTGTATAACTAACTGTCGAGGAGATGACGACATTATGCAATTTTCTTCACTGAGACTAGGTGTTTTAAGACGTTTATCTCAGGATTAATCAGTCATACTGACATAAGCGTGTGCGCATGCTTGTGTGTTTATTTTTTATTTTACTAGGCAAGTCAGTTAAGAACAAATTCTTATTTTCAATGACGGCCTAGGAACAGTGGGTTAACTGCCTTGTTCAGGGGCAGAACGACAGATTTTTACCTTGTCAGCTCGGGGATTCGATCCAGCAACCTTTTGGTTACGGGCCCAACACTCTAACCACTGGGCTACCAGTTAACTGCCGCCCCGTGTTAGTGCTGTTAGTGTGAGTGTTTGTAAACGTGTCTATGGGGGGACATTTAAGTAATGGGACCAGGCAACTAGAACTTCCTCCCGACATTTTGAGTTCAAAGCCTCTGATTAACCTGTATGTTGGTTTTAATGCAAATTAACATATTATTTTATTTTAGTGTATGCAAAAACATTGCCTGGACCTACAGTGGCAAGAAAAAGTATGTGAACCCTTTGGAATTACATGGATTTCTGCATAAATAGGTCATAACATTTTATCTGATCTTCATCTAAATCACAAAAATAAGCCAATAATCCTGCTTAAGCCGTTCATGTTTGAGCCGATAGTTGCCCCAGATCAAATGGTTTGTTCTCTTAGCAGTAACAACACAGACATGCCGCCTGAAACACCTCAGCTAGAGGGTCGGCGTAGACAAACACAAACTGGTGTGAGAGGGGATGCTGACAGATAATGGCTAGACTAGAGTATGAGTGTGTGTGTGTCCAGGCTGTATCACATCTGGCCGTGATTGGGAGTCCATTAGGGCGGCCCACAATTGGCCCGGCGTCGTCCGGGTTTGGGCGGGGTAGGCCTTCATTGTAAATAAGAATTTATTCTTAACTGACTTGCCTAGTTAAAGGTAATCTTGCAGTCATCTTTGCAGGACAGCCACTCCTAGGGAGAGTAGCAATAGTGATGAACTTTCTGCATTTATAGACAACTTGTCTTACCATGGACCGAAGAACATCAAGGCTTTTAGAGATACTTTTGTAACCCTTTCCAGCTTTATGCATGTCAACATTCTTAATCTTAGGTCTTCAGAGATCTATTTTGTTCGAGGTATGGTTCATATCAGGCAATGCACAACAATTTTGTGAGTGTTTTTTATAGGGCAGGGCAGCTCTAACCAACATCTCCAATCTCATCTGTTTGATTGGACTCCAGTTTAGCTGACTCCTGACTCCAATTAGCTTTTGGGGAAGTCATTAGCCTAGGGGTTCACATACTTTTTCCAACCTACACTGTGAATGTTTACATTATGTATTCAATATAGACAAGAAAAATATAATAATTTGTGTGTTATTAGTTTAAGCAAACTGTGTTTGTCTATTGTTGTGACTTATATGAAGATCAAGATCACATTTTCTGACCAATTTATGCAGAAATCCAGGTAATTTCAAAAGGTTCACATACTTTTTCTTGCAACTTTATATACTAGGCGGTGTCAGAGGAAGGCCCAAAAAACTGTCAAAGACGCCAGTCACCCAAGTCATAGACTGTTCTCTCTGCTACCACACGACAAGCAGTACCGGAGTGCAAGTCTAGGACCAAAAGGTTCCTTAACAGCTTCTACCCCCAAGCCATAAGACTGCTGAACAATTAATCAAATGGCCAACCGGACTATTTGCATTTACACTGCTGCTATTCTCTGTTTATTATCTATGCAAAGTCACTTTACCTCTCTACCTACATGTGCGAATGACCTTGACTATCCTGGACCCCCACATTGACTCGGTGCAGGCACCCCCTGTATATAGCCTCGTTATTGTTATTTTATTGTGTTAATTTTATTTTTTATTTTTTACTTTAGTTTATTTAGTAAATTATTTCTTAACTCTATTTCTTTAACTGCATTGTTGGTTAAGGGCTTGTAAGTAAGCATTTCAAGATAAGGTCTACACCTGTTGTATTCGGCACATAACATTTAATTTGATTGCACAGAAACTGCGCATGTTCAGGCTGTCAAATCAAAGGCACTCATTCAATAAAACATTTTTTTGACACAAATGATCACGAGGTTGGAGTAATAATATGTTCAATTCCTTAAGACATTGACCCGAATCTAGGTTGTGCCTGGTCTTCATAGAGGCTGTGTGGTTTAGGGATAACATTCCAGGAGTGGTAGACACACGTCGCTTGAATCGAATGATAGACGGAAAGGAGCAAAGCCTGTCGGTTTTGCTGTTGTTTGTTGAATTGGTTCTACCAATTTATGTAAAACTTGGGTATGTGAGATATGCGGTGAGACCGTATGTACAGAAGCCGCTGCAGTGTTACAATTGTAAAAACCTCGGACACGTAGCAAGTGTTTGTCGAAGGAATAAATATGTAGTAGTTGAAGAGTCAGGTGAATCATGTTGTTCTAATTGTGATGGGAATTGCGTTCCCAGAGTGCCCTGTACGGATGAAGGAGGTTGCAGTAGCTAGGATCAGGGCCATCCAGCAGGTATCCTATGTGGAGGCAGTGAAAATAGCTGGAGTGAGTAGAGAGGAGATGGTAATGGATGTCCCACAGTCTGCATTGAATTTCATGCAGGAGAAGGATCCCGACAAACGAATAGTGAAGAAGGTGGACTTTGTTGACTTTGTTGCGTTTATAGTGAAACTAATACAAAATCTAAGAAGCTAGACATTGTCAAGGCAGCAAACAGATTTCTGGATCTCCAGGACTTTACAGCCAAAATGTTACAGGGAGTACTGAATGAAGAGGTTCTGAATAGTACAGCTTTTGTTTTTTGAAATCCATGGTAGTAGTGTGACTTTGGTTATTTATTTGTATTTTTGGAGGAAATTAGTATGAATTTGTTTTTGGGATATTTATTACTACCCTGTACAGAATAAGTTATAGATTATGTTACATGCATAATACATTTACATTTTAGGTATCAATGAAGGAACTTTGTGAGAGAAAAGGGGGGAATATGACCCAGATCTGTTTAGTAGGGTGAACAGTAGATCACTGATAAACATCATGGAGTAGTGACCGGATAAAGAGGAACTGCTAGCAGACTGCTCGACCGCAAAGACAACAGTTAAGTAATATTGGGCAACAGATAAGAAGTTGCACCGCTACCCACGTCCTGACATACAGTGTAAATGGTTGTTTGATCATGTGCAAAATGTGCTTGCAGCTGAGGCACCGAGTGGGTTGAATAAACTTGGTTTGAGCTTTTTCTAGTCGTCCGTCTGAGTTTGACTCTGTTTGTTCAAAACAGTAAGCGTTGACGGCAGGATTCACCGCGATTTACAGTCGAACTGGAGAGTCCAAATCAGTGGAGCAGGAGCCATTACCAAAACAAGGTAAGAACAGTTCCTACACCTCTTACCACTCCTTCTGACATCTTGTGGCGATGAGTCGTAGGCTGATTACAAATTGTAGGATATGTATTATTAGGTTATTCCGTATTGCCGTTGTGTTACGACCGGTCGGAGACCTATGGTGTAGGGTAGGTTCCATCAGGATAGGTCCCGAGTGGGGGTATTCCCCTACCAGATCCGTGGGTGAACCTACGGTGTAGGATAGGTTCCTCGGTAGAATAGGTCCCAAGTGGGGGTGTTCCCCTGCCAGATCTGTGGGTGATCCCACGGTGTTGGGTAGGTTTTGTGTAGGGTAGGTCCCTAATGGGGGTGTTCCCCTGCAAGATCCTAAGGTGGGGCGAGTATATTTGTGTACTAGTACAGTACGTTGCCGAGAGCTAGTTCATGTAGAAAGACTAAGACAGGAAGTGAGCCTGGTGGAGAATAGAAGGTAAATAGACATTGTCAGTAAGTGGAAATGTGTACGGTGATAAGTTCTGGAGGTGGGCCCCCTCCATGGTTGGAGTGATCTGTGTGTATTAGCAGTAGCAATAAGGAAAGATATATATATGTTTTTGTGCCCTATTGGGGCATGTGACACTGGTTTAAGACATTAGTTCTCCCATATTCTCCAGTAGTAAATTGGTAGACGGTTCAGTATCGTTCTCAACACAAGGCATCAGGTCCTGTGACCAAATTATACTCTCTGGCGAATTGGGTATCACTACCTGGAAAAGTAGTTCATAGAGGGCATGTATTAGAGCCGCGGGTGAGGAAATCTAAACACCCTTAACACCGTCGGGAGAGGCACAGAAATAACAACTATTTAAATGGCGTCCCTGGTTCCCAACACTCCCGTGAAAGGGGGACTAGAGGAAGAGAAATTTAACAAAACCATAGAGGCACTGAAAGAGGCAAATGAGCAATCTACCAATTTGTCTCGAATATGGGACAAATTGAGCAAATTGGATCAAATTGGTCAGCACTTCCCTGCTGACGGAACATTCCGCTCTAATAAAGAACTCAGATGCTATTGTGAAATGGCACAGTGACATAGAAGAACAATCACAAGCTCAATACACCAGCGTTTTGATGTCAGTGTTCTATCATCAGAAAAGCAAAACCCGATAGAACCGAAATTAGCAGATGTACTCAGGGTTTAAAGGACTGGGTACTCAAGTACGTCGATAGGATGGAAGATGGTTTGCGCACTAACATGCCACTAGCAGGTAATTTTGATGAAAATGCGTGAATTTGTACCTCTGCTTTGATGGGAGGGTTGAACCCCACCGACAAAACTGCTATTGCAGAGGTGGTGCGTGTTGTCGCTTCTCTCCATACCCCAAGCACCGGTAATGGATTCAAGAGTAAGGAAAATAAAAGCAAGCGGAGAGGTAAATCTGGCAGCAAAAGCATTTGGCCTGGAAAAGCCACTAAACCCTGTCACCAATGCGGTGCATTTGGCCATTGGGTGAGACACTGTATGTTGGTGCCTGAACCCTCTGCGCCGACTCATTCCGACAACTGAAGAAGTACCACCCTCCCGGGCTCCTGAGCCTGTGTAGGGATCAGATTAGACTTTGTGATTTTAACAGAAGTAGCGTGATTTTTGTTTTTGGTAGTTAGTATGAATTTGTTTTCCTGTTTGGAAGAGTGGAAGTGATTAAGAAAGTAAGATGTTTAGGACTGATTTGGCATAGTGAAAACTAACTAAATGTTTATTTTCTCTTCCAGGAGAGGATGTGGTGTCCCTATCACTCCTTTTGAAATGCTTTGTGAGGTTGCTGACTTGGGAGAGCAGTTAGTGAAATTCTGCCATTCCAAGTTGGTGCTGTGAATCCTGCGTCATTTAATGCCCTTGCCCGAGCAGAGAGAACCTCATGTGACTCAGACCAAATCAATCAAAACCGCACCCCGATTTGCAAGAAACTGTCAGGCCCTGGCCATAGAGAAGCCTATTTGCTTCTCTATGTAGCTATGGTCAGAGTCTGACAGTGTCTTTCTTTTCTGTTTCTGCGTGGGTTTTGGTTTTGGGTTGGATCCCTAATTAGAGGCAGCTGCACCGCATTGTCTCTAATTAGGGATCCTATATATGTTAGTCTGTCATTCACTCTGGTGTGGGTCGTTGTCGTATATTTTGCATGTCACGGTGATAAGTAAGTGTGCGTGATTTACGTCTGTTCATTCGTGCTTTGTTTTGTGAGCGTGACGTTTTGTCAATTCGTGTTTTTGTGTTTTCAGTAGTTCGTCATTTTGTCGTGTTATACATAGTAAAGAACATTCTTACATAGTATAATAAATATGTCGAACTACTATCCCTGCGCTGCGCCTTGGTCATTCCCACACCCACAACGTGACAGAAACAAATGTACAATGGGGTAAAGCAGCGGTTCCCAAACTAGGGGTCGCAACCCCATGTTGTGTCGCCTGATATGAAAATGGGGTATATTATAATGTTGTCTTTGTATCTCAATCATTGTAATGTGGTTCAACTTAAAAATCTAAAAGATAAAATTAAACCTTAGAGCGCCCTTAGATCATGGGAAAAGGCCGCACTTGACCGTTGCACTTGAATCATTCCCACGGTGAATGGCTAGGCACAGAAACTCACATCAATACATTTGACAGATAACACTGTTCAACAAGGAATTTATGCTATTGCTAGTACTCAAGAGGAAACTCTGACTGAACGACTCAAACTCCCCAGCTTATGCTCTCCAAATGGACATATTGTTCTGTCTCTCAATTCCCAAGCATAAAACGCCATATGGGATGTTCACTGTGCTGTGTGGCTATATTGACGAAAAACAGATTCCATATGGGATTGAATGGAAGGCTTTTGCACAGATGGAGCTCCGTCTATCACGGGACGACTGGCAGGCCAAAGGGACTCAAAGGGAATAAATACCCTGCCGTCTCCCCTGAGCATTAATGGCGCGTTCAAGACAACTGGGAACTCGGAACTGGGAACTCTTAAAGCTCAGACTTCAGTGCGTTCAAGACAACTGGGAACTCGGAACTGGGAACTCTTAAAGCTCAGACTTCAGTGCGTTCAAGACAACTGGGAACTCAGAAAGAAACGAGCTCCAACCGGGAAAAATTGTTTTGAACGGTCATCCAACTTGGAATTCCAACTCGGGAACTCGGGCATCTTTCTAGAGCTCTGACCTTCTGACCTAAAGATCACTGAAGTCATGATTTGACCTCTTATTTTTCGGATTTCCCAGTTGTCTTGAAAGCACCATAAAGCTCATGGTAGGCTACCCTCCGCCAGCTCATATGTGTGAAGCTGGATTTAATGCTCTCGTCTGCATTAAAACCAAATATTGATCCAGGTTGGTGTGACAGCTGAGAAGAGGTGCGCACTGTCGACCACACCCCGACTCTGAGAAGGTCCGACGCGACATGCATCAAGCACACCCATCTCATTAGTCGTGATGAGATGAGAGATATTCATTTGCAATTGACTGTCATAACCCCACATTAAAAGTATGTGATGGTGAGTTGAGAAGACAATCAGAAATGCTGTTAGAATGTTTTTCAATTGACTGCTATAGCCCCAAATAAAAAATAGACATTGTAACACCAATTGAAAATGGGCGTGAAGTAGAGGCATTAGACCTACTAGAAGCATGTCTATTACCCAGTAATTAGCCGCAGTGAAATGTGAAGCGCACACCAGTAATACGGATAAAATAGCAATAGGGAATCGCCGAGCAGACGAGTCGGCGGCATCATCTAAAATATAGAATACTATCAAACCGCATGTAAATATTGTAAATACAAGGCTGGGATTCTCAGTTTGAGAGAACTTCTGCAACAAATGCCTAGCAAGGAAATATGGGCGTGGTTAGAGAGTCAGTGTAAAGTAGACACCAAGGGGGTGTGGTATAATACGACCAATGGGAAACCAGTAGCGGCGGCTAATGAATGGGATTCATACTACTCTTGCTGAAATGTATCACCAACCGACCCACTAAACAGGTGAACATGTACTCTCAGTTAAAGACCACGTGGTGGGGGCAGGGAGAGTTGGGTAAGATTAAACAATGTTTGTGCACAATGTAACGTTGCACCGGCAGTGTCTACACCCATCAGCTAACTCTACCAGATGGACACTCTGTCACTGCAGATGGAGGCTTTAACGAATGCAATCACGGGACTCGCCCCGAATTAGGTGGTAACTGGAGGCCGACGAGAGTCCTAAGCTATATAATTCACACTGTATGTCACAAATGTGTGATTTGGCAATTATGGGTGAATTAATGTTATCATACTGTCAGAAAATGACCCATGCATTGCAGTGTGTGTAATCAAAGGTGAATGAAGCACATGAGGAGCAGACCCCAGGAGATAACCGAGAGCAAGGGCTAAGTTCGGAGAACCGAATGTACTTCAAGGTCCACCAGGCCGGAGTGTCCGGACAGCACTGGTCCGGACTCGCACTGTTCTCCTCAGCAGTGAAAAACACAGCCTCTCCTCAGGTGGGTCCATACTTCTCATGTGAAACGAGATCCGACGGACTAATGGGGGAGCTGGAGGAGGCGAGACTGAAGAGAAGAGGTTGTGTTAAGAAAGTGTTGTCATAACAGCATCAACCTGTGTACTGACAACTGTATTCCTAGCACTAGCAGTAGTGACCTATGGGAACAATGATAATGTATCGTGTTGCCATGGAGGGAGACTGAGGGCGAAGTGAGGATGATATGGAACACCTCATGTAAACCTGCAGCCTGAGGGGGATGTCTGGGTACAAGCATGAGGAGGTGTAGAGACTTTATTTTTGTGGACCCCAGCAGAAAGTATCCCGTCGGAATAGAGTCAGTATAAGGGAGAGTGGGATTCATCATATTGTCAAACTTTCTTTTTTGCCATATAGCTTAACGCGTTAATAACCAATTGCAATATTTTGTGTTCTTTCTCTCTTTCCTAGTCTGTTGCTATCACTATCTTAGGAACCTGAAGGAGGTAGAGAAAGTCAAGAGCTCCAGCTGAAATGTCATTATCAGTTGTACAATAGGAGTGGTAATGACAGAAGGGGGGAACTATTAAGAGTGTTATTATAATGTTGAGACCAGGGCCTTAAGCCTTGTGTAAGGATTATATAGACAGAGGCCCTAAGTCTTGAAAGTGTAAATATTAGTAATGTTTTATTTTCTATTTTCTGTATGTTGGTTCTGCTTGTAATCGTTAAGGACTGGGACATTTTTCAGGGTTAAAAAAAAGACGGAATGATGCTAAGCAAAGGCAAAATCCTAGAGAAAAACCTGGCTCAGTCTGCTTTCCACCAGACACTTGGATATGAATTCACCTTTCAGCAGGACAATAACCTAAAACACAAGGCCAAATCTACACTAGAGTTGTTTACCAAGTATACAGTGAATGTTCCTGAGTGGTCGAGTTACAGTTTTGATTAAAATATTGAAAATCTATGGCAAGACCTGAAAATGGTTGTCTAGCAATGATCAACAACCAATTTGACAGAGCTTGCCAAATTCATTAAAGAATAATGAGCAAATATTGTACAATCCAGGTGTGGAAAACTCTTAGAGAACAGAATTTATTTTAATAAATGTTTAATTCAGGCTGTAACACAACAACATGTGAAATAAGTCAATGGGTATGAATACTTTCTGCAGGCGCTGCATCCTGCCTAGTGGCATGCTGTGTTGAGGTTTGGGGCATAATATATTTTGGGGGACTATTCAGCTTCAGCTAACCATCTCATTAGAAATTAGGTGTTTTAGGTGTAACAGTAACGTCATAGCCCTACTATGCTATGGTATTATATTCAGTTCTGTCATGAAAAATGCTAATTAATCATTGTGTTCTTGCAAGACATTGATTCAGCTTTGATCTAACTTTACTAAACGAGCACCATTGTGAGAAGTGATCATCTTCTATTTGTAATAAGTGACTATTAGGCGTATAGGCAACAGATCTTGATGAGATGTCATTTTAAGCGATCGGAGCGCCCTTCGTGGTGCTGAAAGGACAGCGCCAGGATCGTGCAATGAAGCTAAAGACGTTGAACCAACTTGTTGTGCTGAATTCGGCCATTTCAGGAACAAACAACAATAATTTGCACCTATAGCCTAATAGGCCTACGACTACATGGTATAGCTATTTGTAGGCTATAGCCTAACGTAAATACATATACAGTGGGGAGAACAAGTATTTGATACACTGCCGATTTTGCTGGTTTTCCTACTTACAAAGCATGTGAGGTCTGTAATTTTTATCATAGGTACACTTCAACTGTGAGAGATGGAATCTAAAACAAAAATCCAGAAAATCACATTGTATGATTTTTAAATAATTAATTTGCATTTTATTGCATGACATAAGTATTTGATCACCTACCAACCAGTAAGAATTCCGTCTCTCACAGACCTGTTAGTTTTTCTTTTAGAAGCCCTCCTGTTCTCCACTCATTGCCTGTATTAACTGCACCTGTTTGAACTCGTTACCTGTATAAAAGACACCTGTCCACACACTCAATCAAACAGACTCCAACCTCTCCACAATGGCCAAGACCAGAGAGCTGTGTAAGGACATCAGGGATAAAATTGTAGACCTGCACAAGGCTGGGATGGGCTACAGGACAATAGGCAAGCAGCTTGGTGTGAAGGCAACAACTGTTGGCGCAATTATTAGAAAATGGAAGAAGTTCAAGATGACGGTCAATCTCCCTTGGTCTGGGGCACCATGCAAGATCTCACCTCGTGGGGCATCAATGATCATGAGGAAGGTGAGGGATCAGCCCAGAACTACACGGCAGGACCTGGTCAATGACCTGAAGAGAGCTGGGACCACAGTCTCAAAGAAAACCATTAGTAACACACTGCGCCGTCATGGATTAAAATCCTGCAGCGCACGCAAGGTCCCCCTGCTCAAGCCAGCGCATGTCCAGGCCCGTCTGGAGTTTGCCAATGACCATCTGGATGATCCAGAGGAGGAATGGGAGAAGGTCATGTGGTCTGATGAGACAAAAATAGAGCTTTTTGGTCTAAACTCCACTCGCCGTGTTTGGAGGAAGAAGAAGGATGAGTACAACCCCAAGAACACCATCCCAACCGTGAAGCATGAAGGTGGAAACATCATTCTTTGGGGATGCTTTTCTGCAAAGGGGACAGGACGACTGCACCGTATTGAGGGGAGGATGGATGGGGCCATGTATCGTGAGATCTTGGCCAACAACCTCCCTCCCTCAGTAAGAGCATTGAAGATGGGTCGTGGCTGGGTCTTCCGGCATGACAACGACCCAAAACACACAGCCAGGGCAACTAAGGAGTGGCTCCGTAAGAAGCATCTCAAGGTCCTGGAGTGGCCTAGCCAGTCTCCAGACCTGAACCCAATAGAAAATCTTTGGAGGGAGCTGAAAGTCCGTATTGCCCAGCGACAGCCCCGAAACCTGAAGGATCTGGATGGAGGAGTGGGCCAAAATCCCTGCTGCAGTGTGTGCAAACCTGGTCAAGAACTACAGGAAACGTATGATCTCTGTAATTGCAAACAAAGGTTTCTCTACCAAATATTAAGTTCTGCTTTTCTGATGTATCAAATACTTATGTCATGCAATAAAATGCAAATTAATTACTTAAAAATCATACAATGTGATTTTCTGGATTTTTGTTTTAGATTCCGTCACTCACAGTTGAAGAGTACCTATGATAAAAATTACAGACGTCTACATGCTTTGTAAGTGGGAAAACCTGCAAAATCGGCAGTGTATCAAATACTTGTTCTCCCCACTGTAGCTTAATATCATTGCAGTGTTTGCGAGGAGAGCTTTATTGCGAGTAGGCATTTAATTGTATTGTGTAGCATACACGCTGTATCATAAATAAACTTTCACTTGATTAGCTTGAACACATGGCTACAGTATACCCTATTACAGAATAAAAGAAAACAGAGAGGTGAACTACTACTATAGAATTGCAGGTAATTTGTTTTAAAACAACCATAAAATCAATCACGCTTTTGGTGTGGAGTATTCATGCATCTTAATAAACTAACCTAAATGCATTATTACCTCCAACTTGGCCCAATTAACATGGCCCACCCTGACATACCAAGCGTCACAACCAATAGCCAATATAGGCTAAATATCCCAAGCAAGGCTACAACTTCTGGAGAGGGTCAGGCTATGTGTGTCGCAGTAACCGCAGTAACCAAGTGGTCACATGCCGTTCTGGTTTCCATATGTAGACAAACTAAAGTTCCAAAGGCTGGACCTAATATAGTGTATAAAATATCATACAAGAGGTTTTGGTAGTGATTCCTATGTTGAAGATGCAGGAATAGGCTTTTGTAGGCTGCAGTTTAAGCTATGTCTTCCAATGGTGCGACTGCTGTCGGCATCCAAAGATGATCCAACTTGAATAAACGCTTCGGGGTAAGGATGACGGCGATACAGATATCACTTATTATTGTGAATCACACTGCTTCTCTCTCATTTAGCTATTTACGCCTTTAGGATTGTGGATGTTGTGGATGGCTGTTCCCAAATCTAGATGTGTATTTCAACCTAATAATGGTTGAATAAAACATTTTGGCTAATCTATACTTCCACATTTCCAAGTCCTATTCTTGAAGATCAACTGGTAACATTTATTGGAATTACTGGAATTCTGATACACATTGGTTTTGAATGTAAATAAATAATTTAAACGTAATATTATATGTAGTAGAAAGCGATGGGTTAGAAGAAGCCTACGTAACCAACCCATAAAGTAAAATGTAACATTAATTTATCCTGCAATGAATAACATGTTCAATTGGTATCATACATTTTAGTCTTCTTCTAATGCCTCTTAAGGGGAAAGTAATCTAAAAGTAACTGAATGTAATCAGATTACATTACTGAGTTTGGGTAATCCAAAGGTTACTTTGCTGATTACATTTTGGACAGGTAACAAGTAACTGTAATGGATTACATTTAGAAAGTAACCTACCCAACCCTGCTCGCCTATGGCGTGTAATGAGGAGCAACCAGACGTTGCACTTGACGCATTTATGAAATAGCTTATTCCAGTTACTAATAAGCACACACCCATTAAGAAAATGACTGTAAAAACGGTTAAATCCTAATTGACTAATGAGGATTTGAACAATTTTATGGTTGAGAGGGACGAGGCAAAGGAAATGCCAAATAAGTCTGGCTGCACAGCTGATTGACAAACATACTGTGAATTGAGAAATCATGTGACTAAACTAAACAAAGGGAAGAAGAAACTGTACTATGAAACAAAGATAAATTATATAAAGAATGATAGTAAAAAGTGTTGGAGCACCTTATATGATATTTTAGGCAAAAAGGCGAACTCAACTCCATCATTCATTGAATCAGGTGGCTCATTCATCACAAAACCCAATGATATTGCCAACTACTTTAATAATTTTTAATTGGCAAGATTGGCAAACAACATGTTCTGAAGCTACACATCCATCCATAACGGAACAAATTATAAAAAAAACAAGCAATGTCATTTTTTCTTCCGTAAAGTAAGTGTGGAAGAGGTGAAAAAAATATTGTTGTCTACCTTGTTCTGACATCCTGGATGGGAAATGACTGAGGAAGATAGCGGACTATGTTGCCACTCCTATTTGCCATCTCTTCAATCTCAGCCTACAGATAAAAAGTGCGCCTTCAGGCCTGGAGGAAGGAGATACAGTGCATTCGGAAAGTATTCAGAACCCTTGATTAAATTACTTTTATCCCTCATCAATCTACACACAATACCCCATAATGGCAAAAACAAATACTATTCAGACCCTTTGCTATAAGACTCAAAATTGAGCTCAGGTGTATCCTAATTTAATTGATCAACCTTTCATCTTGATTGGAGTCCATGATTTGGAAAGGCACACACCTGTCTATTTATGGTCCCACAGTTGATATTGCATGTCAGAGCAAAAACCAAGCAATGAGGTCAAAGGAATTGTTCGTAGAGCTCCGAGACAGGATTGTGTCGAGGTACAGATCTGGGGAAGGGTACCAAAACATTTCTGCAGCATTGAAGGCCCCCAAGAACACAGTGGCCTCCATCATTCTTAAATGGAAGAAGTTTGGAACCACCAAGACTCTTCCTAGAGCTGGCCGCCTGGCCAAACTGAGCAATCGGTGGAGAAGGGCCTTGGTCAGAGAGGCGACCAAAAACCGATGGTCACTCTGACAGAGCTCCAGAGTTCCTCTGTGGAGATGTGAGAACCTTCCAGACGGACAACAATCTCTGCAGCACTCCACCAATCAGGCCTTTAAGGTAGAGTGGCCAGATGTAAGCCACTCCTCAGTAAAGGGCACATGACAGCCCGCTTGGAGTTTGCCAAAAGATACCTAAAGGACTCACACCATGAGAAACAAGATTCTCTGGTCTGATGAAACCAAGATGGAACTCTTTAGCCTGAATGCCAAGCGTCAAGTCTGGAGGAAACCTGCCACCATCCCTACGGTGAAGCATTGTGGTGGCAGCATCATGCTGTGGAGATGTTTTTCAGCGGCAGGGACTGGGAGACTAGTCAGGATCGAGGGAAAGATGAATGGAGCAAAGAACAAAGAGATCCTTGATGAAAACCAGCTCCAGAGCGCTCAGGACCTCAGACTGGGGCGAAGGTTCACCTTCTAACAGGGCAACAACCCTAAGCACACAGCCAAGACAACGCAGGAGTGGCTTCGGGACAAGTCTCTGAATGTCCTTGAGTGGCCCAGCCAGAGCCCTGACTTGAACCCTATCGAACATCTCTGGAGAGACCTGAAAATAGCTGTGCCACAACGCTTCCCATCCAACCTGACAGAGCTTGAGTGGATCTGCAGAGAGGAATGGCAGAAACTCCCCAAATACAGGTGGGCCAAGCTTGTAGCTTCATACCCAAGAAGACTTAAATCTGTAATCGCTGCCAAAGGTGCTTCAACAAAGTACTGAGTAAAGGGTCTGAATACTGTAAATGTGATATTTACTGTTTTTGCTTTGTCATTATAGGGTATTGTGTGTAGATTGAGGGGGGGGACAATTTCATAAATTGTAGAATAAGGCTGTAACTTAACAAAATGTGGAAAGAGTCAAGGGGTCTGAATACTTTCTGAAAGCATTGTACCTATTTAGGCAATCGCTAGCTGCTGGGCTGCTCAGGCCTGGCCCTGGGGGGTCTGCCATCCTGTGGGTTGTCATTATGACCCTGGCCTAACACACCCAAAAAACAATAAGGAATGTTTCACTAAGATCCTAAAGCTGAGTGGGGTGTGTTGGGTGGACTCCTAGGGACAGGACTGGACGACCCAGCTATATTGTGTTCAAGTAAAAAGAGCTCTACAATACTATTAGTCCTATGATATTAATGACATGGAGGATTTGCTGTTTCTGTGTGTTAATGTATATTTGAGGTGTATGTGTTTTTTTTTTTTTTCTCAAACCATTCCCTTGGGAATTAAAAAAATGTAAGATGTGAACTGGGAAGGAAATTGTGTTGGGAAAGCGTTTAGTTATTGGCCGTGTAGGCAGCTCAGGCTGGCTGGTCGGTCTGGCTGAAAGTTGATATAGAGGATGTCTTAGTAAAGACAATCAAAAGTATTTGTATTTTTTCAAGCGTTGTTCATATGTTGGGCTACTGGTTAAAGGTGCAACACAATATTTATTATTGGGTTACCTTTGATCTAGTTCAGTCTTATTAATCACTTAAACATACAGTATTTAGTAATGATCTCTTACCTAGCTTGATGACAGTGGGCATTTTTGCTGACTTTTTGTTCTAAATAGAGACAGCATATTTGATTGTGTAAAAATACCCGAAATTAGCATTAGATGCCCAAAATAATTGACGTCAAATCAAAACATCAGTGATCTTCAGGTCGGAAAGTGAGAGCTCTAGAAAGAGGCCTGAGTTCCTGACTTGGAAGTCGGAGTTGGATGACCGTTCAAAACTAATTTCCCCAGTCGGAGCTCGTTTCTTTTACCTAGCTTGATAACTGGCCATTTTTGCTGACTTTTAGTTCTAAATAGAGATGGCATATTCATAAAAATGTAAGAAATAAGCTTTAGGACCCTCAGACCCCCCGCCAGGTTATGATCCCCCCCCCCCCCCCCCAATTTTAAAACCAAAGTGGCGCGGCTGCGCTATGTCATAATACAAAATTGATGCAATCAAATATTTCTGGCAATATTGTTGGTATGCTATGTTTCCTTTTAATGTAAGCTACCTTGCATTGAATTCCGTTATTTGCGTCAGCATTTTAGTCAATTAAAGGGTTAACATGACGTCGGAGGCATAGTATTGGAAAGCGTGGATGAATGAGTGGGGGAGGGCAAAGACGCGCTCTATCCATCCATATCTATTTCATGTTAAACCAAGGAGACCAGCCTCCCAAATTGAGTGTGGAACACACAGAGCTCTGAAACCGTGTCTTACTCGAGCGGATCCAATATTAAGTGAGGAGAATACAAATTTAAAAAAGGCATTTGAAAGAAATTATCGATTTCAAACGATATGGCAAAAGGAGAGGGCGCGGAGCAATATTCCGCAGCAAGTCTATTACCTTCAAAACCAAGAAGTCAAGATGGAATCAAAATTGCCACGGTAAGTGCGAGGAATTTGTAGCCTAATAAATTATCTTCACAATACTGTTATGTAGGCCATACATATATCTGCACAGTATTATTTTACCACCATATCCACATGGATATATGGGCTGTATTTTAGCCTAATAAGCATTATTATAATGGGTTTTTCAACGCGCACAAATTCACTTTAAATATTTTAACCATGATAAAGATAAAATTGAGGCGGGTTTGATTGATAGGCTATTAAGAACGCCGCTGTAATTGGCAGTGAAGGCATGTGATGCCATTATGAAATTGTAATTAGGCTAGTTAATGCAGTCACGTTTCAAGCGTCAAATAGCCTTCAAATGATAGGCATTCACAATGAGTGGTTTGTGGGCTACTGGTGTAATTATGACTAAACCATAGATTACATAAATGGACATCACACCAAATGTTCTCTAGCTTCGTCGATGGGGCTTGAATTTCACCACCTGTCTGAGTACAGCTCTTTAAAGAAAAAAAACCTTGACCGGTTTTAAAGGGACATGCATTCATTGAAGCTGTATTTTAGTTATGATTGTTGATTTTGGTCTGAGGGATAATGTTGACCAGCTGATGTAGTCAAACTCTAAAAAGAACATCATACATAGACCTATTGGTGCTTTCAAGACAACTGGGAACTCTGGCAAAACAATTATGTTGAATCATATTATCCATGATCTTCAGGTCGAAAAGTCGGTGTTCTAGAAATAGGGCGGAGTTGGATCGTTCAAAACTAAATTTTCCAATCAGAGTTCCCAGTTGTTTTCCCCACTTTCGAGTTCCCAGAACCGAAGATAAATGTTTTACTGATATTCACTGATATGAGGTCAGTAATTATGTCTCTGGGCTAATGCCAAGTTCAAAATAACTGGAAAATCTCTGATTCCGACTTCAGTGCGTTCAAGACAACTGGGAACGCCGGAAAGACAACTAGCTCAGACTGGGAAAATTAGTTATCAACGATCATCCAACTCTGAATTCCAAGTCGGGAACTCTGGCCTATTTCTAGAGCTCCGACCTGACGATCACTGATGTTATGATTCAACCTCATTTTTTTCTGAGGTCCCAGTTGTCTTGAAAGCACCATAATGCTGCGTTCGTGTGCTAGTAGGAACCAGGAAAATCACAAATGTCCAATTTGGGAGATTCCTATTTCCGAGTAGCATTTGAACGTGGCATCTGTGATGTGCTGTCACACTCAAAAAAAAAAAATAGGTGGATTTCCTTGGTAACAGGTTGATTTCCAGTGTGATTGCCAGTGTGTAATGTTTCGTTTTGGCTGGAGTGCAGGACTTGCTCTGTCAAGTTTAGCCTTATCTCTGGTCCCATGCCAGTCTCCGCTACTTGATGAGCTCAAATACTATTTACCTTTCATTCTGACTAGCAGGGAGGTGTAATGTGTCACATCAACACCATTTTAGAGGTGTCACTGATATATTTATTTTTCTCTTTCGCTCTCTCTCTTTCACTCTCTCTCCTCTCTGAGTTACAGTTCATAAGGAAATCAGCCAATTGGAATATATTCATTAGGTCCTAATCTATGGATTTCATATGACTGGAAATACAAATATGCATCTGTTGGTCACAGATACCTTTTAAAAAAAAAAAAAAAAAGACGGTGATGGCAGCAGGTGAATGGCACGAAAATGGGCGGATGCCTGCCCACACCATAACCCCACCGCCAGCATGGGGCACTCTGTTCACAACATTGACATCAGCAAACCGCTCGCCCACACGACGCCATTCATGCTATCTGCCAGGTACATCGAAGGTGAGCATTTGCCCACTGAAGTGGGTTACAACACCGAACTTAAGTCAGGTCAAGACCCTGGTGAGGAAAACGAGCACGCAGATGAGCTTCCTTGAGACGGTTTCTGACACTTTGTGCAGAAAGTCTTTGGTTGTGCGATCCCGCAGGTGAAGAAGCCTGATCTGGACATCCTGGGCTGGCATGGTTACACCTGTTCTGAACATTCAATTATCTGGTGGACATTCCTTCACATTTTAAAGTGGCCTTTTTTTGTCCCGAGCACAAGGTGCACCTATGTAATGGTCTTGCTGTTTAATCAGCTTCTTGATATGCCACACCTGTCAGGTGGATGGATTTACAGTATCTTGGCAAAGTAAAAATGCACAAAACTTGAGAATAAAATAGCTTTTTGTGCGTATGGACATTTTATGGGATCATTTATTTCATGAGACCAACACGGCATGTTGCGTTTTATATATTTGTGTGTGTGGATGTATATCTACAATCTCATGAGTATGTGGACACATCATTCCAAAATCATGGCCATTAATAGAGAGTTGGTCCCCCCCCCCTTGCCGTTATAACAGCCTCCACTCTTCTGGGAAGGATTTCCACTAGATGTTGGAACATTGGTGCGGGGACTTGCTTCCATTCAGCCTTGTACAGGAATGAGTTTGGGCATTGATGTTGTGTGATTAGGCCTGGCTCGCAGTATGTATTCCAATTAATTCCAAAGGTGTTCGACAGGGTTGAGGTCAGTGCTCTGTGCAGGCCAGTCAAGTTCTTCCACACCGATCTCGACAAACCATTTCTTTATGGACCTCGCTTTGTGCATGGGGGCATTGTCATGCTGAAACAGGAAATGGCCTTCCCCAAACTGTTGCCACAAAGTTGATGGCACAGAATTGTCTAGAATGTCATTGTATGCTGTATCGTTAAGATTTCCCTAAACTGGAACTGAGGGGCCTAGACTGAACCATGAAAAACACCCCAGACCATTATACCGCCTCCACCAAACTTTACAGTTGGGACTATGCATTGGGGCAGGTAGTGTTCTCCTGCCATCCGCCAAACCCAGATTTGTCCGTCGGACTGCCAGAGGGTGAAGCGTGATTCATCATTCTAGAGACCACATTTCCACTGCTCCAGAGTCCAATGGCGGAAAGCTTTAATCCACTCCAGCCGACGCTTGGCATTGCACATGATGATCTTAGGCTTGTGTGCGGCTGCTCGGCCACGGAAACCCATTTCATGAAGCTACCGGCGAACAGTTCTTGTGCTGATGTTCCTTCCAGAGGCAGTTTGGAACTCTGTAGTGAGTGTTGCAACCGAGGACAGATGATTTATACGCACTTCAGCACTCGGCAGTCCCGTTCTGTGAGCTTGTGTGGTCTACCACTTCACGGCTGAGCCGTAGTCTCTCCTAGACGTTTCCACTTCACAATAACTGCACTTACAGTTGACCGAGGCAGCTCTAGTAGGGCAGAAATTTGACAAACTGACTTGTTGGAAAGGTGGCATCCTATGACAGTGCGACGTTGAAAGTCAGAGCTTTTCAGTAAGGCCATTCTACTGCCAATGTTTGTCAATGGAGATATTATACACCTGTCAGCAAGGCGTGTGGCTGAAATGGCCGAATCCACTAATTTGAACGGGTGTCCACATACTTTTGTGTATATATACAAGTTGTCCTACACATGATATCTTTAGGCTGCATTCTTGAAGGCAATTTGGGATGTAATTCCTGCTCTTTGCGGGCATATTTCACCAGGAAAGTACTATGAATAGGTCAGAGGAGCTTATAACAACACTGTGACAGATAGGATGGTGTCAGAATAGATACTCTTTACATTGATTGGCTATTGGACTGGGTTTATTTACTCATTGACCAGCAGGATGTTTTTGTGATTGGAAGGAGGTGTGTGTGTGCACCCCTGACTGTCCGCATACTGCTGGGGAACAGGCCACTGATGGAATGTCAGAATGCCTCATCACACAGCCAGATCCAATAGCTGCCTCCGGCACCAGGCGGAGTTGTACAGTGGCTGAACTACAGTTACCTCCCAGTCTCACACCATTTTCTAAAGTCATTGTTGCCCAGACTGCATAGTCAGAGGGAATTTTGTGCTAATCTGGAATCCAAGACTCCCTGGAAAACAGTGGCATTTGTTACTGAGTGGACTATAAATATATAAAAATGAAATTCCCCTTACATTGTTAGTTTTTAATACAAAGTCTGAGTTGGATATGGATATACAGTACAAAGAGCCCTGTCACAACACAGCTAAATTGTGAATCAATAGCAACACATTAAAATCCAGTGCTTTCAGTGTTCATCATTTCTGTATTTAGTGTACAACAAAACATATTGTGTCCTATTGTCCTGCTATGTGAGTCTTCTCTCCCTACTCTCCAGCGGAGGGACGACAGCGGCCGTCTGTCAATGTGCAGTAAGTTGTGCTATGCCATTGGAGGGGCTCCCTACCAGATCACAGGCAGTGCTCTGGGTTTCTTCCTCCAGATCTACCTGCTGGATGTGGCCCAGGTGAGTGAGATGGGGGTTGAGGCATCTCTATATAGGCACTGTAATAGAGCCCCAAGACAAAGAGCACAGTACGTCAGGGTTTTCGTGCCAGTTGTCAAGAATAGGCTCCTAGGGTAGAACTGGAAATTATAGTTCACTTTCAGTCATCCGATGAGCTTTGAACTGTATCAGTCCTTGTCTTGAAACGTTGTCATTGAAAGAACAGCAGAGAAAGTCAACCGTGTATATATTTTGTCTCATCTATTTTCTGGATACTGTAAAATTTCTAAGCTCACTGTCACAAATAAGTACAGGGGGAACTTATTTTAAGGGAAGCCCATAGAGCTGGTTTCATTTTGACAGCCTCTGGCATGACTGATCTAGGGAAGTGGTTTAACTCTGACTCCCATTGCTTTGCTTTGTCTCTCAAGCTGGACCCATTCTATGCCTCTATCATTTTGTTTGTGGGCCGGGCCTGGGACGCAGTGACAGACCCAACGGTGGGCTTCCTGGTGAGCCGAAGCAGATGGACCAGGTGTGGCCGGATGATGCCCTGGTAGGTGTCTCCCCCTCGGTCCCCCAGTGGACATTTTACAGCGGGCAAGAAACAAAAAGAGGCAATTAACAAGAATAGCATCACTCAGAAATCTTAATTGAAACCTCTCGTCACGCCGACAGGGAGAACATTAGTTGAAATATGGGGGGTAACCATGACAACGAAGCTGAACGAATTGAACAGCGAGAACAGGCTGTCACTGATAGGCACGACTTGTTCTCTATTCAAAGTATCCACCGACTCAGTTACTTAGTCTTTATCTGCTGTTGGGCACTGTCTGTCTTGGATTGTAGTAGCTTTTAACCAGGACAGACTGGAATGAGGCTACATCGTATTTTAGTTAGTTTTGGAACACCCAGGTGCTTTCTCTTCGGTTCTGTGTTGGAACTGCAAGGTTCCACGAAAGGGTCTGTGTGCTTTGGAGCCTGTGCCCAAAGATGTAGATTTCTAATTCTATGATTTTGCCCCAGATGCCCTAAGCGAGACTGTTAAGCCTAGTGGTGGGTGGCATATGTCAGGAACGGAAAAGAGCAGTAAGTTCCCTCTAAAGTAATAGGAGTGGACTGAATACAACAGCACAGAACGGCTCTCACTAGTTGATGAAAGCAGAGCTCCTGTGTCACACTGATCATCTAAACACATGCACTTTGCATATTAGATTCGGCAATGCTACGGCAAAAGTAATCCTCACATCGAAGAACACCATTGTTAACTGTTTACTGTTTTGTTACTAGGTATGCTCTATCAAGGCAGTAGTCTTTTTTTTTTACATTTGGTTGTAATAATGCCATAATGGGAGGTATTTAACATTGTGTGACAGTTGTTTGTAAAGCGAGATGATCTTGACGTTGTTAGAGCCTCTAACAGCATCCTATCCCTGTTACCTAGCACTTTGCAGCCTTCTTTACATGCCTCTGTGAAACTCTATGACCCCATGTGGTCAAGAGGAACACTGAACCCTGACACCTCTCTGGCCTTCTGTCTGTGCAGGGTCACACACACAGTAGCAGCACCCAAAGTTATTTAAACCAGAGGCAACATAGTGACCACTGCTATATAACATGCTACTGTATATTTTCACATAATCCTCTACAAGAGCACAGAGTGAAATATTGTGGTTAAAATCTATATTTGGCATAATACTGTGACTGTCTAGGAATTCTGTCGATAGAGGTTTATTCGTGATGGTAAGGTAGCTGGATTCGCTTGATATCTTAGGATCCTGGGTAATGTAGGATGCCGGGTGGAGAGAGAACCGGCTTCTCCTTCTCTGAATGGTCCAACCCGCAACACACCAGTGGATTTAAGCCAATGGGGGCCTGAGAAGTGTGTGTGTGTGTGTCTCCAGAATGGCAGTTGGGGAGGGGGCTCGGCTAATTTAGAGAGAAGTTACCATAGGTCAAGTAGAGGGGAGATTATTGGCTGCATGTCAATGAGGTAGGTCATTGTTAGGTGACAGTGTGTGCAGTTTTCTGACCTGTACAAACCACCACAAAGCCCTCAGCGTATTCTTATCAGAGCCTTAACACAGACAAGGAGATGTAGTTGTCTTCCTAACTATCAATAATGCATTACTTAATTAAACCTTTATTAAAGCTATTTTCCCATCTGAATGCCTTTTAAGTTGGCACTATAAGTGGAAGATGTTTTTCCCAGAATTCTATTCAAAAGTCCTAAACACTGTGGAATTCTAGTACCCTCTTCCATGTATCCGCCTGCAAGACAGATTGGTTGTGATAGAAATAACATTGTTGTAAAAGAGAAGGTACACAATGTTATCTTAATGGGCTCTGCTGATAAGGACTTTAATAGGCTCTCTTTTGAAATATTATGATCTTGATAAGACCATGTTGACATACACTTAAGTTGAAGTCATTAAAACTCATTTTTCATGTTAACAAACCTATAGTTTTGGCAATTCGGTTAGGATATCTGCTTTGTGCATGACACAAGTAATTCTTCCAACAATTGTTTGCAGACAGATTATTTCACTTATAATTCACTATATCACAATTCCAGTGGGTCAGAAGTTTACATACACTAAGTTGACTGTGCCTTTAAACAGCTTGGAAAATTCCTGAAAATGTCATGGCTTTAGAAACTTCTGATTGACATCATTTGAGTCAATTGGAGGTGTACCTGTGGATGTATTTCAAGGCCTACCTTCAAACTCAGTGCCTCTTTGCTCGACATCATGGGAAAATCAAACGAAATCAGCCAAGTCTGGTTCATCCTTTGGAGCAATTTCCAAAAGCCTGAAGGTACCACGTTCATCTGTACAAACAATAGTACACAAGTATAAACACCAAGGGACCATGCAGCCGTCATACCGCTCAAGAAGGAGACGTGCTCTGTCTCCTAGAGATGAATGTACTTTTGTGCAAATCAATCCCAGAACAAGAGCAAAGGACCTTGTGAAGATGCTGGAGGAGGTCCTATATCGACATAAGCCGCTCAGCAAAGAAGAAGCCACTGCTCCAAAACCACCATAAAAAAGCCAGACTACGGTTTGCAACTGCACATGGGGACAAAGATCGTACTTTTTGGAGAAATGTCCTCTAGTCTGATGAAACAAAAATAGAACTGTTTGGCCATAATGACCATCGTTATGTTTGGAGGAAAAAGGGGGAGGCTTGCAAGCCGAAAAACCCTATCCCAACCGTGAAGCACAGGGGTGGCAGCATCATGTTGTGGGGGTGCTTTGCTGCAGGAGGGACTGGTGCACTTCACAAAATAGATGGCATCATGAGGAAGGAAAATGATGTGGATATATTGAAGCAACATATCAAGACATCAATCAGGAAGCTAAAGCTTGGTAGCAAATGGGTCTTCCAAATGGACAATGACCCCAAGCATACTTCCAATGTTGTGTAAAAATTACTTAAGGACAACAAAGTCAAGGTATTGGAGTGGCCATCACAAAGCCCTGACTTCAATCCTATAGAACATTTGTGGGCAGAACTGAAAAAGTGTGTGCAAGCAAGGAGGCCTACAAACTGACTCAGTTACACCAGTTCTGTCAGGAGGAATGGGCCAAAATGCTTATTGTGGGAAGCTTGTGGAAAGCTACCCAAAACGTTTGACCCATGTTAAACAATTTAAAGGCAATGCTACCAAATACTAATTGAGTGTATGCAAATGTCTGACCCACTGGGAATGTGATGAAAGAAATACAAGCTGAAATAATCATTCTCTCTACTATTATTCTGACATTTCACATTCTTAAATTAAAGTGGTTATCCTAACCGACCTAAGACAGGGAATTTTTACTGGGATTTAAATGTCAGGAATTGTGAAAACTGAGTCTAAATGTATTTGGCTAAGGTGTATGTAAACTTCAGACTTGAACTGGAACTTGTAGAAACACATGAATGTTTCTCACAGGCAGATCCAGTCTGTTGGCAAAATAAAACCTTGAGCCTTTTCCCCTCTCGTGTCTCGCCTACCCCCTGAAGTGTCGTGTATGTCTTTGCCTCAAGGTCATTGGTGTTGGATTGCCGCCGTGCTCAAGCGCTGAGCTTTGTGTATTCAACCGAGTGACCGTGTACAAAATGCAGACAGTCAAGGAGAAATCTGACCTCTATTTCCAGTCAGATCAGTCTATTGACTCTCGTTAACCCCATTCCGTCAGCCCACATAGGCTAAGGAAGAAGATGGAAGGGGATTCTCCAGTTCAGTGGGTGTGGGCTGCAGAAGATGGGCCATTCCCATTGTCATGACAGATAAACATTCATTTTCAGTTCAGTTAGCTGATAGGCCCTCTGGGGACTGTAGGCGCCATAATTGCAGGTCAAACGCAGATGATGGAAAGAAAGAAATATAACTTCTTAGCAAGAGATTGTTCTGAAATATTAATGCAGTTGTAGTGATTTTAAAACACTTGGCAGATAAGCATGCAATGTTACAGTGAAAGGCTGAGACAAACGGAATGCCCGCTGCCCTGCAGGCATAGAAATGTCTTAGCAGATATATACTTGTCTCCAAAATAACCTGCCAGCAATGCCCCCGACTTCTATTATTTTGAGTGGACTGGTCTGCTGGAAACCCAGTAGTGCAGGGGTCTGCAACCTTTTTCTAGCATGCAAGCTACAAAAAAATATAGCTTTCAAATACTCACATTCTTCTCTACCCTGCAACTCTTCCCTGGGTCTTTGTGTATAACAGATGTTTTCTGTCAATATACCTGGTAATCTAATGGTTAATAAAGTATTTGACATGACAGGTCCCATAAAATGATCTTTTAGTATTATCCCAAATTCTCTGTTCGCAGTTTTATTCTTCCTGGTTTTAGATTTCTTTTTGTTTTTTTTGTCACAATATAACAGCGAAAAGGAATGTTCTGAGTCATGTCAATGATTTAAATCACATCAGAAGACAATTTAGGTCAGGAGAAAAACGAACACATTTTAGATTTGTTTTGTGTAATTCCCCTTTTTAATTGTGCATCTAGCAAGAGAGTAATGTGTCGGTTTAGCATGTCATGGCAGAGTTTGCAAAACAATGGCCTAATTGATACAAATAATCATGATATAGTTATGTCAGGGAAGCGTACTTTGCATTTATTTAATTAAGAGTTTTTGGGGAAAGTCGGTCTATGTTTATGACAGTTTGAGATAGAACACATGACAAAATGCATGTACTTTCAGAATTGATTGGCGAGCTACTGGTCTACCTGTTAGAGACCGCTGCAGTAGTTCTCTATGGCTGTTCGGCTTCTCTAGCTGGAGTGGATTTGTCAGGTGTATTGTGCCTGTGGGGTGAAGGTGAGGCGAGTCAGTATGGCGCCACCATAGTCTCCCTGTCGGCAGGCACGGTGCAGAGAGAAAGGCCACAGTGAGCCCATTCTGAGCCCCTTATCCATACACAGCCCCAAACAACAGAGATGAAGGGTTGAAGACTTCGATGCACAAAACAAAATAATTAAAAGGGGAATGAGTAAGAAGATTAGAACGCGACGGGGTTGAAGTTAGATACTTTAGTTTATACACTGAACAAAAATAACAACGTAAATTGTTGGTCCCATGTTTCATGAGCTGAAAAGAAAAAAATACATTTTCGTACGCACAAAAAGCTTATTTCTCAAAAATGTTGTGCAGAAATGTGTTTACATCCCTGCCAGTGAGCATTTCTCCTTTGCCAAGATAATCCATCCACCTGACAGGTGTGGCATATTAAGAATCTGATTAAACAGCAGGATCATTACACAGGTGCTGGGGAAAATAAAAGGCCACTAAAATGGGCAGTTTGTCTCAAGTTTTGAGGGAGTGTGCAGTTGGCATGCTGACTGCAGAAATGTCCACCAGAGCTGTTGCCAGATAATTTAATGTTCATTTCTCTACCATGAACTGCCTCAACGTCATTTTTGAGAATTTAGCATTACGTCCAACTGGCCTCACAACCGTAGACCACGTGTAACCACGCCAGGAGTATTTCTGAGGAGTATTTATGTCTGTAACAAAGCACTTTTGTGAGGGGAAAAAATACATTCTGATTTGACTGGGCCTGGCTTCCCAGTGGGTGGGCCTGGCTGCCAAGTGGGTGGGCCAATGCCCTCCAAGGACCACTCAAGGCTGTCCCTCTGCCCAGTCATGTGAAATACATAGATTAGGGCCTAATTTATTTATTTGAATTGACTGATTTCCTTGTAACTCAGTAAAATCTTTGAAATTGTTGCGTTTTTATATTTTTGTTTGTGTGTGTGTGTGTGTGTGTGTGTGTGTGTATCTCTACCCTATGCAGATAGTGCCAAAACTTTGCTATCACTACCAGGTGCCACACTTAGCCTGGCAGGGACTCATAATTATTATGGAAATCATAATTGTGAGAAATATTTTATTTATATAGTATATCATATTTTCTCCAGTCACAGAGGTGAAATAGACCTACTTAGACACCAACACATTTAAATGCTCCTCCATCATTACATTTTATTGATCCTCTCCTTTGTTCCCCTCAGGATCCTAATCTCCACTCCCTTTGCGGTGCTCACGTACTTCCTGATCTGGTATGTCCCTCCAGTGGAGCAGGGGAAGGTCCTGTGGTATCTGGTCTTCTACTGCCTCTTCCAGTCTCTGCAGACGGTCAGTCTCCCCTGTCCACAGTCTGTTAGTGACAAGATGTGTTATTAATAAGGCACACATGTTACAAAACATTTGTTCCTCAATCCCCATTGAACTGTGATAACGTCCCATGGTTGTAATTTAACAGACAAAAATACTTTTACTGGTACTGCTACTTACAGCTATTTTGTGCCAGGAATTGATTGGTTGTTTTTGTGTGCAGTGCTTCCATGTGCCATACTCAGCGCTCACCATGTTCATCACCACGGACCAGAAAGCGAGAGACTCTGCCACGGCCTACCGTAAGTCAACCAGTATATCTTTGCAGTTATGTAGCATCTCATGTGGTTGTAATATGAGGTCTTCCTTCTCTCTCTCTCTCTCTCGTTCTCTCTCTCTCTCGTTCTCTCTCTCGTTCAGGTATGACGGTGGAAGTGCTGGGCACAGTGGTTGGCACGGCAATCCAGGGGCAGATTGTGGGTGGGGCGATGGCACCCTGTCTACCGGGTGACCTGGATGTCCTTGAAAACAGTAACTCCACACTGCTGGGGTCAAACGTCAACATCTCCAACATCTCCCTGGATGAAACGGTGTGAGGGGGACCCCAGGGAAGACATGTTGTATAACATGTCATAACGCTGTAATGGCAATGTTAGAAGTGTAATTTGACCCTAACCCTGCTCCTCCTGTCCCTCTAACAGAAACGAGCCTACCTCATCGCCTCAGGAGTCATCTGTGCCATGTACGTTCTCTGTGCTGCAGTCCTGTTCCTGGGAGTCAGAGAGCAGGAAGGTGAGAACTGATTAATGGACCTTTTTTTTTTTCTCTATCTTATCAGAATATCTTTATAATGGCATACTTCAAATATATTTGTTTCTCATATTTAGAGCACAAAAGCTTTATTTGTTATCCTCAGGAAAACATCACCACCTCCTCTCAACCCTCAAATGTTCCAATAATTATTTGTTACGAACTAGGAGAGGGCAACATTTTGGCAGTCAGTAAATGTCATGGACGAGGGATAAGAAAGAACATCAGATAAATCTTCTTCCGCTGGTGTTTGGCACAATGCACCTCATCACCATCTTTGTTTTGGTCGTAGAGTGTGGGCGTCTGAAGACGGCGCCCATGTCGTTCTTTGAGGGCATGAGGATGGTGATGGGATATGGGCCGTATGTCAAACTGGTCATGGGATTCCTCTTCACGTCGCTGGCCTTCATGGTGAGTCACACTCCTAGAATGGGATACAGTTAAACAAACAAACAAACAATTATTTATGAGAAGCTATATTGTGTGTAACCCTGGTGTTTGGTTTCCTGTATGTTCATTGGTTGATGTGCATGTCATTGCTCTCCTCCTGGCAGCTCCTGGAGGGGAACTTTGCCCTCTTCATCACCTACACCCTGGGCTTCAGAAATGACTTCCAGAACATTCTCCTGGTCATTATGGTGAGTCTAGTGATCCCTCCCACTAGAGGCCTGACACAAAGAAAGGTATCAGTGGATGTATATTAAGACCTGTATATTCTGTACATTAAGACCTGTATATTAAGACCTGTATATTCTGTACATTAAGACCTGTACATTAAGACCTATATATTCTGTACATTAAGACCTGTACATTAAGACCTGTACATTAAGACCTGTACATTAAGACCTGTATATTCTGTACATTAAGACCTGTATATTCTGTATATTAAGACCTGTATATTAAGACCTGTATATTCTGTACATTAAGACCTGTATATTAAGACCTGTACATTAAGACCTATATATTCTGTACATTAAGACCTGTACATTAAGACCTGTATATTCTGTACATTAAGACCTGTATATTAAGACCTGTATATTCTGTACATTAAGACCTGTATATTAAGACCTGTATATTCTGTGCTGACTGAAAAGTCACCTTGTGGGGTAGAGTAACGTCTGTGGTTCCATGGTGTTTCCGTGACTTTTGGGGGGGTTTTCCTCATGGAAGGGGATGAAAGGGCACATTTTTGGGGTGAGATGAGGTGTTGTGGCCCCTGGGAACCTGCCCCCCCTCTCACACACTCCATTACAGAGAGCAGAGGTGAGAAAAGAGCACAGAGGGGCCTTTGTTGCTTGGGCAATCTGTCAGCACTGCCATTAGAACGCTGCTTTAGCATTTCTCTCCAATTAACCATTCCCTCTTTTCTGCACTGTCGCTTCTCCCTCTGCCTGAGTAAGATGTAGAGCTGCCCTGGCCTGGAGCTGCCCTGCACTTCCCTGGCCTGGCCACCAGAGCAGGAGATGTGAGAGTTTAGAAAGGTCCTTAGTAGCCCGGTCACCAGATCTGTTTGTGCTTTAGCCAACTCCGCCAACTGTCAGACATGCAAGGCTAGGTCCTTAGATGCTGCTGGCTTTGGTCAGCATAGTGTCAGATATTTCCAATACTGCTGAGTGTTCAGCCACTAGCTAATCATTGTGTGGTCATTTGACACTCAGGTTGACCACACCTCTATAAGAAGCCAAGGGTCATGGACCCCCTGCAGGGTTAAATAAAGAGCCCTTTCACATTGTCCTTCTCCCATTTACGTTTTAGCCCATCTGTCAGTCTGACCTTTTTCTGTTCCCATATTGCCCTCAGTGCTTAGAGGAGTATTTCTATTCCTTTTTATGGAAATGGTTCAAAAGTTAAATATCTTAATGCTCTTCTTTGGTGTTTCATTTTTAGCTCTCTGGGACTTTGTCCATTCCATTCTGGCATTGGTTCCTGACCAGATTTGGGAAGAAGACTGCAGTATACATTGGCATCACGGTAAGCAGTGTGTGCTGTTGTGGAGCGTAATCTCAAAGCTGGTGTGTGTGTGTCATGAGAGCGCCCCATACTTCTTTCATTCATGTCTATCCTATGTGTCTATCTCGGCAGTGGGCAGTGCCCTTCATGATCCTGATCGTCTGCATAGAGAGCAGTCTCATTGTGGCCTATGTGGTCTCTGTGGCAGCAGGAGTCAGTGTGGCTGCAGCTTTCCTCCTACCCTGGTAAGTAGCCTACTGTCTGAATGTACCTCCGTATACCCATAGCAACCTATAGATCTCTATCATAAATCTCCAGTGTCTCTTTACTTGTGTCCACTGTGGTGGGTCTTGCCTTTTTTTATACACATTCACATCTTTCTCTGTTTCTCAGGTCAATGCTCCCAGATGTAGTGGATGATTTCAAAGTGAAGAATCCAGACTCTAGCGGCCACGAGGCCATTTTCTACTCCTTCTACGTCTTCTTCACCAAGTTTGCTTCTGGAATCTCCCTCGGCATCTCCACTCTCAGTCTAGAGTAAGTGTGTTTTCTCTCTCTTGCTTGTATGATAAACTGAGCATGTTGACAATTTAATGAGCTTTAGTGTGAAATCTAACTATGTTGCAGGACTCCTAACAGCTTAGTGAATCATATTATCTCAAAAATTGCCTAAATTCAACTGCAGGATAACTGCATTTTAGCTAGCTTACTTTTCCTTGGGCCACTGGCCCACTCGTGGTGAACCATAACATAATCCTCACATTCATAATCAAGCCAAACTGTACCTTATATCCGCTTTCTTTTCTTCTTGCTCTCGCTTTACATTTTGTGCAGCTTTGCCGGCTATGTGACCAGAGGCTGCTCGCAACCCGACGCAGTGAATTTAACCCTGAAGGTGCTGGTCTCAGCTGCTCCTGTTGTTCTTATATTCCTGGGGCTGTTGATATTCAAGACCTACCCCATCGAAGAGGAGAGGAGGCAAGGCAACAGGAAACTACTGCAGGAGATGCGGTGAGTCAGGCCAAACACACCCATGATTTGGGGGTATCTAAGCCAGACACTCATTGTAATTGAACAGGGTTCATGCACGACTCTCAAGCTATTTCTTCCTACATTAAGTGCACTAGGGAACTAAATGATCCAGTGACCAATCTCTTGCACGGGGACACTAAACTTATTTCCTTTCTGGCATCTTTCTCTATACCTCTGCCATGAAATAAGAACCCTCTTGAACAAGCCAAGTCCTTTGTGTCTAACTCTTGGCTGTGTTCCAATTCTGAAACAGGGACAGCAATCAGGATTCCGACACAGAGTCCATAGAGATTGGGAGCGTTGTGTAGGAGCCCTGGAAGAGGAGGGGGTCCAACCGAAAGGCCACAACTGTCCCAGGTTTGCACTGGCAGGCTATTTTGGGTTTGATTGGACTAACCATGGAGAAACCACGGACTACAATGTGGCTGCGTTTTACCTAATGATACACGAACACAACGGCCCTACTCTCCAAAATATCCTTCAGGCTTACAGAGACACCTAGTGGACATTCTGAGTCATCGCGCTCTCTGTGTTACCTACTGTACAATGTGTGTGAGTTTGTGGTATTGGTTTAAATGTCTGTTTGCATAACAAACATCGGTTTGGGATTTTTTTATTGGGCATTTACCCATCAAATCCAACATTTGAACGATGTTTGTCTACCTAAACCAAGGGTGGGAAGCCTTTTCTGCACAAAAATAAATACTTTAAATCCAGCAAGGATGGTCCTCCATAGAGGGAAGATTTCAGCCCTGATTTTTAGGGCATAAATCTTGACTGGATTTATGTTTAATGTAAATAATTTTCACTTCTCTCAAAAGTAATAGACTTCTTTAGGGATGTGGAGAGCACATAAATTGTTCTATTTTGACAGCACAATCTTAACCATTCACTGGAATTATATTGGTGTCTCATGGGGAAAAGAAAAAGAAACTAACCTTAATGAACTCATTAACATTGCCTATAATGTCTGGATTTCAAACTGTATCTAGGCTGAATTCCATCGTATTATTACTGCCTTAACAGCACATCTTGTGCTTTGGAAACCTTGTAGTTACCTTGATGTTCCTTATAACAGCTTTTACTAAATTCTATTTGGTCGAAGTTGTTTCTCTCACACGGTGCCAAACCTTTTCAAACAGAAATAGTGCCTTCGGTGGTTCGTCGGTGTCATTCTGGTCATGCGCGCCCAAACGAACTATGCTGAACAACAATATAAACGCAACATGTAAAGTGTTGGTTTCATGAGCTGAAATAAAAGATCGCAGAAATGTTCCATTCTCACAAAAAGCTTATTTCTCCCAAATTTTGTGCAAACATCCTTTACATCCTTGTTGGTGAGCGTTTCTCCTTTGCCAAGATAATCCAGCCACCTGACAGGTGTGGCATATCAAGAAGATTCAATAGCATGATCATTACACAGGTCACTAAAATGTGCAGTTTTGTCACACAACACAATGCCACAGATGTCTCATTTTGAGGGAGCATGCCATCGGCATGCTGACTGCAAGAATTTCCAACATTGAATGTTAGTTTCTCTCCCAGTTGTTTTGAACGTGGCATCTCCTCCAGTATCATTTCACAGGATTGGTTTTTGGATGGATGGGTAAGAAATGGCATCTCTAGCCAAAAATCTAATTCATAAAACATTTTTGTTTTTAAAGATATAATTACCTGGTATGATGGTGCATTGATCAGTTATACAGTTTTTCCCCAAAGTTGACCTTTAAAAAGTAGAACCTTTTTCTTTGAGAGTGGGGTGGCTTTCTAACAAGTTTGAGTTAATAACTATCCCACTTCTAAATGTTTTATGAGCCTAATAGCACAGCATTTTCACTTGTAACTATTAAAACTAGTTGTGTTAAAGAAAGCACACACGTTAATGTCACATTACAAAATCTATACACACTTGTCTGAATATGGATGTGTGCATTTTTTTGTATAGAAAAGTTTGAGTATGTGTGTAATGTATGGGTGTACAGTATACAACATGCATGTGTGCTCTATGATCATCAGAATGATGTGACTTTCATCACAAGATGATGGCCTGATTTTGTATTTAAAAAATCTTTGAATGTAAAGACGTACTGAACGGAGACAGCCATCAAATTTTATTGGTCACATACATGGTTAGCAGATGTTATTGTGAGTTCTAGTTCCGACAGTGCAGTATATCTAACATTAGGAATGAATTAGGCCTATATACATAAGGACTAGCGGCATGGACTAAGATACAGTAGAAGAGTATTGAATACAGTATATACAAATGAGATGGAACGCAAGACATGTAAACATTGTTTAAATGACTGATACCGAATGATAGTATAGAATACGGTGTATACATATGGGATTAGTGATGCCAGATATGTAAACATTATTAAAGTGGCTAGTGTTCCATACCTTAAAGTAACCAGTGATTTCTAGTCTGTGCCTCTAGGCAGCAGCCTCTAATGTGCTAGTGGTGGCTGTTTAGCTGTCTGATGACCTTGAGGTAGAAGCTGTTTTTCAGTCTCTCAGTCCCAGCTTTGATGCACCTGTACTGACCTCTCCTTCTGAATGACAGCGGGGTGAACAGGCAGTGGCTTGGGTGGTTGATGTCCTTGATGATCTTTTTGGTCTTCCTTTTACATCGGGTGCTGTAGAGGTGTTGTACAAAAGTCATCAGCTTATGGATAATTTCTAACCAATCAAATACATTTTCAAAATGTCGCTTTGCCCAAGTGTGTTCTGGCCAAACCTATCAGTTTCTGGGATCAATCAGAACGGTTAGAATTAGTTTTAGAAATCATCTTAGAGGTATCCGGTCCAAACTAATTATGGAAGAAGAAGAAAATAAATGTATGTCCGTGGGTGTGGCGTAGCGTTTGGCTGCAGCAAAGAGTTACACGCTGCCCACACCGCAAGCTTTGCAAAATACATTTACACATACAGCGGGTGAAATAAGTATTGAACACGTCACCATTTTTCTCAGTAAATATATTTCCAAAGGTGCTATTGACATGACATTTTCACCAGATGTTGGTAACAACCCAAGTAATCCATACATACAAAGAAACCAAAACAAATAAGTTCAGAAATTAAGTTATGTGAAATGACACAGGGGATGAAGAAGGGAGGTGCAAAAAGGCATGGAAAGTCAAGACAACAGCTGAAAACTATCAGTAATTAAAAAGCAGTCCAGCCCCCTGTCAGTGCAAATTAATATCAGCTGGTTCAGTCCCAACTGATGGCCTACAAAAAGGTCTCATTGCCAAGGTGTCACACAAGACACATCTCATGATGGTTAAAAGCAAAGAGCTGTCTCAAGACATTTGCAACCTAATTGTTGCAAAACATAATGATGGCATTGGTTATAGGCGCATTTCTAAGCTTCTGAATGTTCCAGTGAGCACTGTTGAGGCCATAATACGGAATAATCAGAAGAGTTGTCCAAGAGCCAAGGACCACTTGTGGAGAGATTCAAAAAGACCTGCAATTAGCAGGTACTGTTGTCTCAAATAAAGCAGTAAGTAATGCACTCCACCACCATGGCCTGTATGCACACTCACCATGCAAGACTCCATTGCTGAAAAAAAAAGCATGTTGAAGCTCGTTTAAAGTTTGCTGCACAACATTTGGAAAAGCCAGTGAAATACTGGGAGAATATAGTGTGGTCAGATGAGAGCAAAATTGAACTGTTTGTATGTCATAAATCACACCATGTTTGGAGGAGAAATGGCACTGCACATCACCCTAAAAACACCATACCAACAGTGAAGTATGGAGGTGGGAACATCATGGTGTGGGACTGCTTTTCAGCAAATGGTACTGGCAAACTTCACATAATTGAAGGAAGGATGAATGGGCAAATTTACCGAGACATTCTTGACAAAAATCTGCTGCCATCTACCAGGATGATGAAGATGAAACGAGGGTGGACATTTCAGCAAGACAATGATCCCAAACACACAGCCAAGGAAACTCTCAATTGGTTTCAAAGATAGAAAATAAAGCTGCTAGAATGGCCCAGCCAATCACCTGACTTAAATCCCATTGAAAATCTATGGAAAGAACTGAAGATCAAGATTCATAGAAGAGGCCCACGGAACCTTCAAGATTTGAAGACTGTTTGTGTGGAAGAATGGGCCAAAATCACACCAGAGGAATGCATGGGACTAGTTTCTCCATACAGGAGGCGTCTTGAAGCTGTCATTACCAACAAAGGCTTTTGTACAAAGTATTAAATAAATATCAGTAAGTGTGTTCAATACTTTTTCCCTGTGTCATTTCACATTATTACACAACCTAATTTCTGAACTTATTTGTTTTGTTTCCTTTGTATGTATGGATTACTTGGGTTGTTACCAACATCTGGTGAAAATTTCATGTCAATAGCACCTTTGGAAATATATTTACTGAGAAAAATGGTGACGTGTTCAATATTTATTTCACCCGCTGTACACGTTATTGAATTATTGCACCCACACTGCTCGCGCGTGCCAACGAGCATATGCGTTGCTAGGCCCTAAAATAGAAGTTGGTTTTATTTGTGACGCAGAACGCGTTACAAGTCCTGCCTCTCCCATCCCATCATCATCTTTTAGGAGCACATACCCACATGCCATCTCCTCTTTGGTGTTTAGGACATAAACCCAAGTGGGTGATTGAACGTTGATCTGGTCGGCTCCGGTAATAAACATTATGAAAGTTAGTTGCCAATCATCATATAAAGTCCTAAAGAAGGAAGGTTGCATTTGGCAATGTGGAAGTGGAGATTGTTTTGCAGTTGGGAGAGTGGAGATGAGAGTAGAGCAACGCTGCTAGGAAATATTTTTTGTAACTCAATGTTGAATCTGTGGACCAAGGAAGGAAGGAGGGGGTAAAATGGAGTCTCTAGAGAAAGCAAGAATAAGATGGTTGTTAGGAGAAGTGCAGTATTATCATAAGGAGACGTATACTTGGAAAACAGAGGAGGAATGGAAGGAAAAAGAGAGGAGAGGAGGTCTAAGAAAGAGAGGGAAGAAGAGGGTGAGCTTGAGTCGGTTAAAAATTGAGGAAAAAAGGGAGATGGTTTGTTAAAGAAAAATTGTAGAAAGTATAAGAAGAGTGAGCTGAAGATAGGATGAGAAATGGAAGTGAATGAGGGTGAGTTATCGGAGGTGGTAGGTGTAGTGACGTTATCGGAGACCGAGGTATGCACCGAGGGTCAGGATAAAGATGAGTCTGTCTTAAGTGATGTCCCATCCTTTCAGGATGATGGCATGAGTTAGGAATAAATAGATTTAATAAGTGTAGGGTGGTGTTATGTTTATTTTATTTTGAAATTAGTGAGTGCAGTGTTAGATGGTAGGGTATTTCTTTATTACATTTATAAGGGAGTTGTCCTCCAGTTTAGTAGGTGGCGGTAAAGCACCATTGAAGTTGGATGCCAACCACCGTAAAACACAGAAGAAGAAGAAGAAGGAGGAAGCTGCCTGAAGGAAGGAGGAGAGATTTTTATTTTTTTATTTAACCAGGTAGGTCAGTTAGAACAAGTTCTCATTTACAACTGTGACCTGGCCAAGACAAAGCAAAGCAGTGCGACAAAAAATAACACAGAGTTACACATGGGAAGTAAACAAAGATAACTAGAAACGATTCGGTTGACCGTTTTATGTGTGGATTAATTGACAGTGTAGTGGGGGGGTATAATCAATTTGCGCGCGATTCCGCAGGCGGACCGACTGGGCAAGGTGTTAGGGTAGCTAGGCGACCAGGCGACTTTTCTTTGGCTAGTAGCCTGCAATGGGTTAATATTAAGTACACTTTAAGGGCCTTCTCCAATGTGCTCCTGTACTGAAGTCAAAGTACTTTAAAGTACTACTTAAGTTTTTTTTTTGCGTATTTGTACTTTACTATTTCTATTTTTGACTACTTTTACTTCACTACATTCCTAAAGAAAAGTATGTACTTTTTACTCCTTACATTTTCCCTGACACCCAAAAGTACTCGTTACATTCTGAATGCTTAGCAGGACAGAAAATGGTGAAATTCACACACTTATCTATAGAACATCCCTACTGCCTCTGATCTGGCGGACTCACTAAACACAAATGCTTTGTTTTTACATGTCTGAGTGTTGGAGTGTGACCCTGGCTATCCATAAATAATTTTAAAAAAGGAAATTGTGCTGTCTGGTTTGCTTAATATAAGGAATTTAAAATGATTCGTACTTTTACTTTTGATACTTATGTACATAAAAAAAAAAAACACTTTTAGACTTTTACTCAATAGTATTTTACTGGGTGACTTTTACTTCAGTCATTTTCTATTAAGGTATCTTTACTTTTACTCAAGTATGAGATTGAGTACTTTTTCCACCACTGAGTATGGCGGTGTTTTGGTGTATGCCTACATGTTTGCATGTGCAATTTTTTTTATGGCCCTAATAATAAATACTTAATTTAAACTGTAAAAATGTAGCATGAACACAACCAATCATGTAATTTGATTGTCAAACAAATCACTTCATAAAGTAGGCATGTTTGTACACTAAAATAAATCTAGCATCCAAACTGTATTTATATTCCGGGTAGTTTCAATACTTGATGCTGATTGGCTAAAACAGCATTTAGCCATGTGTATGTGAGACCGTATACCATGACTATGACGTTTAGGCTTTTCACCTTCATATCTTTGCGCCTTTTCACCTCGATAAAATGGCTACATCAACAATAGTTAGACATGCCGATGTAGAAAAGAAGGGTTTAGATGAATTTGAGAGAAACCGAAACGAAAAGAACATTGTGAAATGAACTAAGTGGGCACTTACCTGTTTCACTGACTGGTGTGCAGAAAAAGAGATACATTGTGAGTTTGGGAATACAACAAAAACGGAGCTGAACGTCATTCTACGGGACTTTTGTGGTTCAGTGAGAAACATGAATGGCAAAGTATGTGATTAGCAACTACACTGGACTCAGAGCTGGTTTGAACCAACATATCAACGACCCCCCTCTCAGTCTGGCGTGGAGTATAAAGGACACCGAATTCACAAATAGCAACAATGTGTCTGTCGGCTTAATTAAGTTGAAGAAAGAGGGGCGTCGACAAAGCTGCCCGCCCCAGTGACTGGATACATATGTTAGGTAAAAAAAATAAAAAATTACTCCCGTGCTAGCTTCTACACCGGTTTCCTGTTAAGGCTAGGGCTGATTAAGGTATTACTGCTAACCTACAAAGCATTACATGAGCTTGCTCCTACCTATCTCTCCGATTTGGTCCTGCCGTACATACCTACACGTACGCTACGGTCACAAGACGCAGGCCTCCTTATTGTCCCTAGAATTTCTAAGCTAACAGTTGGAGGCAGAGCTTTCTCCTATAGAGCTACATTTTTATGCAATGGTCTGCCTATCCAGTCTCATCTCTTCAGTAGGTCCTATGAACAGAGGTAAAGCCAGTTTCAGGTTGGATATTCGCGCTTTCAAACCACTTGAGCCACAAGTGTCATAAAGTGCCAAGTGGCACAGGTCTTATTTTCACGATTTGGAAATTTCATTTATTTGTTCACCAGTTTGTATTCCTAGTTGAATTAGTTAGGGAGCTTCAACAAAGTACAAACTGTTTTTAATTCAAATTTCAATATCTCCTTAGTCGTGACCTATTGACCTCAGCCAAGGTTCAGAATGTCCACTGACTACCGTTCTATATTGCACACCCTTTAGTTTGTCCATTTTCATCTCACAATTTTATATGAATTTCAATAGCTCCTTGGTCATGTGACCTATTGACCTCAACCAAGGTTCAGAATGTAAACTCAGTGGACCTACACATTGCACACCCTTTAGTTTGTCCGTTTTCATCTCACACGTTTTTAGATAAATTTTTTCAATATGTTACAAGGTGGCTCAAGTTTTGTAATAAACAATGGGAAACCACACACTGAGTAAAGGAATAACAAAATAAATGTATTCCATAAATAAAGTAAACACTCACAACAATAATCAGATGTGGCATGAAGGTCAGCCAATTGTCAACTGTCAAAACCACAACGAAACAACCAAAGGTATGCATGGAGAGAGGAATCTTGCTGAAGAGGAAAACAGTGGCTTTAAGCCACAGCTGAGCTTTCACAGGTGAGCGCCATCAGCACTGACGGCCCTCCCAGCTCCGCCCACCAATCTCCTGCAGGAAGTAAGCACAGCAAAACCCAGTAGACAGAGCAGGGAGGGGCTGTTACACCCCCACCCATAAAAACAAACTAAACCAAAATGTTTTAATAAACACAAGCAATAAACAATACAAATATACTTGCACTCCTTGGACAACCAACCACCCAGGTCCACCACTTAACTCAACCCACACCTCCACCTCCAGCTTCAGCAACCATGGCACCTGGATGCAAATGAAGAAAAGGAGGGTAGGAGAGAGACAGAGAGAGGAGACCAAATTGTCAGAGAACAGACAACACAGTATTAAACAGGACGACTAAGGAGAGGGCACACGGGACAACGCATCCGCCAAAACATTGTCCGCCCCCTTAATATGACGAATCTTGAGGGGAAAAGCTTGTAGGTACAGACACCACTGGCCATGAAACCAATACAGCCAGTGGCCATCAAACCAATACAGCCAGTAACCATCAAATATCCTGCGTCGTGAGATTGTAATGTCCTGGAAGGGTTTGAGAGTAGTTTACAATCTTTTTCCCCAAATTACTTCTGAGTGTGGGTGTCCACTGTGCAGCAATATCCACACCTACTGGGTCTCAGGCTTACAGATTTAAGTCTAATAGTGTGAGATGAAAGTAAACAAACAGAGTGTGCAATTTGAAGGCATAGTGAGTGGACAATCTAAAGCATGTTTTAGGGTGGTAGGTCACATGACCAGGGAACTATTGAAATTAAAAACTTCAAAATTCATGTAAAACTGTGTGAGATGAAAATGGACAAAGTAAAGGGTGTGCAATATAGAAGGGTAGTCAGTGGACATTCTGAACCTTGTTTGAGGTCAGTAGGTCACATGACCAAGGAGCTATTGAAATTAGAAACATTGAAAATGAATGTAAAATCGTGTGAGATGAACATTTATAAACAAAGGGGTGTGCAATATATAAGGCGTGGATATTGAGGGTTGAAGGATATTCTGAAAGTAGTTTGAGGGTTGAAGGTCATACGACTAAGGAGCTATTGAATTTCAAAATAAACAATTTAAAATAGTGTGATATGTAAATCGACAAAAAAAGTGTGTCTATGCCATCTGGTTAACTAGAACCAATTTTGAAAGTTTTAGGAGTAATTGTTTTTTTGTTTTTTTATTTCACCTTTATTTAACCAGGTAGGTCAGTTGAGAACAAGTTCTCATTTACAACTGCGACCTGGCCAAGACAAAGCAAAGCAGTGCGACAAAAAAACCCCACAGAGTTACACAGTAAACAAACGTACAGTCAATAACACAAAAGAAGATCTATATACAGAGTGCAAATGTAGTGCAAAATGCAGTAAGGTTAGGAAGGTAGGACAATAAATAGGCCATAGTGGTGAGATAAATTACAGATTAGCATTAACACTGGAATAATGGATGTGCAAATTATGATGTGCAAATAGAGATACTGGAGTGCAAAATTAGCGAAAATAATAAAATAAATATGGGGATGACGAAGTAGGGTGGGCTATTTACAGAAGGGCTATATACAGGTGCAGTGATCGATAAGCAGCTTTGACAGCTGATGCTTAAAGTTAGTGAGGGAGATAGGAACCTCTAGCTTCAAGGATTTTTGCAATTCGTTCCAGTCATTGGCAGCAGAGAACTGGAAGGAAAGGCGGCCAAAGGAGGTGTTGGCTTTGGGGGTGACCAGTGAGATATACCTGCCGGAGCGCATGCTACGGGTGGGTGTTGCTATGGTGACCAGCGAGCTGAGATAGGGCGGGGATTTACCTAATAAAGACTTATAGATGACCTGGAGCCAGTGGGTTTGGCGACGAATATGTAATGAGGGCCAGCCAACGAGAGCATACAGGTCGCAGTGGTGGGTAGTATATGGGGCTTTGGTAACAAAACGGATGGCACTGTGATGGATTACATCCAATTTGCTGAGCAGAGTGTTGGAGGCTAGTTTGTAAATGACATCGCCGAAGTCAAGGATCGGTACAATAGTCCGTTTTACAAGGGCATGTTTGGCAGCATGAGTGAAGGAGGCTTTGTTGCGAAATAGGAAGCCGATTCTAGATTTAATTTTGGATTGGAGATGGTTAATGTGAGTCTGGAAGTTGAGTTTACAGTCTAACCAGACGCCTAGGTATTTGTAGGAGTCCTACATACTAAGTCGGACCCGTCGAGAGTAGTGATGATAGTCCGGTGGGCGGGTGCGGGCAGCGTTCGATAGAAAAGCATGCATTTAGTTTTACTAGCATTTAAGAGCAGTTGGAGGCCACGGAAGGAGTGTTGTATGGCATTGAAGCTTGTTTGAAGGTTAGTAAACACAGTGTCCAAAGAGGGGCCAGATGTATACAGAATTTTGTTGTCTGCATAGAGATGGATCAGAGAGTCACCTGCAGCGAGAGCGACATCGTTGATGTATATAGAGAAAAGGGTTGGCCCAAGAATTGAACCCTGTGGCACCCCCATAGAAACTGCCAGAGGATCGGACAATAGGCCCTCCGATTTGACACACTGAACTCTGTCTTAGAAGTAGTTGGAGAACCAGGCAAGGCAGTCACTTGAGAAACCAAGGCTGTTGAGTCTGCCAATAAGAATGCGGTGATTGACAGAGTCGAAAGCCTTGGCCAGATCCATGAAGATGGCTGCACAGTACTGTCTTCTATCGATGGCGGTTATGATATCGTTCAGTACCTTGAGCATCCCATGACCAGCTCGGAACCAGATTGCATAGCAGAAAGTACGGTGGGATTCGAAGTGGTCAGTTATCTGTTTGTTAACTTGGCTTTCGAAGACTTTAGAAAGGCAGGGCAGGATGGATATAGGTCTATAACAGTTTGGATCCAGAGTGTCTGAGAGGTTGAACAGGCTAGTGATAGGTGTTGCAACAATTTTGGCTCATCATTTTTGAAAGAGAGAGTCCAGATTGTCTAGCCCAGCAGATTTGTAGGGGTCCAGATTTAGCAGCTCTTTCAGAACATCAGCTGTCTGGATTTGGGTGAAGGAGAAGCGGGGGGGGGCTTGGGCAAGTTGCTGCGGGGGGTACAGAGCTGTTGGCCGGGGTAGGGGTAGCCAGATGGAAAGCATGGCCAGCCGTAGCAAAATGCTTATTGAAATTTTCGATAATCGTGGATTTATCGGTGGTGACAGTGTTTCCTAGCCTCAATGCAGTGGGCAACTGGGAGGAGGTGCTCTTATTCTCCATGGACTTTACAGTGTCCCAGAACTTTTTGGAATTGGTACTACAGGATGCAAATTTCTGTTTGAAAAAGCTGGCCTTTGCTTTTCTAACTGACTGTGTATATTGGTTCCTGACTTCCCTGAATAGTTGCATATCGCGGGGGCTATTCGATGCTAATGCAGTGCGCCACAGGATGTTTTTGTGTTGGTCTATTGCAGTCAAGTCTGGGGTAAACCAAGGGCTATATCTGTTCTTAGTTCTAAGTTTTTTGAAAGTGGCATGCTTATTTAGGATGGTGAGGAAAGCACTTTTAAAGAACAACCAGGCGTCCTCTACTGACAGGATTAGGTCAATATCCTTCCAGGATACCTGGGCCAGGTCGATTAGAAAAGCCTGCTCGCAAAAGTGTTTTAGGGAGCGTTTGACAGTTATAAGGGGTGGTCGAAAACAGAGGAGGTGTATATATATACAGTGGGGAGAACAAGTATTTGATACACTGCCGATTTTGATAGATAGATAGATAGATAGGTACTTTATTGATCCCCCGGGGGGGAAATTTTGCAGGTTTTCCCACTTACAAAGCATGTAGAAGTCTGTCATTTTTATCATAGGTACTCTTCAACTGTGAGTGACGGAATCTAAAACAAAAATCCAGAAAATCACATTGTATGATTTTTAAGTAATTAATTTGCATTTTATTGCATGACATAAGTATTTGATACATCAGAAAAGCAGAACTTAATATTTGGTACAGAAGATCATACAGAGATCATACGTTTCCTGTAGTTCTTGACCAGGTTTGCACACACTGCAGCAGGGATTTTGGCCCACTCCTCCATACAGACCTTCTCCAGATCCTTCAGGTTTCGGGGCTGTCGCTGGGCAATACAGACTTTCAGCTCCCTCCAAAGATTTTCTATTGGGTTCAGGTCTGGAGACTGGCTAGGCCACTCCAGGACCTTGAGATGCTTCTTACGGAGCCACTCCTTAGTTGCCCTGGCTGTGTGTTTCGGGTCGTTGTCATGCTGGAAGACCCAGCCACGACCCATCTTCAATGCTTTTACTGAGGGAAGGAGGTTGTTGGCCAAGATCTCGCGATACATGGCCCCATCCATCCTCCCCTCAATACGGTGCAGTCGTCCTGTCCCCTTTGCAGAAAAGCATCCCCAAAGAATGATGTTTCCACCTCCATGCTTCACGGTTGGGATGGTGTTCTTGGGGTTGTACTCATCCTTCTTCTTCCTCCAAACACGGCGAGTGGAGTTTAGACCAAAAAGCTATATTTTTGTCTCATCAGACCACATGACCTTCTCCCATTCCTCCTCTGGATCATCCAGATGGTCATTGGCAAACTTCAGACGGGCCTGGACATGCGCTGGCTTGAGCAGGGGGACCTTGCGTGCGCTGCAGGATTTTAATCCATGACGGCGTAGTGTATTACTAATGGTTTTCTTTGAGACTGTGGTCCCAGCTCTCTTCAGGTCATTGACCAGGTCCTGCCGTGTAGTTCTGGGCTGATCCCTCACCTTCCTCATGATCATTGATGCCCCATGAGGTGAGATCTTGCATGGTGCCCCAGACGGAGGGAGCTTGACCGTCATCTTGAACTTCTTCCATTTTCTAATAATTGCGCCAACAGTTGTTGCCTTCTCACCAAGCTTCTTGCCTATTGTCCTGTAGCCCATCCCAGCCTTGTGCAGGTCTGCAATTTTATCCCTGATGTCCTTACACAACTCTCTGGTCTTGGCCATTGTGGAGAGGTTGGAGTCTGTTTGATTGAGTGTGTGGACAGGTGTCTTTTATACAGGTAACGAGTTCAAACAGGTGCAGTTAATACAGGTAATGAGTGGAGAACAGAAGGGCTTCTTAAAGAAAAACGGAATTCTTACTGGTTGGTAGGTGATCAAATACTTATGTCATGCAATAAAATGCAAATTAATTATTTAAAAATCATACAATGTGATTTTCTGGATTTTTGTTTTAGATTCCGTCTCTCACAGTTGAAGTGTACCTATGATAAAAATTACAGACCGCTAAATGCTTTGTAAGTAGGAAAACCTGCAAAATCGGCAGTGTATCAAATACTTGTTCTCCCCACTGTATATGACCTGGCTCCAGGTCATCTATAAGTCTTTATTAGGTAAATCCCCGCCCTATCTCAGCTCACTGGTCACTATAGCAACACCCACCCGTAGCATGCGCTCCAGCAGGTATATCTCACTGGTCACCCCCAAAGCCAACACCTCCTTTGGCCGCCATTCCTTCCAGTTTGCTGCTGCCAATGACTGGAACGAATTGCAAAAATCATTGAAGCTAGAGGCTCCTATCTCCCTCAATAACTTTAAGCATCAGTTGTCAAAGCTGCTTATCGATCACTGCACCTGTATATAGCCCTTCTGTAAATAGCCCACACTACTACCTCATCCCCATATTTTTTTTGTTATTTTCACAAATCTTGCACTCCAGTATATCTATTTGCACATCATAATTTGCACACCCTTCATTCCTGTGTTAATGATGATAATCTGTAATTTATTCCACCACTATGGTCTATTTATTGTCCTACCTCCTACTGCATTTTGCACTACATTTTGCACTCTGTATATAGATTTTCTATTGTGTTTTTGACTGTTTGTTTACTGTGTAACTCTGTGTTGTTTTTGTCGCACTGCTTTGCTTTGTCTTGGCCAGGTCGCAGTTGTAAATGAGAACTTGTTCTCAACTGACCTACCTGGTTAAATAAAGGTGAAAACTTTGGAGGGCAAGTTAGTCAGGATGATATCTATGATGGTACCCATGTTTACGGATTTAGGGTTGTACCTGGTGGGTTCCTTGATAGTTTGTGTGAGATTGAGGGCATCTATCTGAGATTGAAGGACAGCCGGGGTGTTAAGCATATCCCAGTTTAAGTCACCTAACAGTACAAACTCTGAAGATAGATGGGGGCAATCAATTCACATATGGAGTCCAGGGCACAGCTGGTGGCTGAGGGGGGTCTGTAACAGGCGGCAACAGTGAGAGACTTATTTCTGGAAAGGTGGATTTTTAAGAGTAGAAGCTCAAACTGTTTGGGCACAGACCTGGACAGTATGACAGAACTCTGCAGGTTATCTCTGCAGTAGATTGCAACTCCGCCACCTTTGGCAGTTCTATCTTGATGGGAAATATTGTAGTTGGGGATGGAAATTTCCGAATTTTTGGTGGCCTTCCTGAGCCAGGATTCAGACACAGCTAGGACATCCGGGTTGGCGGAGTGTGCTAAAGCAGTGAATAAATCAAACTTAGGGAGGAGGCTTCTAATGTTAACATGCATGAAACCAAGGCTTTTACGGTTACCGAAGTCAACAAATGAGAGCGCCTGGGGAATAGGTGTAGTGCTGGGGGCTACAGGACCTGGGTTTACCTCTACATCACCAGAGGAACAGAGGACGAGTAGGATTAGGGCACGGCTGAAGGCATTAAGAACTGGTCGTCTAGTACGTTGGGTACATAGAATAAAAGGAGCAGATTTCTGGGCATAGTGGAATAGATTCAGGGCATACATTCAGGGTATGGTAGGATGTGAGTTCAGTGGAGGTAAACCTAGGCGTTGGGTAATAAAGAGAGAGGTTGCATCTCTGGAGACACCAGTTAAGCCAGGTGAGGTCTCTGCGTGTGTGGGGGGAGGGACAAAGGAGCTATCTGAGGCATGTTGAGCGGGACTGGGGGCTCTACAGTGAAATAAAACAATAATAGTTAACCTAAACAGCAACAGACAAGGCATATTGAAGTATGAAAGAGGCATAAAAAAAACCCAACAGTTAATTAAGAGAGTTAAAGACAACGACGGGAAATGGTGATGAATGGACAAAGAGGGTCAGATAGAGAAATGTGATGTGCTACACACAGGACCTGAGGCCTGGCAGTTAAACAGAATGAAATACCATGTAATGGAACAGTCCTGCAGGCATCAGCTGTGAAGCTGAGTAATCATAGGATCCGATGAGCAGCAAAGAGGTGAGCTAGGGAGCAGTTCAATGGGCGCTGCACTAGGCGAGCGAGGAGGCACAGCGTTCAGAGTGCTAGCAGGCCGGGGCTAACAGGCCGGGGCTAGTAGATGGATCTTCGGCGATGTCGCAGAGGAAAAGCCTGTTGAGACCACGTCGGACAATTACGTCGGCAGACCAGTCGCAGTGGCTCGGCGGGGCTCTGTGAAGACAGTAGAAGGTCCAGGCGGGTTGACAAAGGTACTGTAGCCCGGGAGATTAGCTAGTACACGTCGGCTGTCCGTGAGATGGGCCTAGCTCGAAGCAGCCACTCGATTGCAGCTAGCTAGCTGCGGTGATCCGGTGTGAAGGTAGAAATCTGGTGAACTGGAAGGGAACGCAGTCCGATATGCGCTGGGTTGGTAGCGCGCTGTGCAGACTGGCCGATAATGTCCGAACTAAAAGCGGCTGATGCAGGCAGAGCAGTGGTGAGGACCGATAGCAGTGGTTAGCAATGGCTAGTAGCTAGTTAGCAAGCTAGCTAGCAGGCTAGCTTCTGACTGCGATTCAGTTAAATGATGAAAAGTAAAGAAATAAAGATATTAGGTCCGTTTCACGTTGGGTGAGGCGGGTTGCAGGAGAAGTATATGGGAAATAATAAATAAATGGAAAGAACGACTAATTACAAACTATTTACACGGGACATGAGATGGGACAAACAAAAATACGTCTGCACTGATTACGCCATCTTGGAAAATCAGTAATGGTTAAAGAGCTATTGAAATGTGAAAAATTTGATTTGTCACTATGTTGACGGTCCCTAACTACTGTTGTTGGATGTAAGGAAAACTACAGGCGAATATCCGTTGACAGAAACCTTACAGCTCTCCTGCAGAGAGCAAGAGATGTCAATCTGAAGCTGAACAAAAATAAACTCTGGTTAAAGTTACCGAATGTGACATACATGGGTCATCTTCTCAACACAGAGGGCCTTCGCCCTGACCCAGAGAAAATAACAGCCATTTAGAACATGGGTACACCGACTGACAACAAGTCACTACAGCAGTTGTTGGGGTTTGTGAACTTTCTTGCAAAATTCATGCCCCGCCTGTCTGATGTGTGTGAGCCGCTCAGAACTGACTGACTGACAAGGAAATTGAATGGACATGGCAACCACATCCCTGCTCACAGCACCCAAGCGACTGCAGATAATGTTGCTAAGGCTACAAAGATGCCAACTCCACATGCAATACAAACAAGGCAAATAACTACATGTAGCTGACTTCCTGTCCAGAACAGCTCTATCAACCACAGAGCACAGACAAATGCAAACATCAGTGTCGTGACGTGACATGCATTAATGTGATGACTGTTATTTATCAAATCAATTAACTATGTTCAATTGATTACGTGATTAAATGAATCATGTAACAATTAACTCATTAGTTAGTTGGGGCTCCAAGGGTAAAGTTGTTTAACGAGTTTCTATCTCCCAAATTAAACTCTTATAAGATATAGATATATATCGATAACAGTGGCGGCGCCAGGGGGGAGCTAGGTGGTGCTGCAGCTCCCCCTATTATAGCCATAGCACCTGCCCAGCACCCCCAAGAAATGTCTGAAATTTTTTATATTTATATTTTAATGTCATGTTTGAATATACTTTTTCATGTTTTTAAAATAGGAATCAAATAATAATTGAATATATATATTTTAGTCTATAATAACATGAGGCCGAAACAGGTGATCTTCTTTGGCCAATGGGCGCAGCCCCCGCCGAACCTTTGACCTTAACGCATTTCAGCTTGTTTTTGATTGTGTATTTTACTTAGCTAAAACTCGCTATGGATCGTTTTTTGCTCCCTAAACGACCACGTTCTGAGTCACACCCTGAAAAGATAAAAGATAAACGAGATTGTGAAGGTGCAGACACACCACCACTCGTCATCACAGAGCCCCAGGAACAAGAAAATCCTGGGGATGAACTTGAAGACGGAGGAGAATCCCCGGCGGCGGTTTCCATTGAGGATGCTAACGTTACGGTTTGTCCTGCAGCTGATATTAGCAACCATCCTCAAGAGGGCCCAAGAAGGCCAGTCCTTCAAAAATACCCTACACGGCAATTTGGGAATCAGCAGAGAAGTTTTAACAAAAGTTGGATGGATCAGTATTCATGGCTAGAATACAGCGTGGTCAAAGATGCCGCATTTTGTTTTGCGTGTAGGCATTTTCTGAAACGAGGGCACGGATTTCATGTAGAGCCAACATTTACCAGCAGCAGCAACGGATTTAACAACTGGCGGAAAGCATCAGCATCTCTGAAGAGCCATCATGAAAGTATGGGACACAAATTTGCTATGGAAGGATGGAATGAGTTCAAGCAAAAAGAGACAAGTGGATCTAAAATAGCAAACCTGCTTGATAAGGGACATTCTGCGTTAGTTATGGAGAACAGAAAATACATGAAAGCTGTGGTGGAGAGCCTGCGGTTCACAGCCTGCCAGGGGATCGCACAGAGAGGTCACAGAGAGGGTGAGTCGTCACACAACTTGGGAAACTTTCGTGAGTTGCTGCATGTTATTGCTAAGTTTGATCCAACAGTGGACAAGAAGTTAGCTACCAACCCATCAAACGCTAAATACACTCACCATGATATTCAAAATGAGATATTTGCTGTAATGGCAGAAATGATAAGAAAGAAGATAAGTGATGAGGTAAGAGATGCCGAGTGCTTTGCTGTTTTGGTAGATGAGAGTAAAGATATGAGTAAAAAGGAGCAGATTTCTGTTATCGTGCGGTATTTACAACCAGAGTCAGGGGAAGTGCATGAGGAGTTTTTGCATTTCACTGCCGCAGATGGATTGGATGCAGCCTCTCTGCTAGCCAGCATCAAACACACACTCAGTCAGTGTAATATTGATATACATCGCTGTGTCGGTCAATGCTACGACGGAGCATCTGTGATGTCAGGATGTAATAATGGTGTGCAGGAAAAATTCAGGAAGGAGGTGCCACAAGCCATCTATATACATTGTCATGCACACAAGCTGAATTTAGTGTTAGTGGACTGTGTACATAATGTCAGCGCTGCATCTGAGTTTTTTGAGACGCTACAAATGCTCTACAAGTTTTTTTCTGGATCCGTGGTGCATGATCTATTCATGAAAAAACAAAAAGAGCTCGACCCGACAGCACAACCAGTGGAACTCAAGAGACTGTGCGATACTCGCTGGGCTTGCCATTATAATGCGATCTGCGCCGTCAAGAAAACTCTACCCGCTATCCGAGCCACCCTGTGTGATGTCATCACTCAGTCACACCCACATCGGAGGGCAGAGGCAAGAGCCATCAGTGCCATCATCGATGAGAAGTTTGTTTTGCATCTCATCATGTTCGAGGATTTATTTAGAACAACAAAGTTCATGTCAGATCAGCTACAGGCCCCCAATTTTGACCTCATTGCGGCAGAGGATTTGGCCCAGTCTGTACTTAATGCTCTATCAGAAAAGCGCACAGACGCTAAGTGGAAAGAAATCCAAAAACAAGCAGAGACTCTGTGTGCAAACACAGGCACAACACATACTTCACGTGAGAAAAGGCAGACCCAGAAAACTCGACACCTGGAGGATTTTATTGTGGAGGCCCCGATAGAGAGAACACAGACAGACAATACTGATGACATGAAAATGCACTCTTTTTATCCAGTTATAGACAAGTTGATAGCGGAAATGAATCGGCGCTTTTCAACAGAGGCAAATGATGTACTGAGAGGTGTGCCAACTCTCAGCCCAAAACACACATCATTTTTGGACAAACAACTTCTGCTGCCCATGGCCCGGCACTATGTTGTCAGTGAGGAAAACCTGTCAGCAGAGCTCTACCAGGTGCGGCGGCTTCTACAAAGGAAGGAAGAACAGGGACATGCCATCCACAGCACACAGGAATTCCTATCCTTAATGCGGCCGTATAAAGATGCATTTATGGACCTGTACACGTTAATATGCATAGCCCTGACACTTCCTGTCACATCAGTGAGCTGTGAACGCAGTTTTTCTTGCTTGGGCCGTGTAAAAAACTACCTGAGGAACAGCAGTGGAGACGCTAGGACCAGTAATCTGGCACTTTTGGCTATAAATGCAGAGAGAACGAGGACCCTTGACTGCGATAACATCATTGATGCCTTCGCACTCAATCACAGCAACAGACGTATTGTTTTGTTGTGAAGACATCTATGGTAAGTGCTTGATTTCCCCCTCTGTTGGCTTTTACAAATGTAATTAATTTGGTGGTTGAAGCACAAATCTTGGCTCTTCATAGTTGCATAATGCTCCAACAATAGGAACACTGCTGATTCGTCATTAGACTAGTGTATATATATATATAATGGCTGTCAAAAGATTAATCGTGATTAATCACATCCAAAATAAAAGTTTGTGTTTGCATAATATATGTGTGTGTACTGTGTAGAATTATTATGTATAAAAACACACACAATCATGTATATATTTAAGAAAAATTGGTTATATTTATATATAAAATATTTATATATAATATAAATCATATAAATGTATATACAGTATATAAATGCAATTATTCCTTACATATATAGGCTACATGAATGTGTGTGTATTTACACATAATAATTCTACACAGTACACACACATATATTATGCAAACACAAACTTTTATTTTGGATGTGATTAATCACGATTAATCTTTTGACAGCCATAATATATATATATATATGTCGCGGAATGAATATAGTTAATGCGGGCGTGTACGCATACCAAGGGTGGTCCAATGCGACCTCTATAATGAGACGCCGCAAAATTTAAAGCACCTTCTCTTAAGTGTTGAGCACCCCCATAGCACCTGCAACAGAAAATCTCTGGAGCCGCCACTGATCGATAACAGTCACTTATTAATGTATTATTACCTCATATCAGTCTAATTCTGAACGTCGTATTTTCTTTGATATCTGCAAGAACCCTAACCTCATTGATGAATCAACAATACCCAAATTGGCTTAATTATTTATTTACTAACTAGCTAAATTTAACACAGAAAACAAACACACACTAACATAATACAATGAATCCCTAGTGGTCTAACAAAGCATGACAGTTTGGTTATAAAAAGATGTAGCATTCAGAAAGAAAGAGAAAGGGAGAGAGAAATTTTATCGGGACATTTGTAAGCTACGCTCACGGAAATACAAATACTTAGCACCCTAATAACCGTTCATTCAGAAAAGGTTTTTGGACGTACAAAGAGGAGCTCACCACAGAAAATTGACTGATGTTTAAAGGAAACAGGGTCTTCATCCCTGACATGTTACGCACTGACTTTCTACACAAAATACACTCTGGCCACTCAGGCATAGAGCCTTCCCTCATAGGTAGAATGATTAACATCTCTTAACCTTCTTCCACTATTGTTTCAAAACCTTTCAATCCTGTTTTGTCTACGCCCTCTTCCGTCCTCCCTTCAAGATATGAAACAATAGTGGCGAAACCCATAGCGATGGTGCAAAGATAAACAGGCATGCACCCACAATGCTTAGTGCATGTTGAAACCTGTTGAAACCATAGCACAGTACAAACACCATTTTATCACACTATTCTAGTCATCCTTATATTATAGCTAATATGTGCCTAAGTGCACCCTATAAAGCCATATATTATGATTAGTGCATGTCTAAATGCATTCTATATGTCCCTATGATTGTCTTCTCTTGGGCTTCACTGACTGCGCTGATTGTTGGGCTTTGCTGACTGCTCTGACCTCTATCCTGTTGCTGTTCTATGAGTTACTTAATAACCTTTTATTGTTCTGCTGCCCTCTGTCACCACTTTATACGTTTACTGAATAACCTATTGTGGCTTCTAACCTTCCAATTCTGTTATTTGGATCAGTGGCCTAAACTATTGAACATAGGCCTAAAAATATTCAACAAAAGCAGTGTTGGCATGGCGTAATACTTCAACAGAGGAGCGACTCATGTCCAGACGCACACACACGATCCTACCCACAATGAAAAACCTGCTCAAACCCCAAGTGGTACAAAATGTAATTCCAAGGAAACAAGCAAAAGGGCTGACAACAAAACACCACTATGACACACATGCATGTGACATGCCCAACATCCTCCAAGGACAAACAGTAAGGGTTCTTCTCCACCCCAACAACTCAGCCAGCACTTGGACTCTGGGCATATGCACTGATCAACTCAGTGAGCGGTCGAATTAAGTAATAGCGAATGGTAAAAGATACAGCAGAAACAGAAAATAAATTTGTCCAGTGACTGAACAACTCAGGATCCCCCCGAACAACCACCAAACAAACACTGATGAGGATGACTGGGGACCATGGAACGAACCTGCCATCCAAGCAGGTTGTGAACAACAGGCTTCTGATATGGAAGCAACCCCACTGCCTGAAAATATAACTCTGAGACACACCAGAACCAGGGCAAATATCAGGCCGCCTGTGAGATACTCCAGAGACTATGTAGTTTAATCTTAAAAGGTTATACATTTTTGGTATTTTCTTTTTTGTAAGAGGAAAGAGGGTAGTCTGCTTATTCACTTTAAAGTTGATGCTTATTGAAGGTACTTGAATAAGAACACAGTTATATGTTTTTGATAACAGTGTAATGTTTTCACTGGCAAGGGTCTAACCCCAGTTTTCCTGTTTATAAGTTGAGGAGCAGTTATCTTCATTTGTTGTGTAAAGGAAGATGTTACAAGATGTTGCCAAGCTAATAGATGGTGCTGCTGTTATGTGTATCTGAGTGTGATACTATATAGTACTAGTGAGCAAAGTTAGGCATTACTTACTATGCACTGTATGCATGCTACCGAGTGATGCTTAAATAAAGACTTTCTAATCAACATTACCTTGGTCTTGTATAGAACAAACACCATACAAAACACCACCCACAGTGATTGATTGAGAGGCCAAACTGTTAAAGGGATAGTTCACTAAAATTACAAACGGACACATTGGTTTCCTTAGCTTAAGTGTCCACAGCAGCAGCAGAGCCAATAAAATATATCATTTGAAGAACATAACATCATTGTGGCAATTCATATCTTTCAGAAAAACTGTAAATATTACTTGAATCTTGAGAAGACCGGTTTAATGTTAAAGGTTCTCTTACTTAGAAAATAGTCCTGATCATCTAGACCTAGGCGATATCCAAAACAACTAACACATTGAATTCACACATTTCCAGTCATTTTAATTGCAAAGTCATGTCTTTCTACTGAAAACCCCAACTAATTTTACCAATCTGTGAGGGAAAGTCGTTAAAGTACTAAATAATTTAGCTGTGTATTTCGGATTTGAATCAAGGCATTAGAATGTACCAGAGGCCACCAAAATAGAACAAAAAAAATCAGACTCACCCAGGCCGGAACCCCCTGGCTGGCTACGTTTTCTATTAAATAGAGTCTCTGTCAATCATAGACGTCTGTTTGGGCCAAATCGAGGCCGGTTTAGACCAGATGTTGGTGGACGTTGAAATCAATGCCGGACCGGACCAAATCTTAACCAATTATAGACGTCTGTTTGGTCTGTGGATGTTGAAATCAATGCCACGGCCAACAGACAAAATGTCAATGTCTTTTCAACGTTCATGGACATCGGTGTTGGACGGTGCTCACTGGGAAGACAAATATCCCTAAAAGGACACAATAAAGAAATTATTATTCATGACCTGAGTGCAAACCCATTCTGTTCTGATCCACAGCTGCATGCTGGAGAGCCAGAAGAACCCTGGTGGTTCTTTTTGTCACCCCCAGGACTGATGGCACCCTCCGGTTCTCCCTTAGCGCCTTTCAGTTTACCTCTGATCCAGACACACCGGTGAGCATGGGAGACTTATACTCTATCATTGAATCTCAATCACTCTCTGGACTTTTCTGTTGAATGTATGCAATAAACAGTGTTCTTTATTGTAAAGAATAAAGCACATTTCAGCCTTTGACCAATAAAATAATTGACATGAATTGGTCAATTTCTTGTATCAAAGGTAATCATTTCATCTCTTCTAGGTCTTCCTTCAATGTAAGTTGTATGTGATCAGAGGACCCCGGCCCCATGTCATGCACCTACCGAGTTTTACTCACTATGACTATGAGATGTGGTTGTCATACCTAGAAACCTTAAGATGAATGCTGTAAGTCGCTCTGGATAAGAGTGTCTGCTATATTTCTGACTCCCCTTCTGTATGTGGAGATCTCTCATGGGAGAGGATTCCATCTGTGACTGCTGTGACTCCAAAAGTATGACGTCCAAACCCAGAAGAGCCATGATGGGTGGTAAGTGACTGTCAACCTAACCTATAATCACACTACTTCTGTTTGGTTTGGGACTAAGTGATTCTTAAGGAGTAGTGATGATGACACTTCTAACCCTGTTTATTTCCATATCCTGTAGGGTTTGCCAGCCGTGGGCTTCTGCTGCTCTCAGATCAGCGATCCACACCAAACAGTGGTTTCCCACCAGTCAGCCCCTCACCGGTCAATGATGATGATGAAGATGTTGTCTGGTTTGAGACTAAAATGGATGGGAAGATGGATGAGTTTGACAACCCAGAGGATCTACTTGAACCTTTGATGTGGAGAGGTATCATGATAAGGGGAGCACGTCCTGATTTTGCCAAGTGGGAGTTGTCCTGAGACCAATATCTTTATGATGACCCTGGGACAACAACTGCCTCAGCCAATCAACGTTTATGATGTCATCACCGTGTGCCCCGCCGTCGAGTCCGCCAAAAAAAAAAAAATACACACCTCTTCCAAGACCAAGAGCACGATTTACAAGGTAAGACCAACGGCTTTTTACATTCTATTAATTAACATGTGCCTTCTACCACGGCTGATGATGTTAAAATTCATATTTGTTTTTAGAATAGCATATTTCCACCATCGAAAAATAACGTTGACAGTATTAGCTTGGATTGGCGAGTTAATTGGCAGTTGCCAGCCAAAACTGATCAGCATCGCTGACGTTCTGGCAAAAAAAAAAAAAATGAAAATACTGTTTAGATGTTTATATTTTTTATAGTGACCATTATATGAATATGTTGACCTCAAGTCATCACTGATTTATTCTGTTACATGATGTTGTCCTCAGACCATCATATGAATATGTTGACCTCAAGTCATCTCCTATTTATTATGTTACATGATGTTGTCCTCAGACCATCATATGAATATGTTGACCTCAAGTCATCACTGATTTATTCTGTTACATGATGTTGTCCTCAGACCATCATATGAATATGTTGACCTCAAGTCATCACTGATTTATTCTGTTACATGATGTTGTCCTCAGACCATCATATGAATATGTTGACCTCAAGTCATCACTGATTTATTCCGTTACATGATGTTGTCCTCAGACAATATAATAAAATGTGTTCCAAAAATGGCTTTCCTGATGGTATAACCTCACAGTAGACCTATCTGTAAAATAATCATATTTATAATAAGTCTTTATCATTGCTTCTGTATTTAGGCTAAAGGACACCAAGTGGCAATAAGAGCACACAATGGAAGGTATGATTTTTACTTTATTTAATATAATTTAACCATGTTCCATTTTTAACATGTTTTCAAATCTAACACAATGTATACCTTCACCTTGCTGGCGGTTGGGGGAGAGGCTGCTTCTTTGTAAGCTACAAGAGAAGCAACTTCTCACAGCATGTTCTAAACATACATTTGCAATGTTATCAGATGGGCATTTTACATTTTATTGATTTGACAATAAAACATTTATTTATTTATTGACCATTTTAAAACCCAATGTGCTTGCAAAATGTGTAATCTATTAATTATTCTTCATCTTTGTAGATGTTAAGGCATTAAGGTGTCTCCAAAATAAAAGGCCAAAGTTCACCATAGGAAGTGTTGGGCCATACAATCTACAAGTGGAAAGTTTCAAAACTTTAATGGAGGACAACAAGGTTTCTGACGAGGTAACGTAATATCCTTATAGTAAGCTATGTAAATTCTTACACTTATGTCCTGTCCACTTACCCTACCACCAAAACAAACAACCATGGCCTCTGACTAGCATTTAGCCTTCAAATTTATTTTGAAGTTCTGTATGGTGTTCACGAAGACATTTCTTTGCTAGTCAGATGCTGAAAAACACCGAAATACATATAAACAAACTGGGAAATTAAGCCCAGAATGCATACAAATAAATAACATGCTTTGTGTGTTGGCTTTTGTCTAGCACCAAAACATGCCTCCAACATCTGGGCATTTTGTACCTTAAAGGTCCAGTCTAGAACAGAACTGATGATAAATGACTATCTTTTCTATTTGACTTAAAATATAGAGCAGTTCAATTCTTTTACCTCACATTTTTCCTTGAAAATTTCAGGTCATGGATTCCATATGTAATGTCCTTAGCAAGGTTAGTGTAATTTTACCAGCAATAATTTGAATTATATTATACAGTATATATAATTGATTTGAAACATGTTTATTTCTTCAACTCTGTTAAAAAAGAAAATATGTTATCCCTTAAATCAGGATCACCCAGGCGTTGTGCATGTAAATTCTCAGGAAGGATCAAAAAGGGCAAAGAGCCACTATTTTCTCAAGGTAAGGAAGATGAAATATTTTGTCACTGACCTGCATTTTTTTGTTAGGTATTATGTTAATGAATAGCTGCTGCTAGGTTTCAGTAAGCTTAATTAAACAGCATTTCTATTCTATTTCTCTGAATTTCAGAATAACATTTTGAAAGGGGCAACAGAGATGTTTGGCGCTTATCTCGAGGGTGGCAATCACTGGACCTTTTTTGTGAGTCAAACCTTTTTAAGGATAAATCATTTTCACATGTGGATTCTATTTTATTTCTGTCTTTATACAAAAATCTTAATTATCTGCCAAATCACCTCTTCCAAATGTTTCCATTTTATGTAACAATGTGTCTTAAACACCACAAAACCCATGAAAGTTAACAAATCTGACTAAAATGTTATGCTAGCATCTTAGGTATGTTAAGATTTCAAGGCAAAATACAAAAAAACTATTTTTATTACATGCTCAAATTATGAATAAAAAAGATTGACTGTGATGAGCTGCATCTCACATTAGTTTTTTCATGTCCCTGGAACGCCTAGTAATTAAAAGTACTCCAAACTTCAAACTCTAGAGAGTCAGTATCATTTATTCTGGTACAATGTTCTGCTGGTATGAGGTGTTGGACCATGGAACTTGGAACATGTCAGGGCTAGAAGTATAAAAGAAGATAGAAAGTCATATAGAGTTTGCCACTCTGCCCCTCATGGCTATTGATAGGCATGGTACAGTACATCACTGATATTTAGGAAGCCCTGCTCTCATGCTTTGCATCTGTGACACTGTACTTGTTCATATAGGTTGGCAAAAAAAGATGTTCCACCCAATGTGCTGCAGCAGCCTAGAAAGGCGAAGACAAAGCTGACAATATTCAGCACTTTAACAGAGGGAGAGGCGGAAGACCTAGCCAAGGGGTTTGGCATGGCACTGGCCAAACATGTGCCGAAAGAGAAACTACTTGCTGGTATACCTGAAGAGGACATCCCAGCAACACTGTAAGTATGTCTGTGTAAGCCCCCTATCTGTATGTGGTGTCTTGTCTTAGAATATCTTAATGTCTACACCTTCATTTTATTTATACACCCCGAATCACTACTTGCTGGTCTCTGACTGTATATGTAATTCTATGCTACACTGACTCTATATCACAGTGTAGTGTCTAGGATTGCTGGCCTCTGAGGTCATATTAGGTAAATAGGTTAGCAGCGTGGATCAGGACAGATTTATTTATTTTTATTTTAAAGTACAAATGTAGGGTGCTTTGACGTTCTAGAACTGTTTGTTCTGTTGACAGAAAATGCAGATGTCTTTGCCCGCAGTTAAACTTAATTGGCCTAATGTGCATTTTGTTCTAATATTACCATTGTACAAACTTTTTCAGCCTGCTGTCTAGTCCCTGTATCAAGAGGCCAATTCATCAACAAGAGAATGATAATGTCATGCGTATTGCAATTCCATATGATCCTCAAGTCTAGGTCACCTTCTTTCATTTATATAGGGCTTTTAACAATGTGGAGCTATGGTTATGATGCAACTGTCAGGCTCTGGCCATAGAGAAGCTTTGCTTCTCTATATTTCTATGGTCAGAGTCTGGCAGATCTATCATTTCTATTTCTGTCTGGTGTTGTGTGTGTGTGTGGGATCCCTAATTAGAGGCAGCTGCTATGCATTACCTCTAATTAGGGATCTTACTTATATGTCTGTGTTCCACTCCGTTGGCGTGGTTCATTGTTGTATATTGTCTCGTGTCGTGCGTTATAATTATTATCATTTGTTATTTTGTATGGTTCGCCATTTAGTTCAATAAATATGTCGAACTATCGATACGCTGCGCCTTGGTCTCTCTACACACCCGAACGTGACAGCAACAGAGTAACAATCCCAGGTAGTAACATGAACATTTTAATTGATTTGCAGGAGGAGCATTGAACAAATGAAAAGTAATGTGGAAAACCTTGGTCCTGAATCTGAGCTGGATTTGGCCACCCACCGCTTTGGGCCTACGGCGGCCAAGGTTTTCTTTTCCTTTTTAGAGGACTCTTTGAAATGAACAGTACCCATGTTCCTGCACACATGTACTAATGTGGCTGCTATCAGCTTATTTCTAAACAAAAAAGAAAAGCTCAATTACTTTATTTGATATTTGACTATTTTCATAGTCAATTGTTTTATAGTAACTTTTACTGGAGGACTCATAGTGGAGAACAAGTACAACGTTTGTTAAAATGGCAAACTGCATTTGAATAAAAAGTACTTTTCAAACCTTATTTGTATTATCTTTTTGGACCACTGATTGCTCTGCGTTTTCTTCTTGATTTAATAGGAAAACTGCCTCATCTCTGAGGCAGTGTTTCTGTCAGTCTTTCTTTTTCTGTTTGCAAATAGTGGCCGTATTTTACGTGACTTGTCCTCATCACAAAGTCGCACAAATCTTTTAAAGTTTATATTTTCTTCCTTTGTTTGCACTTCATTGACTTTATGGGCAATGTCCTCAGGAATTTTCAGTATGCTTTCCAGTTTCCTGATAGTTGTACTACGCCTATCTTCATCTGCAATTTCATCCTGTATAGGCTCCACTGAAATGTTAATTGCATTTTTTTATGTTGTCTCACTCATCTCATTTAAAAGTAGTAGACAAGCACATTTTTTATGATATGAGAAAGTACAGCAGTCACATACATTCGCCACTATACATGGTTTTGATACTGCTCTTCCAAATAAGCTTTCAACATCTAGTGTTTTTTTAGGCTTTGTAGAAATGCTATACTTATTCTTTTGAATCAAGTTCTTGGCATGGGCTTGCAGTTGTGTGTCCATATCTGGAAAGGTTTCACCATCACCACAAGTGAGAAGACTTAATAAAATGAGATGCTTACATGTACGTCCCCTTGTACCAGGGAGACAACTGCAGAACTTCTCTGCAGGGCATACACAGTAAACTACATGTGGATTATTTTCAGATGGAACATTGTATATGTATGCAGCAACAGGTTGGAACAATTAGATAGATAGATAGGTACTTTATTGATCCCCCGGGGGGGAAATTTCATCATTACAATGTACTCTTTAACAAATTTAAAGATACTCAAAACACCATGCTAACTTTCAGTTATGATGAACATCATCAAGTGAACATGCATAAAAATGTATACCGTTCTATTAGATTGTTTGTTTCAGAGTCTCCATGCTTATAACATCTTCCGAAGTTAGACCACAGAGGACCAATTGGCTCCCAGTGGTTCCTAAAGTACTTGCAGACATCTTTTAAGTTCTTTAACTGGCAGTGAAACATCCCTATAAGGATATTAAGTTACCTCGTCAGAAACCTTGTTGTCCTCCATTAAAGTTTTGAAACTTTCCACTTGTAGATTGTATGGCCCCACACTTCCTATGGTGAACTTTGGCCTTTTATTTTGGAGACACCTTAATGCCTTAACATCTACAAAGATGAAGAATAATTAATAGATTACACATTTTGCAAGTACATTGGGTTTTAAAATGGTCAATAAATAAATAAATGTTTTATTGTCAAATCAATGCCCATCTGATAACATTGCAAATGTATGTTTAGAACAACATGCTGTGAGAAGTTGCTTCTCTTGTAGCTTACAAAGAAGCAGCCTCTCCCCCAACCACCAGCAAGGTGAAGGTATACATTGTGTTAGATTTGAAAACATGTTAAAAATGGAACATGGTTACATTACATTAAATAAAGTAAAAATCATACCTTCCATTGTGTGCTCTTATTGCCACGTGGTGTCCTTTAGCCTAAATACAGAAGCAATGATAAAGACTTATTATAAATATGATTATTTTACAGATAGGTCTACTGTGAGGTTATACCATTTTTGGAACACATTTTATTATATTGTCTGAGGACAACATCATGTAACGGAATAAATCAGTGATGACTTGAGGTCAACATATTCATATGATGGTCTGAGGACAACGTCATGTAACAGAATAAATCAGTGATGACTTGAGGTCAACATATTCATATGATGGTCTGAGGACAACATCATGTAACATAATAAATAGGAGATGACTTGAGGTCAACATATTCATATGATGGTCTGAGGACAACATCATGTAACAGAATAAATCAGTGATGACTTGAGGTCAACATATTCATATAATGGTCACTATAAAAAAATATAAACATCTAAACAGTATTTTCATCTTTTTTTTTTTTTTTTTTGCCAGAACGTCAGCGATGCTGATCAGTTTTGGCTGGCAACTGCCAATTAACTCGCCAATCCAAGCTAATACTGTCAACGTTATTACTTCGATGGTGGAAAAATGCTATTCTAAAAACAAATATGAATTTTAACATCATCAGCCGTGGTAGAAGGCACATGTTAATTCATAGAATGTAAAAAGCCGTTGGTCTTACCTTGTAAATCGTGCGCTTGGTCTTGGAAGAGGTGTGTATTTTTTTGGCGGACTCGACGGCGGGGCACACGGTGATGACATCATAAACGTTGATTGGCTGAGGCAGTTGTTGTCCCAGGGTCATCATAAAGATATTGGTCTCAGGACAACTCCCACTCGGCAAAATCAGGACGTGCATAAGGGGAGGTCAGGGTTTAGAGCTGAGGAGGGGGCGGAGTTTAAAGACATGGGAGAGGGAGGGCTCAGTGTTGATAGAGGATGAGGGCTCTATTGCGAGGGAATGGGTACATCCATAGGAAGAGTCCTCATCCCTGGGATCATGGATAGGGAGGAAGTCCATATCACAGGAAGTGGTGCTTTCACAGTCCATGAAGGAATGGGGATTTTGGGTGGGTGAGGAGCCTCTGGGGAGAGCTGAGGAGGACAATACGTTTCCACTCTTCTCTGCAACTGGTGAGGAGGAGATTTTGGGTCATTATGATGAACTGGTAGAGACCGGGATTGTCAGTGGAAAAGACTTGCCCAGAGTTTGGCGTTTCAAGTGTCGGTAGGGTCAGTGAGCGACCATACAGTGGTTCATTCTACACCATAGACTTCTATACCACTATACGCCTGACTCATTTGAAATAAAAACTAAATTGTTATGAAGTCAATACAACTCCTCCTAAACTTAAAACAGTAATTTCCTTGTCCTTGGAATGTTGATAAGGTAACTGCCTCTTTACAATCAACAATAGACACCATTGTTGTCCCAGTCAGACATTCAGTAAAACATTGGCCTCAATATTTGCTTTTACACCTTAATGAGTGTTAAAGTGCAAATTTCTTTCCACCACAGCACATTATGAGATAAGAATATCCCCACTAAGTGCTTCATAAGTGCCATAATAAAATGACTATGTACAGCGGGTGAAATAAGTATTGAACACATCTTGAAGCTGTCATTACCAACAAAGGCTTTTGTATAAAGTATTAAATAAATATCAGTAAGTGTGTTCAATACTTTTTCCCTGTGTCATTTCACATTATTACACATAACTTAATTTCTGAACTTATTTGTTTTGGTTTCTTTGTATGTATGGATTACTTGGGTTGTTACCAACATCTGGTGAAACATCATTTCATGTCAATAGAACCTTTGGAAATATATTTACTGAGAAAAATGGTGACGTGTTCAATACTTATTTCACCCGCTGTATGTGCTATACAGCTACTGTAGGCTATGCATAACCGTTGTCACATTCCATTAACATGACATTAAGAGACTGTTGGTGTGACTGAGTCATACAATCACTGTACTGTTCTCAGTATACCATGACCTTTTAACTATATATATTGTATATCTATTGTCCATTCACTATAAGAATTCAGTTTTAACAACCTTTACTCAGACGCAGCTAATCAATGATGCCATTAATCCATACAGTTTTTGTATTTTTATTATTATTATTTTTGTCTCTTTCTCTGAATAAATAAATTGGCAAACATTTCTGTGTTTGAGAAGAAACTAAGTAGAACCCACATTTATGTGGTAAACTATAAATTAATATGGCATGTAACACCTTGTGAAAATACAAAGGGAAGCATTGCAAACACTGGCAAGAATCAAATGGACGACATAGATCCATTCATTATATATTCCTAAATGTGTTATCTTTTTCTCCATTATGGAGTACAGGAAATGGTGTTTTGTAGACATGTGACGGTTTCTGTAATGACCCACAGCACGTTTGTCTCTGTGCTGACATTAATAGTACAAACAACAGCAGTACAATTGTCAGTATAGGAGCAAGAAGGAATCTCATTCTGCCTTTTTCCATCGACGACCTCACTTTTGCTGTGAAGAGACATTTAGAACATTGTGATTATACTGTATATCTAAACAACTGAACTCTATTTCTCTCTCTTGCTCGCACGTGCGCTCTCCTCTCGCTCTCATTCAGTAAAGAGGCAGTGTCAAGTGTTTTTCAAATCCAGGATATTGTCTATGTACCTGAGTGAAGTGTGATCTCTCTCCTGATCTCCTGTCCCAGGTCCTTGTTCTTTAAGACGAAGGTGATGGTCTCATTGACTTGTCCCTGTATATTTAGTGTACTGGACACAGTGTATAGTCCCTGTGTGTCCTCTGAGATGTTTGTGACTGTGCTGTTGGTGATGTCATCACCGCTGTCATCCAGCCAATGCACCGAGGGACGGGGGTACCCTCCCTGTGAGGTCAAGAGTAGCTCCACATCTCTTGGAGATGCTGTGAACTTCAGGTGTGGCTCAGGGTAGTATGCTGAAATAAAAGAAGCAAGGGACACCGTTTAATGCCGTGAAAGAATATACAGAATCTCAGTAAGCATTGTACATCACAAGGAACCCTAATTAGTGTGACAAAGAACTCCTTTTCTAACGCGTAATTTCTTGGTTCATAAAGCAGAAAATGATGTTTAATATATCACACCTGCTAATTTCAGGGCAAAGGTTTTCGTCTCACTGCCCAGCAGTGTGCTCACAGAGCATGTATAGTCTCCTCTGTCCCCCAGGTTGGTACGGTCCAGCCTGAGAGAAGCATTACCCCTCTGCATCTCAGAGTGGTACAGGCTGGTTCTGTTGGTATAGTGACTGCTCTGTCTGTCCAGTTGGTCCTGTCCGTGGTAGAAGCTGTGTATCACCTCCAGGCCTCTCTGCCACGTTATCACACTGTTGTCCAGGTCCCAGGCCTTTCCCACAGGAAAGCTGCAGTCTAGGACCACATGTTGCCCCACGATGGCAAGTTGTGGCTCACTAGGAACACTGATTTCAAATTCAACTATAAACAGAGGAACACAGACAGTCTTACTACCCCATCTAAGAGATGGCATGATTACAGTGACCCTTTTGATTAGATACATTACTCATTACATTAAAGTAGTTAGTCACCATTGACCGTAAAAGAAGGAATGGGTGCCATGGAGGTGTCTTACCACAATATGATGCCTTGAAGATGAGGAGAGAAACTAAAAGATGTTGACCAACCCAGCTCATGACAGAGTTTACTGTATTAAACCAATAATGTTACAAAATCAAGTAAGTCCTTCAATGAATCGGCAGCAGTCCAGGCACTGGTGTCTTGCAATGTATCTTGAAGAATGAATGAACTACTAATCTACGCACTCTACTATAAACCTTGGCTGCATCCTCTAACAGGTTTTCTCCATGACGCTACATGCCATTCCTTAAAAGGCACAAGTATTATGCAATAGTGTTTTGTGTAGACATACTCCTATTCATGTCGGAGCATATTTTTTTCCTTCAGACTAGTCACACACACCCTCCCAGTTTCGTTGGTAGCTCAGTAACCATGACAGAATAAGCTTTGTACCAATAAATACCCAGGAGACAAATACAATATGAACCGCATATAGGCTATATGAATTCAAATCCAACTAAGAGCAAGTCGACAAATAACAGCTTGGACTGACAAGACATGTTTGGCATTAAGCATACTGACATAGAACACTGTCAAACTCAAATTCATATTCTGCTTTAGTTATGTAGAGTCAATATATAGACGTGACTAAGATGAGCACGGAACACATACAAAGATGACTGTATTATGAGTCATCATCTGTGACACCAGCACATGACAAAATCATGTGAACCAAGATATGCTGAAGAGATGTTAAAAGTCTGGGTAAAACCTTGAAGCAGGAGTTCAAGTGTTTTACCTGACAGCTGATAAATACTCTAGAGATTTGAACTGCAATCATATTATAAATCAATGTATTCTGTTACATTGAAGTAATAACAGGGAAGGGCTGTATTTTTGGGTTGATACTGTAGGACCCCTTCAGCTTTCAGAAATACCCCATGCCCAATAAAATAACATTTAAAGTCGATTCCTATGGGATTTCTTTATTTAATTAAAATTACAGTCAATAATGAATGAGTTAAGAGTCCACTCCTTAGCAAACAAATTCCCACCACCAGTAATCAGATACAACTGGATACAATGTGCACCCATGACAACACATTTAGATAAGAATGTGAACAGACTAGCTAGCCTGGGTCCAGATCTGTTTGCTCTCTTCCCAAAGCAATTTATTTCATTGTTAAGCCAATCACTATCCTCTATTGTAAATTGTTTATTTTGAAAAAACGATGAAATAATACAGCAGTTACTCATAGGAAAAATATTGCAGACAGTGCAACATGATATGAAGTCAATATATCCATGGATTAATCCATTCATTTAATGGGTTCCCTTTTTCTGCATTATGAAGTGCAGTAGATGTTTTTAGTTTGAAAGGTGATATTTTTTGTGATGGTCCAAAATATGTTTTCCTCCGTGGTAAGAGGACATCAGCAGGTCCAGCAGCCATCACACCAATCATTATGGTCAGTGCAACTACAATATTATAGCAGTTTCAACAAACCTGTAGGCCTACTTACAAGAGACAGAGCTAATCTGAGATGCAACTAATCCAAACAATTAGAGATTTGTTATCAAATCAATTACTATTTATTTTACATTTACAGTGCATTCGGAAAGTGCTGCAGAGATGGTTGTCCTTCTGGAAGGTTCCCCCCTATTTTTTCCTCATTAGTCTACACACGATACCCCATAATGATAAATCGAAAACAGGTTTTAATCCATTTTTGCAAATGTATTAAACATTATTTACATAGGTATGAGGACCAGTGCTCAGTGTATGTGGGAACTTCTTTAAGACTTTTGGAAAAGCCTTTCAGGTGAAGCTGGTTGACTGCTCCACTCCCGTGCCAGAGCAGTCCGCTCCACCGGTGCCTAGTCCGGGTCCGGTCATCTGCTCTGCTCCAGCGCCAGAGCAGTCCGCTCCACCGGTGCCCAGTCCCGCTCCATGGCCGGAGCCGTTTACCCCACCGGTGCCCAGTCCGGGCCCGGTTATTTGCCCTGCTCCATGGCTGGAGCCGTTTGTCCCACCGGTGCCCAGTCCGGGCCCGGTTATTTGCCCTGCTCCATGGCCGGAGCCATTTACCCCACCGGTACCCAGTCCGAGCCCGGTCATAAGGAAAAGGCATGGGAGGAAGCTGTCTACTTCGCCGGAGCCAGAACCGCCACCGATGAACTAATCTTCCCTCCCTAACTAACCCTCCCCCCATGTATTTGTGTTTTTGGTAGGCGTTCAGGAGTCCGTGCCTTTGGAGGGTGGTACTGTCAGGCTCTGGCCATAGAGAAGCCTATTGCTTCTCTATGTAGCCATGGTCAGAGTCTGACAGTTCTATAATTTCTGTTTCTGTGTGGTGGTTTGTGTTGGATCCCTAATTAGAGGCAGCTGCAGTGCATTGTCTCTAATTAGGGATCCTACCCTAGGTGTGGGTCATTAACCTAAAGTAAGTGTGTTTTCCGTTTTGGTTGTATGGTGTTTATTTTGTATAGTTCGTCATTTTTTAAATGTATCTATTATAATTAAACATGTCGAACCACAAGGAATGGGCTGGGAATTAGTCTCTCCACATACACAAGCGTGACAGTTGGATATGCCTCAACGTGTCTTATCTGTTCGTGGAACAGTTTCATTTCAATTACAACGTTTTCGTTTCTCAATCACTGTCACGTGGTTAATCATAAAAATCTGAATTAAAATGATACAAATATTGAAGTTAAAATTCAACTAATGCGAAAGCACCAGCCTCTGCCATATAGACACACTGATCATTGGCGGCTAAACAACCTAAATGAGCACATGGAACTAAGAAGATCCAGTGAGCTGGGACAGACAGCTGTGTTTGCACATTTCTTCCACTGGTGTCACGAGTTGGTAGTGAGCGAGACCAAGGCGCAGCGCAGTTCGACATTTTAATACAGAATATTATAAATGACAAACTCACAAAACAAAAACACGATACGATACACCAAAAATGTAACACACCTCCCTTCTCCTCTGACATACATATATTATATTTTATGACCCACAGCCCCAGTGTGGAAGCCTACCCGCATATGTAGGATCCCTAATTAGAGACGATGCACAGCAGCTGCCTCTAATTAGAGATCCTACACAAACCACCTACAGAAATGATAGACCTGTCAGACTCTGACCATGGCACATAGAGAAGCAATAGGTGTCAGAACCAGGACTTGAACTCGGGTCTCTGGTGTGAAAGTCGGACTCTCAATCCTTGAGCCACAGGAGGATGGTGAACCCAATAGTAAGACGCACTTAGGAGAACTTGAGATGCAAAAAATTGTTTAATAAAAGTTCAGGCAATAGTCCATAGCTGGAGCAAAAACAGCAAAAGGTAGTACTCAAAAAACCAAAACCAGCCCTAAAGGGGATTCCAAACAATATTCCAAAAATACAAAATTTCTTAAAGCAAAAAAACTCCAGAGGAAAAGTCCACAAAAATAAGTTGAGAAGGGAATAATCCACAGGCAAAAGAAAATACAATATCTCAAGAGTTAGAGAGCACTTACTCAGGTAACTGGCTTCAGGACAACTAAACACCAAGCAAAGAATCTATGAGACAGAGTCACTTAAATATACACAGCAGAACGAGACACATGTGAACCTAATAACACTGATTACCAGCTGAGTAAGTTGGGCATGAGGGTAACATGAGGACCTCTAGAGGTCAAAACACAACATGACAAGCAAAATACTGACAATAGGCTTCTCTATGGCCAGAGCCTGACAGCTGGATATTTGTGATAATCAGATTATCATATTTTGCTCTTTCACACCGAGGCTTGGTGATTATCAAGGGGGAGATTGTTGGCGGAATAAATTCAACCATACAACTACTCACATTATTTCAAGACCACGGACAGTATATGCTGTCAGAGAGAAAAAAGTTGCGCTCCAGCATGCAACAATAAAAAAATGCACTGCAACATGAAATGTCATGTACCCAGTACTTCCAACCGCAACGTCGTTACCTTTGTTTTTACCACACAACCAGTGATCTAAAGTTGAAATAATATTTTACACATTATATTCAAAATTATATGAACGAGATAGCAACAAAAAAGCAAGCTGTAGATGAAAACAGCTGAAAGTCCACTCACCATTATGATTATAATTTAAAAACGAAGTCCATTCTCCTATCCTTCTTTATGAAACGGGCAATGGCAGGTTCATATTGCTTGTCTTTTGATTTTAAATCTGAAATAAGTTATTTTTCGATTGAGATCAAAGCCAGGGCCTGTCCAGTGGTGTTCCAGGAATATGTCTTGATCCTTTTTAGTGCAGAACATGTTCTTTCTACTGATGCAGTCGACACTGGAATGGTCAAAAATAGACAGGTAAGCAGATACAATTAGTGCATACTGTCAATTAGTCTCTTCTGCTGGAGAAAGGGGAGCAGATCAGACGGGCTCTTACCCTCGAAGTCAGACATTGAGTACATAACGGTGAGTTCTGTTTTAAGCCGCGGCAAATCAAAATTAGGGCCATAGCTTTCCTCAAGACTTGAGAACGCAGCATTTGGAAAGTTTGGTGTTTCCCTATATATTGGGAATTTTTGTGGGTCAAGGAGGGCAAGGATCATGAGCCTTTCATGGACATTGAACCTGTTTCTTAGTGTCTCATTGCACCGCTGTTTCCCCAAATGTTTTTAAACTCACTGTAGCTCGCAGTTATGAAGTTAAGTTTTGGTGTCGAAGTGCTGACTTTGTCAAATAGGCAAAATCTTTGAAACCAGTTGTCCAGTTGTATTATCGGTGCTGAAAAGTAGGCAATTCCAACAGTAAAGCTTTTTTGTCAGCTCACAGCCGGTTATCCACGGATAGTGCTCATAATTATTAACTTGAAAATGCCTTTCAAAACTCTTTCCTCGTTGCACCAAATCAGGCAGTGAAGGAGTTGGTCTCCGGTCTGTACAATATTGAACTTTTCATTAAAAGTTAGTCTTGAAAAGGGTGATGCTAACAATTTAGCCGCCACATCGTCCTCGATTACTCTCTCTGCAGTTGCCATCGCCATCGTTACATACACTCACTGCAAAAAGCTAGCCAGCTAGCTAGGCTCAAGTGTGAGAAAACAAGATAAGGCTCGCTATTGGCTCTAAATTAGTGATGTATACTTAGGCGTCATACAATTGTCCCACCTATTACAAGACTATTTGTGATTGGTTGATTCTACTGTCATTCCAAAATGCTGCTCTAATTGAAGTCAATGTCAATGACGTTGGCTGGTGCCTTCTATTCAAAGCCTGAGGGCGTAGCCAATGAGCGTTGAACCCAGCTAGATTATTTCTACCAAGAGACTACCAAAGAAAAATTCTGATTGGAAATGTTTTTCTCTTGGATGTTAACCCTTCTTTTTCCAACACAAACTGAAGAAATTCAATAGGAAGATCATAACAATTAAGACAAAAAAGATTAAATCAATGAAAACAACATTACAAATTATAATATATAAAAATATATACAGATTTGTATCTATCCTTAGGCCGTCTCTGAGGGCATAGAGGGCGCTGATGGTTCCCCACTGCTAATGAGTAATACAATGCATTACCATAAATTAATGTAGCCTAACTAAATGATGGGGCGTAATGGCTGAAGTACATTTAATACTGGTGACATATGTAATGGGGAATTTATCAAAAATAAACAATCAAAGAGCAAACAATTCACATGAAACAATGAATTCAGTGGTCTAAGGCACTGTATCGCAGTGCTAGAGGCATCACTAATGACCCGGGTTTGATCCTGGGCTGTATCACAACCAGCCGTGATCGGAAGTCCCATAGGGCGGTGCACAATTGGCCCAGCATCGTCTGGGTTAGTGGAGGGTTTGGTCGGGGTAGGCCGTCATTGTGAATAAGATTTTTTTCTTATGGCTAACATTGCTAATAATAGCAATATTGGAATAGGTAGGCCTAATCCTATAAAGTTTTTATCTTGGAATACTAAAACAATGAATAATCCTGTCAAGAGGTCTAGGGTCTTATCCCACTTGAAAATGCTAATAGCAGACCCATTTATGTATTAAAGATCACTCAAGGCTACAAAACTCCAGGTTCAGTCAGGTTTTCCATTCAGACTTAAACTCCAAAGCCAGAGGGGTTGCAAGTTTGGTTAGTAAAATAATATTCTCCTCCCAGCCTGATGGGGTTTCAACTGAGGTCTTTAAGAAATTCCATACCATGTTAGCCCCTTACTTTTATCTATGTATAATGAGTCACTTGAACATGGCTTGCTGCCACCCACCCTAACACAGGCTTCAATAGCCCTCCTCCTTAAGAAGGGGAAAGACCCCACTTCCTGTTCTTCATTTATTTATTTTTATTTTTTATTTCACCTTTATTTAACCTCCTTAATGTGGATGTTAAGGTGCTGGCAAAGGTGATAGCGAGGCGTCTGGAAGTAGTCTTACCAGCACTCATATCACAGGAACAAACCGGCTTTATAAAGGACGCTGTTTAACATAATCTATTCTAAACAATTCTCCAACTCCCCTGAGGTAGTAATCTCCCTAGATGCAGAGAAGGCATTCAACAGAATTGACTGGGAGTACCTATTTGCTGTTCTTAAAAAAAAAATGATTTGGGGACAAAATTAGCTCATGGATCCATCTCTTGTATACATCTCCCCAGGCCAGTGTCTGTACCAATGACGCCCATTCTGATTACTTTGCCCTGGAACATGGAACACGCCAAGGCTGCCCACTGTCCCCTTTATTATTTTCCGTTGCCATTGAGCCCTTTTCAGTAGCTTTACGGGCATCCTCCTCTTTCCAAGGTGTAACACAGGAAGGAGTTTAACATAGGTTATCATTATATGTAGATGATATGTTACTCTATGTAAATAACCCTGTAAGCTGTTTACCTTCTATCCTTTCTATTCTGGAGAACTTTGGCTCCTTCTCCGATTACATGCTGATCTCCAGAGAAGTGAGTGCTTTCCAATCAATCCAGCAGCGCTACAGCTCCAGCAGAAAGACTTGCCTTTTCATCTTAGCCGCTCTGGTTTCGAATTCCTGGGAGTGAACGTGACTCGTTCATTACATGCTCTTTTTTTCTGCAAACTTTGCTACCCACCTTATGCAAATGAAATCTGATTTTCAGAGATGGGGTAGCTTACCACTATCACTTACAGGAAGGATGCTGTAAAAATTAACAGTTTACCCAAATTCCTTTATCTATTTCAATCTTTCACATTGTTTTTACCAAAGTATATATTTAAGTCAATCAATGAGGCTAGTATCACACTTATCTGGGGAGGAAAGGTACCCAGAGTCAGTAAATCTTTACTTCAGAGATGCAAGTTAAGTGGAGGGCTTGCACTACCCAACTCTTTATACTATTACTGGGCAGCCAACTTTCAGGAATTGCCATTCTGGTTACATGCTCCAGATACCCCATGGTGCCACCTAGAGGCACATTCTTGTATTTCTGCTTCTCTTCCTGCTTTACTCTGCTCTTCTCTCCCAGCATCCCCCTCAGCATATACTGGCAATACTGTGTAGTGCTTTCCACACTTGGTACCAGTTTACACAAGACTTAGTACCAGTTTTGACAGCATTTTGGGTCCTATTGATAAGAATCCCTTATTCCCACTTCCCTAATAGATTATGCTTTCTCTTACTAGACAAGAAAAGGTATTAAGTCCTTCCAAGACGTATATGTAAATTTACTTTTTTCTACTTTTTCCAACCTAGCCTCTAAATAAGCTTTACCTCCATCTCACTTTTTCCGTTACCTTCAAATTAGGCATTGTGTCTCCTCCCAATTTTCTGGCTTCCCAGCTCCATCCCCTTGTCAACGCTGGGATGGCATATTGACTCTATAACCTCGACAGAAACAGTCATTTCTCAGATCTATCTGTGTATTATGTAATTAAATTCAAGCTGTAACAAAATGTGGAAAAAGTCAAGGGGTGTGAATACTTTCTGAATGCACTGTATGTGTATTAAAGTAGTCAAACGTTTAGTATTTGGTCCCATATTCCTGGCATGCAATGATTACATCAATATTGTGACTCTTCAAATTTGTTGGATGCATTTGCTGTTTGTTTTGGTTGTGTTTCAGATTATTTTGTGCCCAATAGAAATGTATTGTGTCATTTTGGAGTTACTTTTATTGTAAATAAGAATAGAATATGTTTCTAAACACTTCTACATTCATGTGGATGCTACCATGGTTACAGATAGTCCTGAATGAATCGTGAATAATGATTCAAAGGTGCACTGTCATTCAACATACAGATGTGTCTAAGATGGATACTGAAAACCCAGACGTGTGTGAACATGAGTTAAGACATCCTGATAAGATGGAAAAGGTACAAACCTTTTGTTTGAGTGTTGCATAAATGGGATCTAGAGAAGCTGAACTGACTTACAAAACATTGACAGAACATTTCTCAAAAGATTTCAGAAACAAAGTAGAAATAATGAAATAGCTGAATTAATTCCTTGAGAAGAAATCAATTTATTCTGATACCTTGAAATAAATGAAAACTATACATAATAATTTGTCAGATTACTTTTTAACAATCACTGAAATCACTTTGAATAATGTGGTACTTTCAAAGCATATATTTCATTCAGTTGAGCAATATCCCACTTTCTGGACAAATTAGTAACATAAATGCAATGTATAATGTAGCTCCCATCTGGTTGAAAAGAAATACACATTTATATATATATAACTAAAAGCAAGACAAAGATAAAGTGTGCTTCAGATTAAACCTGTGAGCTTTGATTTACACACAGGGTACGTTTCCTGTAAAAGTCTGTGTGCATTCATATCAACAACAGAGAAACAAAACATGTCCATGAAAATTGTGATTCTCATTCTCACTACAACATTCTAGAACTAGTGGCATTAACCAGGTCTGATGATAGCATTTTAGTAGCTAAGGAGATATGATGACATCAGATGACATCATGAAAGATTGACACAGATTGACATATGTAGAACAAAATAAAACATAAAATAACATAAAATAATTTCCCTCAAAATCTAATGGAAGATGTCTACAGGACAAATAACTTAGGTAAATTATTTTATTACAACAAAACATGAAGATGGATGAAATGAAAACTCAACACAATTTAATAGTGCATGATCTTATAATGATATGAATATATTAAAAATACAACATTACAGAATACAGTATAAGTGTTTGGCGTACCCCACAGCAGTAGCTGTGACATTCCATAGTTGACACTAGAGAGCAACCTAGATGTGTACCTAGACCAGCATGATGCACTGTGATTGACTAACTGCCCATTATTAAATCAGACCAGTAAGAAGTCCATAAGGCAAAGAAAAATGCTCCAAATTACAACAAGAGTATTAGAGAAATTAAAGACCAACACCATTTTAATATAAACTCAAAGGATTTCAAACTCAAAGAGCTCTAATGTGAAAGGGTTACTACATGTTTTATCCATCTTTCTCTCTCCCTCTTGCATATTGTGCTTGACATATGGTGTCTTCTCAATGTACAGATAAAAGTCAATGTCGTTGGGAATGATTCATCCTTGCTTAGTGGCAGTGTTGCTCGTGTGGAGGATAATGGTGGCAGTTAAACACCAACTGCTCCAATTTGGAGCCTCTGGAGCACCATTGACAGAAGAGAAAGATCAGTCAGATCAGATCAGCTCAACATGCATTGCGAATGGAAAATATCTGTAACAAATTAGGCAAGTATGGTTGTGTCACAATCAAAGATCCCTTACCCTCAGTGTTGTCTGCTGGCTATGCTTCCTGTCCCGCAGTTTGCACATGCTCAGTCTCCACACTGGCCCCCGTCTCTTTGTCCTTAGGCTTGGGTTTCCTTGACACAGGTGGCGGCGCCTTGACCACCACCATCTTCTGTGTGTCTGTGGACTTGGCTGGATTAGACACAGATGAAAGCTCAGCTATCAGGTTCTTTGTGAGATTGGCCTGGGCTTCAGGGGATGAGTGTGTCTCTATGACAATCTTCTTTGTGCTCTTGGCAAAGATGAAATTGGCGGTGGAGGATGGGGACTTGAGACTTGTTGGGGAGTGCAGACTGAGACGAGAGGGAGACCCCTCTTTACTTCTGGATGCTGTCCTCAAGCGGATGGCGTCCTGCATCCTCATGGAGGGGTTGGCGGCGGAGGCAGGAGGTGACTTCCACGTAGGAGAGGAGGCAGTGGATGACTTTGAGGGTAAATTAACTATGCTGGACTGGGGTTTGGCTGGGGCTGGGTCTACCTCTAGGGCCTCATCTGGGACTTTGGCTGGAGCTGCCTCTGCCTCTGCCTCTGGGGTTGTGGCTGGGGTTAGGGCTCCCTCTGGAGATGAGGATTTGGCGTCCTCTGGGGCTGAGGCTGCCTCTGGGGTTGCCTCTGGGGTTGCCTCTGGGGTTGCCTCTGGGGTTGCCTCTGGGGTTGCCTCTGGGGCTGTGGCTGCCTCTGGGGCTTGGGCTATGGGAAATTGTGAGATAACAGTAGTAGTTGGGGATGTGGGAGGGGGAGATGTCATGAACAGAGACCTTCGAATAGGCTTCTGGGGAGCCTCACCGTTACTGGGTTGTTTGGCTCTCAAAGTGACCTCTGTCTGGTCCTGTCCCTGACTCTGGTCCTTTTCCTGACCATGGTCACTATTATTGACAGACCTCAGCTTGACCATCTGCAGAAGGGAGGGGGTGACCACAGGAGTGGAGCCCTCCTCTGGGGGAGTGGGAGAGAGAGAGCTCTTGCTGAGGGACTTCTTCTCTTGGTTCTGTCTCTCTGTCACTGGACTGGGCTGCTGTATGTTTTCCAGTGGAGGTGGGGGTGGAATACTTTGGGGAGGTGGAGGGATGTAGGAGGGAGGACCAAACTTTGCTTTTGGTGGAGGCGGGGCTTCTTGGGGAGGTGGAGGTGCGATACTCTGGGGTGGAGGTGGGATTCCCTGTGGTACACATAAAACAGGGAGCACATGTTCTATCATAATTACCCTTGGTGGTGGGGGAATAGGTAGATCAAGCTCATTGCCAAGGGTGGACAAGTCCATGGGAGGAGGGGGAGGGGGCCAGGAGGATTCCCCAGTAGGGGAGACCAGTTGGGGCTCTGGAGCGGGCGTAAAGTCTGAGGGGGCCACAGGTGGGGTCTGTTTGGAAGGGGGAAGGGGAGGATGGTGTGCTGGGGGAGGAGACGGAGATTGCGAGATGTGTGCTAGAGCAGGGCTTACCATAGACGTGTCCATTTTAGGTTGGTAGGTCTTTTTCGCTGCAGCAGGAGTAGTAGTTTTTATTTCTGTCTTTACTTTTCCTAGGTCCTTTCCTGGAGCTACTGAGGCCTTTAATGACTTTACATTTATCAAATGACTTGTCTGGACATTCTCTAGATTACCAACCAACTGACTTCCCTGCACCTTCTCTTCAACTCCCAACTGACTTCCTAGGGCCCTCTCTTCTTCAACCTTATGTGCTACTTCACTCTCCTGACCCTTTCCTGACTCAGACGTATGTGCTTCTGGATTACTAGTCTCCACAGTGGAAGATTGTTTCCTCTCCTGGTCTGCTGGACCGGTCTGCTCTTTAGCTTGAGGCTCAGTGACCCTCTCCAGCACACCTCCTGCCTCCTGCTCTGGTGCTGCCTCCTCATCTCTCCTCTGAGGTGACAAGTTCTTAACATAACCCTCTCTTGTGGAAGGAGACTGCCTCTGCTGTCGTCGATCCTTTGGGTTCTTTCGCACCACTGTATCTGTGTTGTTGGGGGCCGGGGGACCTAGCAGCAGTTCAAAGGTGCACTTGTTGTGTGCCCATACTTCTGGGGGAGGAGGAGAGGGGGCAGACACCTTGGGTGGAGGCGGGATGTTAAACAGCTCTCTGAGTGACATGACAGAAGGTGAGGGAGTTACAGTGTAGACTGGAGGGGACACAATGACATGTGATGGGGCTGAAGCTGCCGGGGATGGTGCCTTGGGGAAGATATTTGCTAGTTTGCCCAGGATGCCTCTCTTTTTCCCTGGAAATGTGTTATGGGTCTGTTTGGAATGGAGGTTGGGCGTGCCACCGTGGCTGGAGTAGCCGCTGGAGGGAGAGACATTCTTCAGGCCATTTTCCTGGGGGGTCTGTTTCTGGGGAGAGGAGTTGAAGGGGCTGTCTGTCACAGAGCCTGAAGACTTATCCAGAGAGCTGGTGTCTGCTGTGTAGCCAGGGCTAATTTTGTTACTGGAGGGAGTGGGAGTTTCCCCAGCAATGTCAGCCTTAGTCTCCCCACCCTGGAATGGTCTGCTTTGGGGAGGGGCAGCAACCATGTTGTCAATCAGGTCTTGCGACGTGTGCCTATTCAACTTGTGCAGGGAGTAGGAGCGGCTGGGTGGGGCCGGTGCCCTCTTGGACTTTATCACAGACAAAGTCTGCCCCTCCTTTTTGCCATCATCCCCTCTGGCTTTCCCTTTGCCGTTGGTGGCTGAGGTCCTGGAGGCCTTACTGACAGAGGAGTGGATACTCTCTCTGTCCAGGGCCGTCTCCCTGGATGAACCCTCCCCATCCCCCTCCTGTGAGCCCCCCTGCTTGGTAGTGCTGTTGGAGGAGATGGTGGAGGAGTCAGACACCAGGGTCTCAGAGGACTCAGAGTGGCTCCATCCAGAGCTATCAGAGAAGTGTGGTGGGTTGTAGCGAGAGGCGGAGGACATGGTAGAGGCGCGGGAGGAGGCACGGGAGGAGGCGCGGGAGGAGGCGCGGGAGGAGGCGCGGGAGGAGGCGCGGGAGGAGGCTCTGGAGGATGCAGGGCTGGCCAGCAGGCTGCTCTTACTGACAGTACGAACGCTGCTCCGACTGCGGTTCCGGGTGATCTCCAACACATCTATGGAGGGTAGCAGCACAGCGTTGGGGATAATCTTAGACATGTAGGTGGCCTGTGGGGACATGGACATGACGGGGCTTGGGTGCAGCTGCTGCAGGCTAGAGGCTGTGGTCATCCAGGGGACAGCCAGGGACTTAGGCCTCTTCAGTCCGGCTCGGGAGGGTAACTTCTGGATCTGGTCCTCAGTGACGGGTGGCAGGCCTTCTACGGACTGGAGGTACATCCTCACCCCCTCCTGGGAACCAGCCAGGTGAGTCCCATCAGTAGTGGGGAAGTCCAGACTCTCACCGTTAGGGAGCCCATCCTCGTCTATAACCTGACGACCTGCCCATAATGCTCTGTCCAGCCCTTAAGTGAGGAACAGGACAAATCAGGATAGGTTCATATACAGCTACACAAGCCAATAGAAGAGTGTGTGCTTGTATTAAGGGTGAAATTAATTTCACATTTCAATTCACTTAGAGCATAAATAATGATTAGCGTACCCAGTTCCCTCTGGACGTGTTGTGGTATCCCCATAACTGTGGTTCTCCTGTGTCTCCTCCTGGCCTTGGCCTTCTCTGGCTTCAGGGGCCTGAAGGTTGATGCTGGGGAAGGAGACAAACAGCAGAAGAGAAATATTAGGTCAAAATTACCAACATAAACAACAGGCGCTTTCACTTCATACGTTTTTAAAGAAAATCAAACAATCACTGGTTGGACAAGGTTTTATAGTGGTTCCAGTGTGAATCGTTCTCTGGTTGTCATGTCAGGTTACCTTGGCGGGTCAGTCCTGACCGTGAGGACCGTGTGGAGACAGTGGAGCGTGTTGAGACCTCGGACACTGTGTCTGCTATGGTGCTGTCTGACAGATAGCCTCTCCTTTCACTATAACTGTCACTCTCAGTGTCGTCTGGCTGCCGAGTCACCGTCGACTGTAGGAATCCCAGAAAGTTCAACAGTAAATCATTAGTATAGTGAGTTGATGTAGCACCGTGGATGAAATGTAGAAGGGTAAACTTACAGTGACACTTTGGTCATCCTGGTAATCCACCCCATTATTGGTTTCTGAAATAAAGGTCAAAATATTTCTAATAGAGTGGCCACACAGTAATTTTACTTAATGAGTTCATCTAATCAGGGGTAGGCAATGGAGTAAGTGTGAGTATTTGGAGGGATTTTGCAGGGTGTTTAGTACCTTCCTGCTGCTGCAGTTTGAGTCCCTCCTGGGCCTCAGTGTGCAGGTCCTCCAAGTACTTGGGCCGACTGCCTTCGATGAACACATTCTCCTGGAAGTGTGGAGGGATGTGAGTCCCATCATCCTTATGCTTTGGGAATGCTGGGAGGAGAGAGAGAGATTGTGAGTGGATACACATACATACAGTGTGTGTCTATTCATGCATTTTCATTACAGCATGTGTAAATACATGCACAATATCATTGACAAAACTACATTGTATCAAAGATAATTGGATATTAATTATATCCACTAAAGTTGAATGTGAACTGATATGTCTCTACTTGTTCCAAAACAATGTTTACTGCATATAACTCACTATAAAATGGCTGCTACGTGCAATAAAAATTATGCAACAACCCAAAAGATTGGATAAATGGTATTCATCAACTACATTAGCCACAAGTCCCAGTATATTCCCCAAACATTCCTACTCTTAAATAATTCAGAGAAGCATAGTCATAGGGTTATCACGTGAACAGACGCAGTGTAGTAGTACCCTTTCCAGAACAGCAGTCCTGACATCTAGGATCAGTGAGGTGATAGCCTGTTAAGTAATGTTAAGAGTGCGGTGCAGCTGTGGCCTTGTGGTAAGCCATCATCTTTAGTTAAACAAAGCTGCTTTAAATTTAGCCACGTCCTGTCCTGTACATGCTCTGTTGGGCTAGGAGGACCATACTGGAATTAGTCCTGTCAACCATGTGCTCTCAATGATCGCTGCTATACACTTCACTTCTCTGGAAATAAACCTTTGACCACATTTACCATATCCTCCTAATAATAACAACAAGTTCACAAACTGTCAAGTTCTCAGTGATAGACATTCACCAAAATACATTTAGACATAATTTTTAACATAAGAAGAGATCAAATAGAATAGTCCTTTAGGGCTTGCAATGCCTCTGTATCACACCAATAGCTAACAGTTAACACATTTCATGACTACAGGTACACTGGGGGCCAAAAGTTTGGAATATTACACTTCAAGGGTTTTTCTTTATTTGCACTATTTTTTATATTGTAGAATAAAAGTTTGAGAGAATGCCAAGAGTGTGCAAAGCTGTCATCAAGGCAAAGGGTGGCTATTTGAAGAATCTCAAATATAAAATATATTTTGATTTGTTTAACACTTTTTTGGTTACTACATGATTCCATATGTGTTATGTCATAGTTTTGATGTCTTCACTTTTATTCTACAATGTAAAAAATAGTGCAAATAAAGAAAAACTGAATGAGTAATATTCCAAACTTTTGGCCCCCAGTGTATGAACGAATGACTTTATAGTCTTACTCATATCAACTGAACGAGTTAACCACCCTTCCTTTATCACCTAGAAAAGGAAGAAGGAACACTGTCTGAGAATATCCAGGACTTAGCCCATTGCTTTAGCCTATACTGTAACTCACCTTTCCTCTTGAAAAGCAAAGGCACTGGCAGACAGTAAACATTCAAAAGCACCACCATAGCTACTGAAATACCACGGTAACATGATCCCCAAAAATTTACAAAAACAGATCTTATCCTTCGAAAGTAAACAGGAGTTCGAAACTATCCTAGTGTGTTTTGGTTTTTCCAGAGTTTAATTTCGTTTTAGGGTAGATCATCATCCGATACAGACAACATAATTCAGATGATAAGGATAGAAGAGATTTTTCTTGTTGTTGTTGTTATTATTGTCAATGTGTTGTTTCCCAGTTCTAGTGGTTCCATCACTAGACAATGTGAACTCAGACACTAATACCAGAAGCCTAATTCTGCCCATCCCTCGAATAAGCACTCCCCTCCTCATGTCCCTGAGCGACTGACACCCACTGCTCTCTGTTTGTGGACATGCTGACCCTGGATTGGTCAGAGTGTGGTTATGACACTGACCATGCTGGGATCAGACACACACACACACACACACACACACACACACACACACACACACACACACACACACACACACACACACACACACAAAGGGAAATAGTGTGTAGGCAGTCTAAGCTCTCATCTGCTTGAAGAAACCATTTAAATCATACTGACTAGCTACTGTGCCATTTCTGACAACTACTGTGGTTTAACTGACAGAGGAGATCTATAGGAATCCTTGAAGAACAAGTTCCTCATGAAGTCTGATTCTCGCCACACACATTCCCCACAAGGTGGAGTAAAGTAGCTAGACAGTATGAAGGTTTCCGTATTTAAACAAGATTGATCTTGTTGGGAGAGAATGATCCTAACACTTATCTGTCTGTTATACAATAGAATAATGTTACACAATGAAATCATGTCCCCAATTACTTTTATCTACCAACAAAGTCATCATTTCCTGTGATTTACTGCTGATGAGAATTTTGTGGAGAGGCTAATATCTCTTACTACTTTACATCTCTTTAGCAAATCTACAATTGACGCTTCCTTATTTGCACGAGGGGCGTGTCTGAAAAGTTGTACTACTGTGATGTACAAACCTCAATCTGCGCCTGGGAAAGTGGTATATTTACTTCCCGATGCAGTAAGCAAACATGACTAGAAATGTATAGCATCTGAGCAAACGGAAAACATGTCCATGTTATCATCATGCTCCAGTAGCTATGACTCAGACCTTTACATCAGGGCTATAGGTATCTCACCAGGATGAAGGGGACTTTCTTACGCAATATGACTCACGTGGGCCATCAATGGCTCTGTCCAGCAGGTTTTGCATGGATTGGTTGTTTGATGATGTTTTTTAAATCAACATGACATTGTCATTCATAGATAAGAAAGAGATGAGACAAAACAGCTACAGGAGGAGAAAATGGGAAATGTAGGTACAGGCAAAATGGCAAATGGATTAAAAGATTAATACAACAGTCAAACAGAGATAGTCAATAGTCATAACACACACAACGGGTTACAGTCTCAATGAAAAACAAATAACATGTAAGACTTTGTGATATTATTATTGTACATTCGACACATACTGAGCATTTAGCCACGTGCCATTACATTACAGTTACATCAGTAGTCGATAATGCAGACTATTGGTATATTGCTAGGTCTTTCAGGAAATAAGTCAGTGACATGATTATTCAACCAGTAACAGACTCAATTTAAAGAGTCAGATTAGGCGAAGAGGGAATCCAGAAGAATGAGTTGATGCATGTTACCCAGGATCTAAACACAGTCATCAGGGTGGTGCTGATACACTTACACACCAAGGTTATTATAGTTGTGTGATTTTCAATTTGTTTTTATTTCTATTCATTTTTAGATTATCATTTGAAATTCAGTTTCAGTTTCAGACTTGATTGGCTCATTTCTATTCCGTTTCAGTTTGATAAAAACATTTATATTTTGTTTTTATATTATTAAGTTTCAGTTGTAGTTTTAGTGTTAGGGACAGAAAGGAGGATACTGATGTGTTGTACTACTTGAGAAGGTCCTGTCACACAAATGTCCTAGGTGGATATTGTCCTTTATCGGCCTAGAAACAAACCCCCACCTCGCATCCCATGAGAACCCAAACTGTAGGCACAGGTGGGCCTGGGTGTGGCCGGCTTCACCAACTAGGGAGCTAGGTCCACACAAATCAGATTATGCAAAAAAAAAAATATATATATATACATTATTTGTATTTTTACCATAAACACAATAATTTAAAATTCATAGCAAGCAGTGCACTGGAATGCCATTCAGATGAACTGGAATGACATTCACTCTCATGGGATGGGTGGCAAAAAATAACTTACTGAAAGCCACACCCCCAATAAGCCACGAATGTGACTGCACTGAGAATAATGTATGTCACTGTGCTTCTATAGCTATATGCACCATGCCACTGCCTATTTAATTTGTTCATTTAGCAAACAAGACAGCTCATAATCAAGTGCCTTTATCACAGTCAACAAACCTATATATAAGCACATTCCTCTCTGCCCCATGGTAAAATGTGTAGAATTACAGGAAGTTAGCTGTAGATAAAGTGGTGCTGTTTTAAAGCGAATTTCCTGCATTTCTACACATTTTGTGTGCTCATATTAAACCAGCAGTCGAATCCTGACCCAAATTCCAAAACTAAAATAATAACTGCCTCACCTAGACTTTATCCTGAAATTATTTGTGGGTGCTGGGTTTTTCCCTTTTGTCTCTGTTCCACACAGGCTGCCATCTTGACACTACAATACATTTTGTTTTGTCCTTTCCAGCAATGTACTCAAAATAAATCCTCCCTTTTAGCTACTAATAGCTAGTGATAGTGATGCACAAGATAAGCATATGTGAAACATAGTCCTCTGCTGGCAGCATTTACCCGCCAGATTCAGAAGCTCGAAAACTCCACTAGAAAAAAAAGCTTGATTATGTTTTTTATGTTAGTTCGCTTTGCAGTCAAATATAATAGTTTCAGTATACTTCTCCAATTTTATTTTTTTCACTATAGTTTCAGTTTTCGTTTACTATAATAATCTTGGAGCGCACACACGTACACACAGCTGACCTGGCCCTAACATGCCTCTCTGTTGTTTTTAGAGAGCCATGCACAGATAGACATTCTGTGCTGCTGTGAGTGTTCTGTCTGTCTGCTGTCTACCAGGCCAGCCAGGTCCTAAAGGCTCTTTTATAGGAGAGGAGAACAAAGCAGTATGATGACACAGTGGTTTCTTCTCATGTGAGGTAGGTAGGTAGGTAGGTAGGTAGGTAGGTAGGTAGGTAGGTAGGTAGGTAGATAGGTAGGTAGGTAGGTAGGTAGGTAGGTACACTGCAAAAAGTGAAATCTAAAAAAAGTGAAATCTGGGGAACTGTGTGACTACTACAGAAAGGGCATTCCCCAAACTATTTCCACAAACTTGGAAGACCAGAATCGTCTAGTATGTTATTGTATGCTGTAAAGTTAAGATTTCCCTTCACTAGAACTAAGGGGCCTAGCCCGAACCATTAAAAACAGCCTTAGACCATTATTCATCCTATACCAAACCTTACAGTTTGCATTGGGGCAGGCAGCGTTCTACTGGCATCCGCCAAACCCAGATTCGCCCGTCGGACTGCCAGATGGTGAAGCGTGATTCATCACTCCAGAGAACACGTTTCCACTGCTCCAGAGTCCAATGGCGGCGAGCTTTACACCACTCCTGCCAAAGCTTGGCATTGCGCATGTATTATTTTTAATACATTTGCAAACATTTCTAAAAACCTGTTTTCGCTTTGTCATTATGGGGTATTGTGTGTAGATTTATATTTAATTAATTTTAGAATAAGGCTGTAACGTTACAACAGAGGTCTGAATACTTTCCGAATGCACTGTATAGTGTACTTCAGATGTCTGGCCTGACTTGTTCCAGTCTATTTCACCTTCAGACACTAAAGATCATGACAATCTCTCGGGTTTAAACATGTCTGCACACGCGCATGCACAGTATACACACATACACAACTTCACTCAAACGCGTGTGACACGGGCGCGTACACACACACACACACACGACTTAGGCTCACACAACATTTCAGAATTAGTAGCCAGGCACAATAAACATGTAATAATCACAGTAATTACACCAATCAAGACCAGAGGTCATGTGTACAGAGTACTTCCCTGTGGTTCTCTAATTAAAAACACTTATAGGTCAGTAGTGACTGAACTTTATGTATACCACTTTCCCGCCAGGCAGCACCACAGCAAGGGCTTAGCTAGCGATAAGCGCAGGATAAAATCCCATTAAAAAGAATGGAGGAGAATGTAGGAGAATGTGAAAGATGCAGAGTCAGACCTGCTAGGGCACGCACACTTCAGGAAGGCACAGCTCTACTGACAGGCAGGTCACACTACATTAGGAGCACAACATTTACATTACTAGACCAGCAGGGAGAATTTTCCAGACTGTCAGTAGACGCGATGCCCTCAAGGACAAGTGTTAGGCTTCCACGATTTACAGATATCCTATGGCAAGCTGTTCTGTAAAGAATGTTGGGTTATTGGGGAACTCTTCATATTAGCAAATATTAAAAGCATAACCTTTTCTGTATTGAAGGTCAATGCATGTTATTACGTATATTACCTGTTAGTTTGGAAAATGGTATGGAGCTCTAATCTGGGAGCATATAAGACAAGCAAAAACTGATTTGAGACCAGTGCTCCACCAATACACAATACCTGCAGAAGGCAGTAAACTCAGTAATCTACCATGGGCGTGGCAGCAGAAGCAGTGGGTATGCTGGGTGGTTTCCACTGGGCAAGTCTCTCTTTGTGTACACATGTAGATGCTGCTTATCACTACCTCAGTCTTTGAGAGGACATGAAAAGAACATCGCGTTCTGGGAAGGACAAACTATTACCAGTTTAACCACCTTGACTTGACATGATCAAATACTGCATGCTTCCATTTTATCTAGCATACCATGAAGTCGTGCATAAAGATACTGTCATGTTAAAAGATGTACGAATCACCACAATACCCATTTATCTGGCAGAGTTTGGAATGTTTTTCCTGCCGTGAGAATAGTCTGAAGGGTGTGAGTAGCCGGTGTAACGTAACGCATCTGTGTTACATTACAATAAATGCTCCATTAAATAGCTGATCGCCATGAGGCTTGACCAGGAAATGATTAGACTTTTACAAAGAGTGAAATGAGTGATGAAATCCAACACATTAAACAAATAGGATATATATAATATATATAATAGAGGGCATGCATGCTGGCACTTAATGTAAAATCATCTGATCTCTTCAAAATCATTATGTGCTGACTAATATTCCCAAATATTAAAATTGAAAAATATTATTACATGCTATGTCATGCTACGCCATACAACTTTTCCCCATTCATTTATATTGCATAGTAGGCAGGAAGCAAAATCCTACACGTGACAGGCTGTGCTTGAGCTGTTGCACAGAAAAGAAAGGACATCTCTAGCTCAATGTCTAAAGGAGTGTTTCAGCCCCTGTACATGACCCTGTACAATAAGAGCCAAGGCATGCATTGCCCCTGTACATGACCCTGTACAATAAGAGCCAAGGCATGCATTGCCCCTGTACATGACCCTGTACAATAAGAGCCAAGGCATGCATTGCCCCTGTACAATAAGAGCCAAGGCATGCATCGCCCCTGTACATGACCCTGTACAATAAGAGCCAAGGCATGCATCGCCCCTGTACATGACCCTGTACAATAAGAGCCAAGGCATGCATTGCCCCTGTACATGACCCTGTACAATAAGAGCCAAGGCATGCATTGCCCCTGTACAATAAGAGCCAAGGCATGCATTGCCCCTGTACATGACCCTGTACAATAAGAGCCAAGGCATGCATTGCCCCTGTACAATAAGAGCCAAGGCATGCATCGCCCCTGTACATGACCCTGTACAATAAGAGCCAAGGCATGCATCGCCCCTGTACATGACCCTGTACAATAAGAGCCAAGGCATGCATCGCCCCTGTACATGACCCTGGAGAGGTGGTGTTGGGAAGTGTCATGGTGACTGCTTTCAGACAGACTGCTGTTACATTCAGGTATTTCACACACAGTGTTAAGGCAGAGGTAGCCTAGTGGTTAGGGTGTTGGGCCAGTAACCGAAAGGTTGCTGGATTGAATCCCTGAGCAGACAAGGTAAATAATATGTCGTTCTGCCCCTGAACAAGGCAGTTAACCCACTGTTCCCTGGTAAATAAGAATAGGTTCTTAACTGACTTGCCTAGTTAAATAAAGGTTAAATAAAATAAAAAAAGAACAAAGCAGGAAAGACAAGCATGCACATACAAACACAACACAGCAAGTTCTGTTCAACTCCTGCAGCAGTCAGGGGCAATGTAGCAATGCAGAAGACGGTGGTGTGTTCAATTTCTGCCATAGCTGAGGAAAGAGAAACAGTATCCAGGCTCTAAAACCTGTTCTCCTACTTTCCCCAGCCTTTATGTGATCATCCAAGACTCAGAGGTTTTTCCAATGCTGTTCAGAGCCAGCCACACCCATCCATACACACCCTCACATTATGAAACTATATGTCAGGCAAAACTGACAGTGTATAAACGCAGCTAATCAACTGGATGTAAGATAACATTGAAAGGCATGCTGAAATACTGTACAGCACTCCTCCTGTATGACTACAATATTGCATAGCATTGCCCAGGTGTGGCAAAAAACGTTCAAACTTCAGAAGGACTAGAAAGACAAAATCGCTGTGGTAACTTGACACACCCCTACAAAAAGGGCCAACATTCTCTGGACTCAGAGGAATAGTGTAGGTAGAGCCGAAGAACGCATGGAATCCCCGGGTTAGAGTAGAACGTCTACAAATCAAGAATCCAGCTGACCTTGCTATAATCTCCACCCGGCACAGCCAGAAACGGACTGACCACCCCTCAGAGCCTGGTTTCTCTCTAGGTTTCTGCCTTTCTAGGGAGTTTTTCCTTGCCACCATTGCTTGCTGTTTGGGGTTTTAGACTGGGTTTCTGTATAAGCACTTTGTGACATTGGCTGATGTAAAAAGGGCTTTATAAATACATTTGATTGATTGACCTTCTACAGGTGCCAGGTTAAAAGTAGCACCATATCACTCTGGCATCACAACCCCCTCTCCTTATACTCCCATCAGTCAGCTTAGTGTGAGCCTGTTGAAGTTCATCTGTAGAGAGCACAAGATATGAGCGACAACAGCGGCATTAGGCCAGCTAACAGCCTGCCTTTACTAGGTGGCTTACAGGATCAACTGGGCCAAGAGCAATGCAGGCAAATAACAGACGGTAGAAGCACTGAGGCACATGCAGGTGAAGCGTGCAGTATGTACAGGTAAATCAGGTAAATCATGCATGTACAGCAAACACACAAAGGTCAATAGCCTATAGGATTGTGTGTTCCAGGCCCATGTGAGGCATTGCAGGAGGATGTGTCAACACGGTTACTGGGCCACATTACAATGGAGGGTCCAGGAGCACACTTATCTCTGCACACATTAGAGGCTGCTGCCCTATATACATAGACTTGAAATCACTGGCCACTTTAATACCGTAAATCTAGTCACTTTAATAATGTTTACATACAGTGAGGGGAATTTTTTTTGGATCCCCTGCTGATTTTGTTCGTTTGCCCACTGACAAAGAAATGATCAGTCTATAATATTAATGGTAGGTTTATTTGAACAGTGAGAGACAGAATATCAACAAAAAAATCCAGAAGAACGCATGTCAAAAATGTTATGAATTGATTTGCATTTTATTGAGTGAAATAAGTATTTGACTCCTCTGCAAAACATGACTTAGTACTTGGTGGCAATCACATCTGCCAAACACGTGTATGTGACCAATAAAATGTGATTTGATTAGCTACTGTGGACTCAAACATGATATCTGGGTCAAACTCTATGGACCATGTTTACCAATAAACTCCAACCAAGAGGAAAGGTGGGGTAAACACACTATTTTAAGGGAGTTGTACTTGAAGGAAGATTTACAAAAACACATCCTCAATTTCTCACCAAAATAACAAAAAGGTCATATGCCCACGACACCATAACAACGCTAAACAAACCACTGTAGATCCCCTCTCATTCCCCATTCCATCGAGGATATTGTTTCAGGACACACATCAACTGTCTGTTGGACGGAGATGTATAATATTAACATTGCTTGGATACACCAACACACACAATCCCCAGCCAGACACATTTTGATCTCTGATGGAAACCTATTTCATCTCATTCATAGGAGGGTGAGGATGGAGGGATCTACGTGAGGGAGGTCTGGGTCATTGTAAGAAACATAACCACTTGTTCCTACTTACTGTAACTGTTCTGGCTGTGGTTTTAATTAACCGGGTGCATGCCAACACCAGCCCTCTGCCCAGGCCAGGCCTGGGGTGGGCGATGGGCTCTATCCTCTTTGGTATGACTGTGTATCACCGTCAGAATGAACTGCCATTCATTTTAATATGGCTTATCTGGAGGAATTTAACATTCTGTGGGGATATTGGGAGCTTTACTAGGAGCATTTCAGTATTGGATGCCTGTCATTATACTTCTAGATGCTTTCTTGTAAATGGTTAGTTGCTTTCTTATTTGAGCCAGTCACACTGTTGGTAAAAGCAAACTGCCTTTTGGAGTTACTTGCCAGGGCAAACACAGAACATGCCACGTGTTCATCGCTGAGGGCTCCCTTGCGTAATAACAGCTGGACTATAAATCATATAGAAAAATGAAGACTTCTTTATAATAATAGTATCTATTACCTGAAGGGAATTTTTACCTGAGGCCTATCTCTTCATTACTGCTGCATCCGTGAGTAATCCACTCACAAAACTAGCACTACAGCAACATCCCACCGTTTGAAACAAACAGCACCTCTGCTCAGACCACAACACATCACACATTTCCCTTCTAAATCTCCTTCAACAGATAGGTAAACATGATGTAACATTTCCAGGTATTACAGCTGTATACCACTGGAAGTCCTTTTATTTTGTAGCCCCACCTATTGGCAACACCCAAATGGGAATACTAAACTCGCTCTGAACTTTGTTAAAAGAGATTTGCGGGGGGACCCTGAGGGAAACCTTCCATGGGAGGCCTGTGCCCTGCTGTGCACAATATGGGGAGGTACCCTGTGCTGACCTTGGCAGGAGAGAAATACCTGATCTCCCCCACTCACAGTTTACATTCTCTCACAGAGCTCTTAACAGCACACCACTAACATGTTGAATAGGCACTAGGGTTTAATAAATAAATAACTTTGAGAAACCAGTAAATTATAATAAATGATTTATGTGAACAGCATGGTGAAATTAAACTGTTAAATTATTGTATATGCAATGTCTAAATCTGGCTTCCTCGATACAACTCAAGGATAGTTTGAAAGAAGAGTGTACGCGCGCGATGGCGGTAGGCTATAGTTATAGTTAAGTTATTTATTCGGTAGGTAGGTAGGTAGGTACTTTATTGATCCCCGTGGGGGAATTTCTTTGTCAAGCAGCTACAACAAAGCAGGTGCAAAATGCCAGAACGAAAATACACAAAAGACAGATACACGATACATGATACATAGAGCGGCAGTATGAAAAAGTATAGAAATACAAGACGGCCTCTGCATGATAAATCAACGCTCAGGTGGGGACAGACCCATCTCAGTATGTAGACTTAACTTTTTTTCTTGTGACAGGAAGGCCTACATTTGCTGCAGCATAGCCTATACTACAGTAATATAAAGACCGAAGGCGCGTCTAATCTCCATGTGGCTTTCGGGGACACCTTGTTTTTTATTTGTAAAGATTATTTTATTTTCTATTGCTTCTGCAGAGTTTAAATCAGTTTATGTGCGAGCGCTCTCTCGCAGTCTCTCATTCTCCATCAACTCTATTCAAATTGTACCCAAAATAGATCATCCTGTTCTCGATAGATAGATACATTACATTCGGAAAGTATTCAGACCCCTTGACTTTTTCCACATTTTGTTATGTTACAGCCTTATTCTAAAATTGATTAAATAGTTTTTTCCCCTCATAAATCTACAATACCCCATAATGACAAACCAAAAACACGTTTAGACATTTTTGCAAATGTATAAAACAAAAAAAAAAAACGGAAATATCACATTTACATAAGTATTCAGACCCTTTACTCAGTACTTTGTTGAAGCACCTTTGGCAGCCATTACAGCCTCGAGTCTTCTTAGTTATGAAGCTACAAGCTTGGCACACCTGTATTTGGGGAGTTTCTCCCATTCTTCTCTGCAGATCCTCTCAAGCTCTGTCAGGTTGGATGTGGAGCGTCACTGCACAGCTATTTTCAGGTCTCTCCAGAGATGTTAAATCGGGTTCAGGTCCGGGCTCTGGTTGTCTTGGCTGTGTGCTTAGGATCGTTGTCCTGTTGGAAGGTGAACCTTGGCACCAGTCTGAGGTCCTGAGTGCTCTGGAGCAGGTTTTCATCAAGGATCTCTCTGTACTTTGCACTGTTCATCTTTCCCTCAATCCTGACTAGTTTCCTAGTCCCTACTGCTGAAAAACATCCCCACAGCCTGATGCTGCCACCACTGTGCTTTACCGTAGGGATGGTGCCAGATTTCCTCCAGACGTGACGCTTGGCATCCAGGCCAAAGAGTTCAATCTTGGTTTCATCAGACCAGAGAATCTTGTTTCTCATGGTCTGAGTCCTTTAGGTGCCTTTAGGAAAACTCCAAGAGTGACTTCAGTCTGGCTACTCTACCATAAAAGGCCTGATTGGTAGAGCGCTGCAGAGATGGTTGTCCTTCTGGAAGGTTCTCCCATCTCCACAGAGGAACTCTGGAGCTTTGTCAGGGTGACCATCAGGTTTTTGGTCACCTCCCTGACCAAGGCCCTTCTACCCGATTGCTCAGTTTGGCCAGGCGGCCAGCTCTAGGAAGAGTCTTGGTGGTCACAAACTTCTTCCATTTAAGAATGATGGAGGCCAATGTATTCTTGTGGCTTACATAAAAAAATGTCCTCATCAATCTACACAAAATACCCCATAAAGACAAAGCGAAAACTTTTTTTTTTTTTTATGAAATATATATAATATATAAATAATACATATGACCCACTGGAATTGTGATATAGTGAATTATAAGTGAAATAGTCTGTCTGTAAACAATTGTTGGAATAATTACTTGTGTCATGCATCCTAACCAACTTGCCAAAACTATAGTTTATTAAGATGAAATCTGTGGAGTGGTTGAAAAATGAGTTAATGACTTCAACCTAAGTGTATGTAAACTTCCGACTTCAATATTAGTATTAGCCTTATAATTAGCTAATTAATGATGGATTATGCATAATAAGCGTCTAATTTATAGCTCACCTGTGCTCCCTAAAAAACGCTCTTTAGCTCTTAAGACTCCAAATGCAGTAAAAGACTAGAATTTTTTGCTGGACATTTTTTATATTTTTTTGCATTTCTTATACCAATAGACGATTCAATCAGGCTCTTTTTTGCTGAATGTTAAGCAGTCGATACAACTCAAGGATAGTTTGAAAGAAGAGTGTACGTGCGCGATGGCGGTAGGCTATAGAAGTTATTTATTCGGTAGGTAGGTAGGTAGGTAGGTAGGTAGGTAGGTAGGTAGGTAGGTAGGTACTTTATTGATCCCCGTGGGGGAATTTCTTTATCAAGCAGCTACAACAAAGCAGGTGAAAAATGCCAGAACGAAAATACACAAAAGACAGATGCACGATACATGATACATAGAGCGGCAGTATGAAAAAGTATAGAAATACAAGATGTCTGGAGTGCAAAAAAGCTATAAAAAGACATTGCATAGTATGGGTGGTTAGCTGAATATGTACACTATACATTGGTGGATGTTGGATGGTTAGAGGTTGATGGCAGAGCAATACTTCAATAGCTAAAAATGCATATGATATGAGTGAGGGTAATAATAGTTTACTTAATAGACAGACTGGTTAAATTAACAGGTAAGTGAATATTTTGCATGGTTAAATTAGCTGTACAGGTAAATATACAGTTATATTTACAGGTAAGTGAATACTTGCATGGTTACATAAACTGTACAGGTAAATGACAGGAAGAGATACTTAAATAGCTAAATGTGTGTATGATATAATTGGGGTAATAATAGTAGTTCCCTTAAAATACAGTCCTAGTGCGCAGGGTTTAATTACAGATAACTGCACGTATTGCACATTCGATATACTAAAAGCAATGAAAAAAGATACAACTGACAGGATACTAATATGCATTCCTGAGTGAATGACTACGTAAGTTAAGTCCAAGAATTACTTGCAATATTGCACGTGATATGATATAACAACTGTACATGAGTATGTATATACAGACCTGAATGAATAAATAAGTCCTGAGTGAATGAGTGATTACGGACCAGAGTTACTCACGGATGGATGCATAATTGTTAAACTAGGTCCTAACACACCAACAGTTCCAGATCTGTGTTGCCGACGTCACGGCAACCCGGTGAGGCATTATATAGTCTAATAGCCGCTGGCAGGAAGGACCTCCTGTAGCGCTCTCTGACACACCGTGGTGGGATCAGACTGTGACTGAAGGTGCTCCTCATAACCATGGCATGCAGAGGGTGGGTGACGTTGTCCATGATGGCCAGCAGTTTGGCCAGGATCCGTCTCTCCGCCACCTCCTCTAGAGTGTCAAGGCTCATCCCCAGGACAGAGCTAGCCTTCCTGATCAGCTTATTTACCCGAGAAGCATCACCGGCTTTTATGTTGGCTCCCCAGCACACCACTGCAAAAAAGATGGCACTGGCCACCACAGACTGGTAGAAGGTATGCAGTAGTTTACTGCACACGTTGAAGCCTCCTCAGAAAGTAGAGTTGGCTCTGGCCCTTTTTGTACAGGGCCCCGGTGTTACCAGCCCATTCCAGCCTGTAGTCCATATGGACTCCCAGGAACTTGTATGACCCAACCATTTCCACATCCATCCACTGTATAGGGACTGCAGTCAGTTGTGCCTTGGTTCTCCTGAAGTCCACCACCATCTCCTTTGTTTTGCTGATGTTGAGCTGAAGGTGGTTCTGCTCACACCACAACACAAAGTCACTGATTGTGCTCCTGTACTCCTCCTCCTGCCCACCCCTGATGCACCCTACAATTGCGGAGTCATCCGAGAACTTCTGTAGGTGGCATGTTTCAGAGTTATATCTGAAGTCCGAGGTGTAGAGGGTGAAAAGGAAGGGGGACAGGACCGTTCCCTGGGGGGCCCCTGTTTTGCTCACTGCCCGTTCTGACACACAGCTCTGTAGTCGCACAAATTGTGGCCTACCGGTCAGGTAGTCCGCGACCCAGGAGACTAAGGGTGCTTCCACTTTCATCCTCTTCATCTTCTCACCCAGTAGCAGGGGCTGAATGGTATTGAAGGCAGTGGAGAAGTAAAAAAACATAACCCTCACAGTGCAACCTGCGTTGTCCAGGTGAGAGTAGGCCCTCTGCAGAAGGTAGATGATTGCATCATCCACCCCGATGTTGCGCTGGTATGCGAACTGCAGGGGGTCCAGTGATGTACAAACCAGGGGTCTGAGGTGAGCGAGGACTAACCTTTCCAGGGTCTTCATGATGTGGGATGTTAGCGCTACAGGTCTAAAGTCATTCAGGACAGTGAGGTGTGCCTTCTTGGGCACTGGGACGAGGCAGGATGTTTTCCACAGCACAAGGACCCTTTCTAGACTCAGGCTTGAAGAGACGCTGGAGTATTCCACACAGTTGGTCAGCACAGACACTAAGCACCCTTGGGCTGATGCCATCAGGGCCCGTCGCTTTCCACTGATGTAGTCTCTCCAGCTCTCTCTTCACTTGGTTGGTGGTGAAAGCCAGCCCAGGTGGGGAGGTGGGGGGAAGGGGGGTGTTGAGGATCAGTCCAGAGGGAGCAGGGGTGGAGGTGGGGTCGTGATTGTCTCAGCAGAGGTGTTGTGAGTAAAGTGGGGGTGGGACAGCAGTGAGGGTGTGTGGCCTGGGGAGCTGGAAGAGAGGTGGACAGGGCCAGTATCAAACCTGTTAAAAAATTGGTTCAGCTCATTGGCTCTGTCCTGGGTCCCCTCCGTCTGCCCACTGTTTGACCTTTTGAAGCCACTGATATTTCTCATACCCTTCCACACCTCTCTCACCTGGCTTTGCCTCAGCTTGTCCTCCATCTTCTCCTTATACCCTCTCTTCCCCTCAGCAATCCGCAACTTCAGCTCCCTCTGTCCCTCTCCTTGAAGGCCCTCTTCTTCTCATTCAGCAGGGCCTTCAGGTCGCTTGTAGATCCTCACTCTCCACTTCGGAAAACAGCGTACCTTCCTGGTGGGTACAGTGTTGTCTACACAAAAATGTATATAGTCCGTTATGCAGTCAGTAAGTCCATCGATGTCCTCCCCATTAGCCTCACAGAGCACATCCCAGTCTGTTGTTTCAAAGCAGTCCTGTAGGGCCTCATTCGCCTCCGGGGACCATCTCCTAATGGTCCTAGTGGTCACAGGCTGCTGTTGGACCAAAAGCCTGTAGAGTGGAGTGAGGTGGACAAGGTTGTGATCCGATCTACAGAGGGGAGGAAGTGCAGTGGAGTTGTATGCGTCCCTTACATTAGCATATAACAAGTCCAGAGTTGTATTATTCCTGGTTGGGCACTTCATAAACTGTTTGAACATGGGCAGCGTTGAAGAGAGAGATGCATGGTTAAAATCCCCCGAAATGCCAAAGAAAGCACTGGGATGCGCTGTCTGTAACCTCGCAATAACAGACTGGATGACGTCACACGCTGTGTTTGCGTCAGCGGAGGGCGGGATGTAAACAATAACAAATAGTAGGGTCTCAGGCTAACGGCTAACAGCTCAATGTCCGGGCTTCAAAACTCTTCCTTAAGAGTAATATGGCTTGGATTACACCATCTGTTGTTAACTAATAAAGCCAGCCCACCACCCTTGCTCTTACCGGAAGAAACGCTATCCCTGTCTGCTCTGATGGTCCGGAACCCGCCGATAGTGACGTTCTCTATGGGGATGTTATCGTTCAGCCAAGCCTAAGTAAAAAAACATTAGGCTCGCTTCCCGATAGTCTCTTTGACCACAGGCAAAAGCCTCAAGCTCGTCCATTTTGTTATGCAGCGATCTCACATTGCCCATAATGATAGACGGTATAGCCGGCTTGTACTTCCTCAGCTTCGCCTTACACTTCAATCCCGCCCTACGTCCACGCCGTCGCCTTTTCAACTCGTCCGGAATATCGAACCTATGCGTCAGCCTACTAATTATACAAATAGGACCTATTATATTTCCAAATTAAAATCAAATTCGCTAGCCTATACTTGTAATTTTGTAGGCCACATGTGCAGCACCAGAATGCTCTTCTGTTCTCTTCTGCTTTATCATGGTTTGAACGACGTGCGTAATTCCAGTCCATATGATACCGTATAATACAATACAGTACAGTAATTCAGTTCACACTCAAAAAGATTAGCCTACTTGGGCTAGTTTCATTTATTTACCCAAGAGAGCATATAGCTAGCTACATCTGCAGGCTTTTATGTTTTTCTGTCGTGCGTAATGTGCAGAAGCCTATATCATACTGTATACGCATTGGATAATGGCACAATCATCTGGGCTTTTTTGGGCTTGGGCTCATTAAATGTCATTAATGTAGGGCTCATATTTAATATATGGATCATCGGGCTCAGGTTACATCAGGTTTGAATTTTCATGCTGATCAAAGCTCTAATCAAATCCAGAAATGTATATGCTTTATAATGCTTTTGAATGACACTTTGGCGGGAAATACTGGGTTACCCGGGAGAAAAGTGATTTATTCTCGGGATGGAACATTTGTAAAATACCGGGAAAATATTCAACCCTAATAGGCACACCATCTAAGAGCCTATATCATCCAAAAATAATATTGTGATATGTAACTATCGATTTTTACCCCATCACTAGTGTGCGCGTCTGTGTGTATTTTGTTCATGCATAAGTATGTTTTGATTGTGAGAGTCAGTGAGGTAGTAGGGCCCACTGAAAATCCCCAAACACCTTTCCACTTCAGCTAACAGCTCTGTGTTTACAAATGTGTGACTGCAGGGAGGGGTGGGTTCACTCTAGTCTATGGAGCAATTAGCCAAAACTGCACTAGAACTGCCAGATAAACACACATAGAACAGCTCTTACTAAACAGAGCAGGGCTATTGTGCTCTTGCAAGAGCTGACTCAAATGAGCACGCTAGGAATTAACAAATGAAAAAACAAAAATGTTGTCCTGTGTGGGTTTGTTTCTGTGTGGCGCTGCTTGCATAATTTGGATTGTAGGTGTGATTGTCCAAAGATAACATTTAGCAGAATTTGAAAGTGAAACTGGCATTTACAGTAACTCTTAATCATCGAAGACATACAGTATGCTGCGAAAACATTGAAGGACTGATATTATTCAACATTCTCTCATATGCAGTGACTTCAGAAAGTATTCAGACATTTTCCATATTTTGTTACATTACAGCTTTATTCTAAAACAAGTCTTCCAGTCCTTGCCGCAAAACAACATCCCCACAGCATAATGCTGCCACCACCATGCTTCACTGTAGGGATGGTGCCAGGTTTCCTCCAGACATGACACTTGGCATTCAGGCCAAAGAGTTCAATCTTGGTTTCATCAGAGAGTCTTCAAGTGCCTTTTGGCAAATTCAAGCGAGCTGTCATGTGCCTTTTAGTGAGGAGTTGCTTCCGTCTGGTCAATCTACCATAAATGCCTGATTGGTGGAGTGCTGCAGAGGTGGTTGTCCTTCTGGAAGGTTCTCCCATTTCCACAGAGGAACTCTAGAGCTCTGTCAGAGTGACCATCAGGTTCTTGGTCACCTCCCTGACCAAGACCCAGCTTTAGGAAGAGTCTTGGTGGTTCCAAATTTCTTCCCTTTAAGAATGATGGAGGCCACTGTGTTCTCAGGGACCTTCAACGATGCAGACATTTTTTGGTATCCTTCCCCAGATCTGTGCCTCGACACAATCCTCTCGAAGCCTCTACGGACAATTCCTTCGACCTCATGGCTTGGTTTTTGCTCTGACATGCACTGTCAACTGTGGGACCTCATACAGACAGGTGTGTGCCTTTCCAAATCATGTCCAATCAAGATGTTGAAACATCTCACGGTTGATCAATGGAAACAGGATGCACCTGAGCTGAATTTTGAGTCTCATAGCAAAGGGTCTGAATACTTATGTAAATAAGGTATTTCTGATTATTTTCAATAAATGTACAGACATTTCTAAAAACCTGTTTTTGCTTTGTCATTATGGGGTATTGTGTTTAGTTTGCTGAGAAAGGCTGTAACGTAACAAAATGTGGAAGTCAAGGGGTCTGAATACTTTCCGAAGGCGCTGTAAATGCACATGCACAAGTTCCAACATGCATTGGCGAAAGAGACCATGCCTGAGCAGCATATTCAGCCAGCTGCCTGAATTGTGTATGTCTTAAAGAGTGATACGTGTCTGTAGGTTTAATAAACATACATTCATGTCTAAACATGTGCAAGTTTATGCATGTCTTAATGTGTAAGTTTCTGTATATTTTAATGTGTGTGCCATATTTCATCCCCTCTGTGAGTACTTCCGTGTTTGACAGTATGGAATCTCGACCTGTGTGTAACCTGAACACTGAGTGCTGGAGGTTGGTTGGGTAATACAGAACAGGACTGAAGGAGATTTGTTCACTGCATACAATGGCTGGGGGAGGTCAAAGGGCAGCTGGTGAGTCAGAGACTGTTCAAACAGTCCTCCAGAGAGCAAACATGCCTTGGAGCGCAAGACCAGGATATTAAACTGTTTCTGAACATCCAACTCCACTGTGGGATGGGCACTTTCTAGAGACTAGACAATAGTCGAATATAGCCACTTAGCCCCACTTGAAATGATACCAACAAGTTCACAAACAACAAGATTTGTCTGAGCCACATCCTCAAATACTGTCTAGAAAGAGAGAGAGAGCAGTAAACATATTTTAATTGTCAAACAATGTTAAACATAGTCAATCGAAGTGGAGAGTGAGGATCTACAAGGCAATAATATCTTAGGTTGCCTGGTGGATCTTACCATGGCTGAGGCCTGTCATCAGCCCTCCTGAATGAAAGTCCTGGCTCTGTCCGTTGGCATTGACGTCCTTCTTCTTCTTCCCTTTGAGCCAGCTGAATGCCCGGCCCAGGGAGCCCCGACGCTTCTTCTGACGGCCCCTTTTGGTGAGCCTCTCATGGGCAAATACCTCCGCCAGGTCCTGGGGGATCAGGTCCCCCAGAGATTCACGGCTAGACATCCCACCTCACACTGGACCTACTCCCTAAGAGAGAGCGAGAAGGAGAAAAGAGAAGGAGTAAATTATACAAACATTGCCATATTACATGTAACACAATACTAGCAATTCCACTCATTGAGGAGAAACCTTTGTATAAATTCTTCACCATTGTCTACTCCAATAGCTACATCAATTGTACACAAGCATTGCACCATTAGTTTCAATTGACTTCAACACTTTTGATCATGCCCTTCTCTCAATGTTAGGGTGTGGGGAAGCTCAGAGCCCAGCCCACTCAACCCCTTCCTATCCTGCCTCTCAACCGAACTTCACTGCTAAGAACTGGCACCGCCCTCTTCATTCCTGAACATGTAGTCATAATTCAGTGCCCCACCCAAACATACCCACAGACACTAAACAAACATATACACATGCACACCCACGTATACTCCAGCACAATAGCAGAGGACTGACAGCATCCATCTCCAAAACTAGCTCACTTTCTTTCTCGCTCTATCTGTTATGGTCTTTCTTTGGCTTTCTTTCAACAACACCCTGATACAATGACCTCACCCCCTCCCTCTCTTCCATCTCTCTTCCTTCCTGTCAAACTTCTTTCCTCTAAGGCTGGTTTCACAACCTCACTCCTGGGGACCCATTGTATTGGGTCCACTCCAGCTGAGGATTTTATTAGATACTCATCTCAATACAACAAGCTATGATTTGGGAAGCACGCATTATTTAACAGGAGAGGGGGAAATGGAGAATCTCCCCCAACCTTTGGACTCCAGCCAAGTTTCATGCAAAGCACATCAGCCAAATCTCAATTCTTCAGATAGAATGTGTGCTTGAGACATGACACCAACATATAAAAGTCCCCAACATCACTAGGCAAGATGTCCCTGCACTGACATCAAATAATAATCCCCGATGGCAAAATGTCCAGAAGGAGCCTTAAGGCCTCTAATCTGTCTATGGGTCTCAAAATGATCAGAAATGGTCTCTTCTCTAACAGCTCTCCATTATCAAAAGCTAATTTTAAAGTATTGAGGATTTGGAATGAGAAGTGGTGTACTGTAATTATGGCCCTGGTTTGGCTATGACTTAATGATTTTAGGCAGATGCAAGCTACCAGACGCCCCTCGCACTGGTCATAAATTAACCGTTAATCACTCCAATCTCCTGGAGGAATAGCAGCATTCAACCATTGGAACCTCCAAATGCTCTTAAAATTTTGGAATATGGGTAACATCTCATCCCCACCCACCCAGACCAACAGTGACCATCACTGAACTAACGCCACAGAAATACTAATGCTCGGCTTGGCTCTGCCATCCCAAGGAGGGAATTTCACAAGCAATGTCAAGAGACATACAAGCTCATATCACATGATTGTCTAATAGGAAATGAGGGGATGTTCTGTGAAAGAATCAAGAGGAGCTCATGAGTGTAAATGTAATGCACATGAGATGTTCATGAGACTCAGAAGCCATATTTTGAGTTGCAGTGAAAGGCCAACAGGCCAGTAAAGTGGGTATCCATCCTCTTGAGGGGAAGGTCCCAGCCCCTTTCATCCGTCTGCAGTGAGCCCTATTTTTTTCTCTCCATGAAAATTACAGTAATTTAGGGATGAGTAACATCCGTACATCTAAGCAGTGGCTACATTTGACAATGTGCAGTTGCAGTGAAGAGATGGGATGGCTGTCGAACACTTTGGGGGTCCAACATCTCCTGGGTGTGAGTAACCCCTCTTATTCCCTCCCAGTAGCACAGACGCAAAGCAACCTGGTATACGGTGGAGGACCACCCACCTGACTTAGAGTTCAGTCTTGTCGCAAGGAACTGACCAGATAAACTGTCTTTCTGTTTCTCTAAATTATCTACACACATTGCACAAGATTAAGTTAGTGATGCAGTCCCTGCGGTTATATCCACAGGGCTGGCAGGTTGAATAAACAGAAAACAATGCATAAAAAAAATCATAAAAAGTATAATTCTTGTGCAATTCATATCTCTAGGCTACATTGAGGTGTTTCATTCTTTTTATCTGGCATTAGTCCCTAAAGCTTAGGCTACGCACTAACTGTAGCATGATAAATACACACCAATTGCCAAATGCTTTTGGGAACTTGGGCAGAAAAAGTTAACATCGATCCACTGAGGCAAAAAGGGCAATGTTGGACAAAAGCTGCAAAATAGACAGTTTAAAATAAAGAGAATCAAAAGGCCAGAACAGTAGTCTAATGTTGGGAAAGATTTGGTGAAGTGGTAAAAGAGGATGATAGCCAGCCCTGCTTTGTTATGTGTGATTGGGAGGCGCTATACAAATTCTACAGTCTCAAGACGGAGACATTAAAATGGCACGTCAAGGGAACTGTACTGTTCAGATGGGTTAAATGGAATAGTAGCCTAACTGAAATCTGGACACTGACAGTAGGTCTATAACCTTTCACATAGCCTAATATAATATGAACTCCTGCAGAAGCATAGCAGTAAAATGATACACCAAATGTACATTTTGACTCAGGAACAGGATTGGAGTAATATGATTTCTTTCTTTCAGCATCTTGAGAGAATGAATGAGCGGTTAGGGACCGTCTGTAAAAAAATTTTTTTTTTAATTTTTTTAACCTTTATTTAACTAGGCAAGTCATTTAAGAACAAATTCTTATTTACATTGACAGCCTACACCGGCCAAACTCGGACGACGCTGGGCCAATTGTGCTACGCCCTATGGGACTACCAATCACGGACAGTTGTGATACAGCCTGGATATAAAGACGCCATCTTTATCAGCATCATAAAAGCTGATAGAATTTCAACCAGATAAAATATGCATCAAAGCCGAACTGAAAAAACATGTTGGGTCGGTTTAACAGCTTTTAATTTCCTTTATCCGGTTTTTAGTGTTTACTTTTAGAAACATCATCCAGACAGTTGTTTAGGTCAAAGTTCCATCCCTGAGATTTCTTTGGCTGGCTTAGTTGCTTGCATAAGCCATATAGTGGTAGTGGTCAGACCCACCCAAAAACGTGCTTCAAAAACATCTAAAAAAAAAAATACTATTATGTTTTCGGGGGGCTGTAGAAAAATGTGATATAGGACTAGCTATTTCAGCAGAAGTAAGTTGCCAGTGTTGTTCCGCTTGCGCAAGCAACAAGTATGATGCTCCAGAGTTGGCGTGTCATCTCTCGCTTGTCAACAGAGCGCGTGGCTACGCATACAGAAATACAGATAAAGATAAGTATAGCCTAGATGTCGAAGTAGCTACATAGGTAGTTAAATTAGTAGTGTAGAACATGTTCTTTTACTTATTCAAAAGGGTATTTTTGTATTAGTTGTATGTATGTGTGTTGAGTTTTATAAACTTTATATTACAAATGTATTGTCTACATCACATACTTGCACAGTGTCTTTATTTGAGAACATGTTAATGTGTCATAAAAACAAGCTTTCTTTATTTCGGGAACATGTTCAAGAACAAGTAACTTTATGTTGTTTGCATACACATAGCCAGTTATACACCTTGTATTTATATAGTTATAGCCATAAACATGTTGTGTAATAAAACTTGGTGTCATTACGTGTTCAGTCTTTATACATTCTTCAGAATCAAGTGGTTCAGAGAAGCAGGTGCATGTCCTCAGACATCCAACATGTACTCCTGAAGGTGAAGTATACTTTCTAGGGATGGCCTCAACAGCACATGACAGTATTACTTGTCTGTTACCTTTTCCAAGCTTCTCCCTTAAATGCCCATTCCATCACAATGCGAAATGCAAAAATACAATATTGACTATGGAACAGGGGAAAATATTAACAAGGGATCATTATAGGAAACAGATACATTCAAATTGATAAATATACATTATTGATAACTTCAGTTTCAAATGTTTACTTACTCTATGGACAGCTGCCCGTTGGAAAACATTTTAATTACTCCTGGGTTGATAAGGGCTGGGAAATCTGCATGATCTATCACAGACTGTTGTGCTGTGATCGACATCATCAGTGTCTTCGGCAGACAAATTTAGTTAAAGTGTTGGCATTATCAAGTCCCATTGGAACCAGCACAGACATTCAATTTCGGTCTGCATTGCCTTGCATTTTTCACCACCAGTTCCCCGTAACTCTCTCTGGGTGCTGCCGCTGGTTGTTGTCTGCTGGATCACCTGTTGTCATTTCCCCCATGCTATCTCAGCTTCTATCTGCCAAAGCACTTCATCAGTATATTTTGGCTCATATAAATATGATTTTGGGCGGTGTAGCACTTGAAATCTGCGTCTGCACTGCGCTAGCCTCGAGAACCAGCATCCGTGGAATTGAGGAGGGTCTACACTAGACTAGCAGTGTGCGGATGTAGTAGTGACGTAGAAATAAGTTCCAAGACAAGGGCAAAACAGGAAGTAAACACAGTTTGAGTTATACACATATGCTTGTAATAGTGGAAATAGCCAAGTGTTTTGATATTGACGTGTGTAAAAGCCCACAAAGACATGAGACGGCTGTAGAGTTTCTTGTGGGGATGTTTTGAAGCATGTTTTTTGGGGGGGGGGTGAGTCTGGCCACTGCCACTGTATGGCTCATGCAAGCAACTAAGCCAGCCGAAGAAATCTCAGGGATGGAACTTTGACCATAACTGTCTGGATGTTTAAATATCCCTTTAAACCGGTCAAATCTGTCAAGTCTTTTAGTTTGGGTCGGGTGCGGGCCTCAGATTTTCACTTTATCACATATAGTTGGGCGGTTGCAGATAGGTTATTAGCAATTACGGGCGGGTGCGGTTGAACAAACAGCTGACCCGCACATCACTAGCTTATGCATTTACAAGGAAGAAATCTAAACAACATTAACATTAGCGCATAAGAGATCATTGATGACAACATTATATATCGTTCCAGTGGATCTCATCACAATGCTGTAGCTATGCAGCCATGATTGATTGTATTTTAAGATTGTGTCCTTAGATACATAAATGTTTGACTACGTATACAACAGAGCACTTAGGCCTATTGTGGACACTTTAGTTGGGAAGTTACCATAGACCCTCTTTCTCACACACACAAATTAAGAACCAGGACACACCAAAACTCTGTCACACAAATTTGCCCCTGACAAAATTACACAGTTGCTTCATTGGCACTGCAATTATAGTACTCCAAACCACACAGCTCAATAGTGGCTGGGTGTTGACGCAAACGATACACACATAATAATACCCACACAAAGAGGGTTAAGGACAAAAATCACATTCCTTGAAGGTATAAACATGTATTAATAAGTGGCTATTGATAAATGCATACACACACACACACACACACACACACACACAAACAGCAATCATTGGCCTCCCCTGTGGTTTTCCAGCCCAGCCTAATCCTGCTGGAGCAGGCCTGTGCTCTGACATGCTGTTTACTTTTCCCTCACAATAGATGTGGTGGCCAGGAGAAACATATACTGAACAGTCCTACACAGCACAACAGCAGCAAAAAAGCTTATTAGTAACTATAAGACACGGTGTATAGGATGGAATGTTATCTTTGCCTCCCTTTTTTGAGAACTGAATGGCGATAGTAACTGTGGTAGTAAATCCTGGAGCAGTGAGGGCACTGACAGTTTGCACTATCGTATGTTATCGACCCACATACATTCCATAGGATCTGTAGGTCTTCAGTTTCATGAAGAAGCCTGGGGAGTGAAGCAGTGAAAAGCTGCTTTGCCTGAAGCAAACATCAGACCCACACACCAATATGTATGTAAACTGGGTCACATATCCAACCTCTGTCAGTGCAGCTCATCCCATGAGTATCCCAATCCAGTTGTTCAAGGCTGGATATTTCCTGGTTCAAATGGAACACAGCCAAGACGGACCAGTTTGTAGGGCTCTGGTGGTTTTGGCTTAGTTAACCAGACCTACTGTGGCAGACATATACAGACTAATGTAATGCAACAGCAGAACCTATACAGCGCCTTCAGAAAGTATTCAGTCTTTTTCTACATTTTGTTACAGCCGGAATTTAAAACAGATTAAATTGAGATTGTTTGTCACTGGCCTACACACAATACCCCATAACGTCAAAGGGGAATCATGTAATTCTCTTCATGGTGATTTATCAATACACTCGAACAAGGATCTGTAGTAACGCAGCGATGCAGTTGCCTTAGACCGCTGCACCACAAAGGGAGGCCCCAGAAATGCATAGTTATGGATATGAATGTCATTCTCTTCATGGATGGTGTATCAATACACCCAGTCATTACAAAGATCAAGGGGTCCTTCATAACTCAGTTGCCGGAGAGGAAGGAAACCACTCGGGGATTTCACCATGAGGCCAATGGTAACTTTAAAACAGTTAGAGTTGAATGGCTGTGATAGGAGAAAGCTGAGGATGGCTCAACAACATTGTAGTTACTCCACAAAACAAACTAGTGAAAAGAAGGAAGCCTGTACAGTATATAAATATTCCAAAACATGCATCCTGTTTGCAACAAGGTACTAAAGTAATACTGCAAATAATGTGGCAAAGCAATTAGCTTTTTGTCCTGAATACAAAGTGTTATGTTTGGGGCAAATCCAACACAACACATTACAGAGTTCCTCTCTCCATATTTGTAAATATAGTGGTGGTTGCATCATGTTATGGGTATGCTTGTAATAAGTAAAACTGGGGAGTTTTTCAGGATAAATAAAAATAAACAAAATGGAGCTAAGCACAGGAAAAATCCTAGATGAAAACCTTGTTCAATATGCTTTCCACCAGACACTGGGAGAAGAATTCATTTCTGCAGGAAAATTAACTAAAACCCAAGGCCAAATCTACACTGAGTTGCTTGCCAAGAAGACATGTTCACATGTGGCCGAGTTACAGTTTTGACTTAAACCTACTTAAATCTATAGCAAGACATGAAAATGGTTGTCTAGCAATGATCAACAACCGACTGACAGCGCTTGAAGATTTTGCACAATCCAGGTGTGGAAAGCTATTAGAGACTTACCCAGAAACACTCACAACTGTAAATCGGTGCCAAAGGTGATTCTAACATGTATTGACACAGGGAGTTGAATACTTATCTAATCAAGATACATTAGTGTATTATTTTTCATGATTTTTTTGTTGTTGTAACAAATGTTAGAATTCAGAGTATTTTGTGTAGATCGTTGACAAAAAATGACAATTAAATAAATGTTTATCCCACTTTATAACAACAAAATATGGAAAACGTCAAGGGGCGTGAATACTTTCTGAAGTATTGTGTAAGTGAGGGTTGGAATAAGTTTACACTACAGGAGTTGTTGCAAAAGTGACTCCGACTGAGGAAGCAGACCAGGCTAGTACATGTGCCCCTGGGGACAAGTCAAAGACAAGAGGGCGTGGCAGGGAAATAGACGCCTTTGTTTAAAGAGTGAGTATAGCTTGGTTTAAGCAGGAGCACATTCACCTTTACCTCGGAGTCTGGGCTCCTGGATTTAAAGTGGCAGAGCAGACTTTAAGGTTCTAATCAGACTCAGTTCCCAGTCATCCTAAAGCATCCCCTCCAACCCAATGGCTCCCCAGGGTAGTATAAGGTACCATTTTGAATAGAGTGTAACCCTATGTTTAAGTAATGTGACGTGCTGCTATAATAACTGATTAAGTGTCAACATTTTACTAGTGAAAGTGGCTTTACTGTACTGTTCTTTCATAAATCAGGGTGTGCCTTTATTCTGTGAGCATTATCAAAGAAAGGAGAGCAGCACCACTAAACTAAAGTAAAGGGCATTCTACAGATAGACAATCCACTAGAACACCATACACATTCTAAACCAGACGTGCAGGTGGTTTTTAAAACATGTTCTTATGTTGTGCACATGGCTCTGGGCAGTTCCTGGTCTTCCCATTTACTTTTTGTGAAGAACAGTAGAAAAAGAGGAAACATTCAAATACATCCGATAAGAACAAAGGGCCTTCAATAGAAACAGTGAGGTTGAATGCCAGCATTTCAATAATATATAGCTACGCATTTGTCTTGAGAGGAAATCCCTTATCCATGTTTTTTTTTGTTGCTATTACAAAGGATATGTGGATCAGGATATTGATCAAAATACAACACAACAACACATGCCAATACTGACATGCATAAAGTGTGAGATATTACCCAACTGAAATTAGGTCAGTCGACAGTGAACCAGGGTCATTGTTATTTAATTTGTAACTTTGGTTTTACATTTGAGTTTTTACCGCTTTTTTGTTACACATGGGCAATTCCACAGTAGACTCAGATCTTTCACTTAAAATGTATGCCAAACAAAAACCATTGATGTAACATTTTTACAAACCATACAACTCTATGCACAAGAAAGACTTTAAACAATTTACACAGAAAATTTTACAAAAACACATTTACAGGAAGAACGTGCTCACAAAAAAACTTAAGGAGATTTTACAGAAATTCTGTTACCAAAAACTGTACACCTGGCGAAAGTGTCAGCGTGCATGCGCCCGGCCTGTCACAGAAGTCGCTAGAGCGCAATGGGACAAGGACATCCTGGCCGGCCAAACCCTCCCCTAACCCGGACAATGCTGGGGCAATTGTGCGTCACCTCATGGGTCTCCCGGTCGCGGCCGGCTGCGACACAGCCCGGTATCGAACCAGGATCTCTAGTAACACAGCTGGCACTGTGATGCAGTGCCTTAGACCGCTGTGCCACTCAGGAGGCCCCAGAAATACATAATTATGGATATGAATTACATTCTCTTCATGGTGATGTAACCTAAACAGGAACAAAGGTAGAAATATGCAATATTCTCCTTTGTATATTTGGGTATAATTCTACACACTGGCTAATATTTTAATGAGCTCTTCCCCCACACAAGACAAAATTTGGTTGGTCCAGACCAAATCTGAACCAATCATAGACGTTTATGTTTCGCAAGTTTGGACATCAAAGCACTGCACAGTAAAGCTCAGTAGAGTACAGTAGAGTAGAGTAGAGTACAGTAGAGTACAGTAGAGTACAGTATATTTTAGTGTACTCAACTCTAGTTTGCTCTAGTGTGTACAATACGGAACTATACTGTACAGTACCACACTTTTTTTTACTCTACTGTACTCTATTGCCCAAACTTGTGAACCCAACTGTGGTTTGTGACTACTATGATTTACCAATGTAGCCAATTCAATTGCAGAAATTCTGTTACCAATTTGGTAACAGAAAATCACTATCTGGTGTGACCACCATTTGCCTCATGCGGTGCGACACATCGCCTTCGCATAGAGCTGATCAGGCTGTTGATTGTGGCCTGTGAAATGTTATCCCACTCCTCTTCAATGGCTATGCGAAGTTGCTGGATATTGGAGGGAACTGGAACACGCCGTCATACACGTCAATCCAGAGCATCCCAAACATGCTCAATGGGTGACGTGTCTGGTGAGTATGCAGGCCATGGAAGAACTGGGACATTTTCAGCCTCCAGGAATTGTGTACAGATCCTTGCGACATGGGGCTGTGCATCTTGCTGAAACATGAGGTGATGGCTGTGGCTGAATGGCACGACAACGGGCCTCAGGATCTCGTTACAGTATCTTTGTGCATTGAAATTGCCAAAATGCATGTGTTTTAATTGTCCATGGATTATGCCTGCCCATACCATAACCCCACTGTCACCATGGGGCACTCTGTTCACAACATTGACAACAGCAAACCGCTCGCCCAGACGACGCCATACTGCCCTGTACAGTTGAAACCGGGATTCATCTGTGAAGAGCACACTTCTCAAGTGCACCAGTGGCCATCAAGCATTTGCCGACTGAAGTTGGTTACAACGCCGAACTGCAGTCAGGTCAAGATTCTGGTGAGGATGACGAGCATGCAGAGGAGCTTCCCGAGAAAGTTTATGTTGAAATTCTTCAGTTGTGCAAACCTACAGTTTCATCAGCTGTCTGGGTGGCTGGTCTGGAGTTGTAATGATCATGCTGTTTAATCAGCTTCTTGATATGCCACACCTTTTAGGTGGATGGATTATTATGGCAAAGGAGAAATGCTCACTAACAGGGATGTAAACAAATTTGTGCACACAATTTGATAGAAAATATTTTTTGTGCGTATGGAACATTTCAGGGATCTTTTATTTCAGCTCATGAAACATGGGACCAACACTTTACATGTTGCGTTTATATTTTTGTTCAGTATATATAGTGTTTTTTTTGTAGTAACTATTACCGATCATTAGGTTTTTAATCCCACCCCTCTGCTACTCTCAGTCAGGGTCATTTTTGCTGTAAGCGGGAATATGTGGAGCGGAGGACAGATCGGTTCAAGTCTGAGTGCTGTTGGGACACTGTAGCCATGCAGCAGCTTGTCTAAGGGTAGAGGCTGCATTCCTGAGAGATTGATCATTGCTGAGGAACTCCCCTTTCCAAATCTCCTTCAGCCTCTCTCTGGTTCTCCTTTCTCACGACTGGGCCCTTAAATCTGCCTTTTTCTAGTGTTGCTGTGGGCCTAAGCCTGGACCTCTGTACCTATGGGGAGAAGAAGTCTTTTGGCAGTAGTGACAGTGGGTACTGTGATAAACACAGGTGTGGCTTAAAATACATCCTCTCCTGCCACTGGCATCTCTGAAGCCTCTGTTCTCACCAGTTAAAACAAGCCCTCTGTGCCCCGACCACAATAACACACTCACTCAGCCAGTCTCTCAGACTGCAATATACTGCGCATGCTGAGAGAACTAGGAAACCTTATAATGGAGACTAGATGGAACATGCAGAAATACAGGAGAACACACTAATCCAGCAGTGTAAAGATGCAAATGTTTTCTATGTTTTAATTTACATCAGAGGGCTTAAATAGGCTACTACTACTACTACTGAAACACAGTCCCCCAGCCTATACTTACTACTGAAACACTGTCCCCCAGCCTATACTTACTACTGAAACACTGTCCCCCAGCCTATACTTACTACTGAAACACAGTCCCCCAGCCTATACTTACTACTGAAACACTGTCCCCCAGCCTATACTTACTACTGAAACACTGTCCCCCAGCCTATACTTACTACTGAAACACAGTCGCCCAGCCTATACTTACTACTGAAACACAGTCCCCCAGCCTATACTTACTACTGAAACACTGTCCCCCAGCCTATACTTACTACTGAAACACTGTCCCCCAGCCTATACTTACTACTGAAACACAGTCGCCCAGCCTATACTTACTACTGAAACACAGTCCCCCAGCCTATACTTACTACTGAAACACAGTCCCCCAGCTTATTCTTACTACTGAAACACTGTCCCCCAGCCTATTCTTACTACTGAAACGCTGTCCCCCAGCCTATACTTACTTCTGAAACACTGTCCATCTGGTCTTCATATACTAACATATTTCAAAAAGCCTAACTCACATAATTCTAAAAGCTTGATACCTCATTGAGATCTTATTTTGCTCATTACTTAATAATAAAGTTATGTGATTAAAGTTATGAAGTTACAAGTTGGATCATTATGTCAGAACTCTTAAAAAAATGTCATACATTCCTTTCCTCGTCACACAAATGCAAAATTCCGCAGTGCTACACACTTTGACCATAAAGTGTGAGAAACAAAGAAAATGTATGTACACGATGGCAAGAACTTAAAAATAATTAGTTTTACCTTTTGGAAAAAATTGTTTTAGGTCCCGATTTGATGGGTAAAATTCTACTGCATGAGACACACACTCACCTCACACACACATTGGGGGCCAACGTTTAAACTGATTGGATTTCCCATTCATGTTGATCAAAGGTTCAATGATGACAGATTAGCAACTCAGCCAATCCTACTGATTAAACCTATTATCAGCCACTCAATCTACACACAGAAGGCTCCTCACTAAACTGCAGACCTGAGTCACTGCTGATTCCACCACACTCACGGGACTATCGCCCATTCCAGACTGTGGTTAGAAAGTCTACAGCCCATCATAATACTGGGATGTTCTCTGTCTACTGCTGCAAACTAAGTTCTGTACCGAACAGCCCTCCCCTCTCCACTGTTGCAGTGGAGGGTGGCAGGTAGCCTAGCGGTTAGAGTGTTGGGCCAGTAACCGAAAGGTTTGAATACCCGAGCCGACAAGGTGAAAAACCTGTCGATGCGTCCTTGAGCAAGGCACTTAACCCTAATTTGCTCCAGGGGCTGACCCTGTAAGTAGGCCGTCATTTTAAATAAGAATTTGTTGTTAACGGACTTGCCTAGTTAAATAAAGGTTAAATAAAAAATGGTCCTTCTGCCGAGTTCTCCCAACACTGACTACTGTCTAGACAGAGCTATCCTTCATCTTAACACCCTCTCAGTCTGTCGTGCCCTCATCCCTCCCTTGCTAGGGCCCTGAGTTTTTCGTGGTCGTCCCAAGCTGGGAGAAAAGTCAGGGCATTAGCTGTGCAGAGGCATCCTCTCCTGGCTTTGCGGTTACATAAGGCACCTGTTATCTCCATGGATACAAGCCCTGGCCTGGCAGGTGGCACAGTGACAAGTAAGAAACACCAGTACAGGACACACCCTTCCTAAACAAAAGTAGCTTGTCTCCACTCCAGTCAGTTCAGACTGTTCAGTAGAGGTCAGGATGAAGTCATTAGGGGCAGAGGTTAGATGGGGGTTGTGTGAAATGGTCAGGAAAATGTTGTCAAAAGAGACTATATATGTTCATTAGCAGACAACACTGGTAATTACTGCTAATTATGAGGTTCTAGTTGTCCATAATAATGTTAATGAGAAAGAAGGACATCTAGCACGACTGATAAATCTGGTGATTTGTCTCCAAAAGGACTCTTTATCCATGGAAAGACATCAATACATTTCCCAACTGATCTGCAGTCAAAACTATGTTACGCTTTAAGCTTACAGTTCAAAGTCCATGGACAGGCAATCTATAGTTTTTCTACAAACAGAGGGAGACACCGGGGACCTGAGACTGTCAGGTTATTTCCAATCAGGTTAATAAACAATCTTCACTCAAGATAAAGGAAATAAATTAGACGGCCATTTACTGAGAGAGATAGTACCAACCACCAGTGCCATAAGATTGTCAGTGTCCATGAGTCCTGCTCAGTTCATGGATCACCAAAGGCCAAGATACACAATTCTCCACCACCCCTGACCCTGCATGCCAATGGAAGGCTGTACCTTAGCCAAGTACCTCAACCGAGTTGAGCAGACTAGGGTTTTTTTTTTAATGAACCGCCGACTCCTTCGAGTTGCCATGCGCGCGATACTTAAAACGTTTAAATTAATAAACCCTTACTGTGTACCTATGTTAATCGTCTGTTGTTGCATGCCTTTCTTTGCTGAAATCCTTTTTAATAAAATTTTAAATCAAATACAACCACCGACTTTTTCCTTGCATTAGAACTGAGTTGCCATCTTAGAGCAACAGCAATGAGGAAACAGTCGGTGGTTGTAGTTGAGTAACGTTTTATTAAAAAGTATGGATTTCAGCAAACAAAAAGGCACGCAACAACAGAAGACAAACATAGGTACACGTTAAGGGTTTACGAATGTACATGTATTAAGTATTGACGCATAGCGACTCGAAGGACTCTTCTGCGCTTAGTCTTGTGCTTCAAGTGATAAATCTGAATGCACTACCAGTACTATGGATATATTGTCTCACATTCATACCAGCAAAGGGACCAACCACACAGACAACCGGTAAAGTAAGTTAAAATATAATTTTATTCAACATTCTGGCTTGTAGAAGTCATGAGACGAAACTTTCCTGATGCAAACGCGCAATTATGCCTGACGTAGAATTCAATGGATTCAACATCTGGTCTTCATATACTAACATATTTCAAAAAGCCTAACTCACATAATTCTAAAAGCTTGATACCTCATTGAGATCTTATTTTGCTCATTACTTAATAAAGTTATGTGATTAAAGTTATGAAGTTACAAGTTGGATCATTATGTCAGAACTCTTAAAAAAGTCTCAAGACTGAGATAAAACACCAAGTTACATTCCTTTCCTCATCACACAAATGCGAAATTCCGCAGTGTTACACACTTTGACCATAAAGTGTGAGAAACATAAAGAAAATGTATGTACACGACGGCAAGAATTTAAAAATAATTAGTTTTACCTTTTGGAAAAAAATGTTTTAGGTCCCGATTTGATGGGTACAATTCTGCCTTATCTGCTTTCCATTTGAAGCGTTTCCACTGCGTTCCTCTCCCAGGTTTATTTTCAGAGTCTGAACTGAAAATCCAGGTAAACCATTTCCGCAAAATGTGCCACAGGAGGAGACTACAGTGATATTTTGCTGAAACGCTACAATAATTGTTTTGTACAAACTGGATCAATCGGTTTTGCGCACAGACGCTCCAATGGTGTCCAACAAATGACAAAATACTTGCGTCTGTTCTGTCCTACCTACGGCTGCAGTGCGCGCACAGGTGAGGAAATAAATTATCGATGATGTTGAGGTGCGCGTGCTGGGACGGCCGCCTGGTGACGGAGAAAATAACCCTCATAGAACGTAGTATTGTTATCTTCTCTATTATTGTCCACCTATAAAGGTTATTAAAGATTGCGTTATCACTTGTTGGTGTTTAGATACGACTTTTAGATTGACGTGATAAATACTTCTGACACAAATAAATGTAGTGTAACTTCTTATTTTGACAGCTATCAGAGTGATTACAGATAGCTTTAGTTATTTGTCTGGGATAGATTGCGTTATTTGTCCTAGGTGCCATACAAGTTACGTATTCTCATTATCACCAAAACAGCATATATAATGACCAGATAAATCAGCACAAATAGGCTACTGTTTAAATCTAATGCGTGGTTATGATCATACAACTGGGACAGCATTTTGTCCCACTGGTGCATTATTCTTTACACTGATCTACATGGAGGCCATAAAATCAAGACTATCTTGGTTAATAATAAATGGCAGACCATAAAAAGCCTAAATATACTGTAACATAGCTCTGCACAGGCTGGCCTAGATATGTGTCAGAAATTGCATCAATAATGTTTAGGCCTGGCTCACTCTCTCTCTGACAGTGAGTGACCTCAGTTTTCAATGTGGGGGGTGAGAAAGAGGTGGGCCGTCTGGAAAGTCGGAGGTTTGACTTGGTATGGGAGCTGTCGCAGGCTACAGAGGCTCTGAGGGGACAGTTGTTAGAGGCACCTAGAGTCTTACCAGCATCCAGTTGGAGTATATTCATCTGCAGATAGAGGTGGGACAGTTGAAGAGTAAGCGGTTTGTCATAGCCAAAGCCAGCTGGCACTTGCTGCACAACAGTATGAGATGGCCAAGTCCACAGTCACACAGGTATGATGGGTGTTGACATTTTCTCAGCATTTTAAACATCCCTTTGTGACGTTTCATTATGTTGACATGTTATGTTGATGGGTGCTAACACAGATGTTATTGCTGCCTGTCAAGTTAATCACAGTGTTAGTATGAATGTAAACTTGCTTTTATTCCTTTTTCTGCCCCTAGGAGCTCCAGGCCATGTCCAGAGACCCAGCTGAACACGAAGGATCGGGCCAGACGACCATTCCGCCACCAGCCCATGAGCAACATCACTCACTGCAGACAAGCCTCACTGTGCCTGCAGCAACAGCATGAGGAATCTAGAAGGCTGGTATGAGCTGCGCCTGCTCCAGAGGATACCCTGCACCTGCTAGTCCTGCTCCAGGGGATACCCTGTGCCTGCTAGCCCTGCTCCGGAGGATACCCTGCGCCTGCTAGCCCTGAGCCAGTAAAGGTGTGTTGTAATTGTTCTAATTTCTTCTCATCAGGAGACCGTGGACTCAGTTGGGACCATGAGGAAGCTTACGCTTCTTTTTCAGAAAAAGGCAAAACAGACAATTAGAAGAATGAGACATTTTAGAATTGGTATGCTACTGGCCATGAGAAGTACTGTAGCAGAGAGCATCCATTGACCCCTTAGGAATGTGGGTTTTCATTGAATACATTAAATTAATATTAAGACTGTACTACTTACAATTGCCTGTATAGATGGGCTGACATGTACAATTAACATTCCTGGGAGTCTTAAGGTGATTTAATGTTTCTTACAGGGAATGTATTGAAGTGAGAAAAAAAAAAATCATAACATTTCCATGGACGTACAGGACAGTTGACACACCTGGAATATCCACAACCCCTCCAGACCGAACATGTAGTGTTTACATGTCTCTGGTGCATTTAACCAATAACATTATTTATTAGTTTACTTATTCTGCTCTTAATGCAGAAACAACGCCATTATAATAGTTGGCCTTGGCTGTGAGATCAGCCCGTCTTAACTGTAAACTACACTGTGCATGAAAGGTCTACTGTAATAACATTTTTTTTATTATTATGAATACACTTACAAAGCAAAAAGGCATCAGATATGCCATACAAAGACAAAACAATACCGACAGGGGTGCTAGACAAAGGTGATTAAGGACATCTACAATACACCTGTCAAGGGAATGAAAAGCTATGTCATTTCTTTTGAAATGAGACTGTATAAATGTTACTAACACACACAATGAGCTTCATTTAAGTTGACCCCTACATTTATTGGTTTCCCCCTACAACAATGCAAAACAACCCACTCTTATGCACTATTTTTTTTGAAGACATTTTAAAATGTTCCAAAAAAAGAAAAAAGGATGTAATCAATGGAGGGGTGTGTGATTGACAGGTTTCACTCATGCCTGGACCTCAGTGTCTGCTGCTCCCTCTGGGTCCTCGTCATTGTAGATGTTCTCAGCCTGGAAAATGGAAAGAGATTGTTAGTACTATTAGTATTATTTTTTAAATTATACATGTTATACTAAGATTAGTGCTTCTGCCATCCTTTCAAACATGTTACTTATGCCTCATTAAATGAATAAATGTAACACTATAGCCTCCCACTGTTTGACAGAGCACAATCTGTCCTGGGGTCTTACCATCTGCCAAACTTCCATGATGTTGTCCTCAGACACAGAGCAGATGACCCAGGGCTCGTTGGGGTTCCACGAGAAGTCTGAGATCTTAGCCGTGTGCCCGCCGTGGATGAACAGCAGTTCAGGTGGACCATCCTCAGCATCCTCTGGTGACTGCTCCTCTCCGATTTTACTGAGGTCCCACACGTTTAGTCGTCTGTCTGTGCCACTGGAGGCCAGGATGGTTTCATTATGAGGAGACCACTGGACCTTAAGGGAGGAAAGGACCAGAGATAGGTTTGACACAACTTAGTCAATGATCCGCCATCTGGTTCAAAACACAGCTTGTACAAATCAAACTTTATAGGGAATAAGTGTCTTAACATACCTGGAAGATCTCATCTTTGTGAGACTCAAACGAATGCAGCTTCAGTTTCAGGTTCCTCAGGTCCCAAAGAGCGACAGTCTTAAAAATGGGAGAAACAGTTAAGCAGTTAAATCCACACTACCACTTCACTAACTACATTATGAAAGATAATCTTGGAAGAATTGAGAGCAGTAAGAATCCAGCCCACCTTATCTGCTGAGCCAGAGGCCAGGATGAACTCGCTGTAAGGGTTGAAGGACAGACAGTTGACCTCTGCAGTGTGGGCGTCCACAGCATGGCTAGGTTTCGACGTATTGTTTGATCGAGTGTCCCAACTGCATAGTAAACACAGTAACCAACAAAGTTATTGTTCAATGAGCAAAACCAAACAATGCTGCTGCTGAAGCTCATTCGTGACATTCATAGTTTTTGTAGGAGAGTTAATCTCATGGAGCCTTACATCATGAGTTTCTGGTCGTCAGCTACAGATCCAAAGAGCGACTCATGCAGTAGATGCCAGGAAACGTCCTCCACAACAGCTGTGTGTCCAGTGAAGATGGTTTTAGCATCCACAACCTTCCCTTCCTTAGGAACGGCACTGATGTCCCACATACAGATAGTCTGCAGACAGACGGGAAACAGGGTGAGAAAAGAAAGACGAGGGGAAGAGTGTTCAAGCACTTGCTCCTGTCAAGTTACTCACATGATCATCAGAAGCGCTGAGAAGGCAGCCACTCAGGTTGGGGTTCCAGGAGAGACCGTAGCCCTCCTTCTGGTGTCCCCTCAAACGCAGATCTGGGGTGCACTCTCCAGATGGATCTATAGTACACAAGTAAGCCCATTATTTCAATTTTCTTTTAAGCAGGACTTGGACTTCCTGGCCATACTCTGTTTAAATGTGCAGTAAGCAGACCCACCTGGTTTGGAGGGATGTTTGGTGTAGTCAAAGACTAGCACATCACTGGTTGGGGTTTTGGTGGCAATGATGCAGGGGTTCTGGGGCATGTGGCGGGCTCTGTTCACCTCTCCCTCATGGTTGATCTTGATTTCAATCTCTATCTTACCACTGACTGAGCCAAAGCCTCCAAACTCTGAAGGGAGAGAGTCTGAGTCAGTGAACTAAAGAGAAAAGGACCAGTGTATATCACCACCGGTACAATATTTTGAATGAACCAAAGCCTAAAAACATGCATGCAGAAAGGTTGTAATTGTAGCAAAAACATTCTCACCGCCTTTCTCACTATCATAGTGAGAAGCATCAAACTGCGCGTCGTCATTGGGCAGTTGTACGCTGGCAATGACCAGGTGATTCTGTTCATCTGAGGTGTGTGTGCCAAGAACCAGCCTGTGTACACTGAAATCCTTCCCCTCAGGCCTAAAATGAAAAAGAAAGTGATACAAAAAATAAACACACATTTAAAAAACATTGTATTATGTAATATGGGACATTATAAACTCAGTGGTCCACACAAGGATATCTTTGCAACACAAGACACCTTCCCACTCAGTAATCTTGCAAAGGCAGTCTTCTGATCAGTATCTGGTATTTATGGAAACTTTAGTTAGCTATGTATTCCTATATTGAGATGAACAGATATGTGCTGCATTCAAGACAACTGGGAACTCCAACTCAGAAACTCTGGCATCTTTCTAGAGCTCCGACTTTCCACCCTGAAGATCCCTGTCATGATTTGACACTTTTTTTTTTTTTCTTCCAAGTTCCCAGTTGTCTTGAAAGCACCAAATGAAACCTACCTGGTGACATCAGGCAGCCACTGTGCAGTGAGGCTGGGCCACTCCAGGGCGTGGGTCATCACCAAGTCATAGAGGAAGGGCGTGTTCTTCTTCCATATCTTGTACTCCTCATTTATCACCCTCTCCTCCACAGCATCATCAAACGCTGCTGTAATACGGAATGAGTCAAGCGAGATAGATTTAAATATAACTCATATTAGTAGCAACCCATTCAAAGGGAATATACAGTAGGCGTGATTGTGAAGGGCACCCTATTAACATGGTGTTAGCTACCTAGCTAATCGTTACGCCCATTGAGTAGAGTTTCCCCGATGTTGTTAGCAAACGTACTGAGCAAAGGTTGAGCAAAGGTTAGCTAACTCATTACACTCCCCCAAACAGGTTGTGTCTGACAAATAAGATTGCCATTTGAATACATTTTGTTTGCTAGCTAGCTAGCAGGCTACTTTCCTTTGTACACAATTATGAATTAATTGTGTTCACGATTGATACGCCGGGAGCCCCCGACCTTCCTGGCCTACCTTGGTGGATATCTTATTTATGTTTGTATGAAATTACCTTCTTTATCAGCCATGGCGTTGACAATCTTAAACAAGTAACTATGTTTTCAGAAATATCGCTTCGCGGAGAACGTGCACGCAGCCGGGCTACCTTGGCGGGAACACTGTAGAGGTTAAATAGCCAATCAGCGTCAACTAAACCGGAAGACGTCAAAGAAAAGGCTCCGACAGGATTCCGGGTTACCAAAACTGTTTCCTCTAGATAACACAGCCACAAAGTGGCTATATCGTTAACATTAATGCTAGGGTTAGGCATAAGGTTAGCAGTGTGGGTAATAATAACATCAATTGTAAAAAATATATACACATTATTTTTTTTACCCACTTTTTTTCACAATTTTCAACTTTATTATACAACCACACACTGGGAGGCGGAATACATTACACCAATGTTGCGAACGTCATTATACCAAAGAAGAAGAAGAAGAAACGCGAGCTATCTTTGGTACCTGATTGGTCACTACACTGACCATACTTCCTGAAACAATACGTGTTGTTGCAACAGCAAATATACGTTTCAGTAGTTTAGGGATCAAATCAACTAAATAAATCACAATGGATGATCGTGAGCTTGATCTCACCCAGTCACAGAAAGATACCAAGTCAAAATACCCGGCGATCAACAAGAAGTATGAATGTGAGTTGCGAATTTGTGTCACTAATCTGTCATGAACATACTTGATGGCAAGCTATACTTAAAGTTTTAGCTACGTAGCGTTTGCTAGCTTTGGTCTAATTTGAGATTGTTCACCAGGTAGTACATTAATGGGTTTCTGTTGAAATGTATATTTAGTGGAGGAGACCACGCTACCACCAGAAATTGCTTCATTGACTCATTGATATTGTAGCTAGGCCTAGTAGATGAATACCCTCACATATTGGATTGGATGTTTACCTTAAAGCCTACGCTACTGTATTGTAGTAACATCACTTGAATAATTGACCTATCTATTCATCTTGTCATTTGGTATCTCTCTAGATTTGGACCACACTGCTGATGTACAGTAAGTGGACTACCCATGAACCACTTGGCACAAACTGGTTGAATCAATATTGTTTTAATGTAAATTGTAAACAAAAGTACATTGAACCAATGTGGAATAGACGTTGAATTGATGTCTGTGCCCAGTGGGTTTGTCTTGCATCTTTGTCATCACTCTTATGTATGTTCCTAGGCTCCACTCTTGGGGAGACTCGCTGGAGGAGGCCTTTGAGCAGTGTGCCATGGCGATGTTTGGGTATATGACAGATACAGAGACAGTGGAGCCCATTGACACTGTAGAAGTGGAGTCAGAAGGTGAGATGGAATAACAGATGGAATTCAGTCTAGAATAACAGACTGAAAACAGGCATAATACTGTCTGGAGTAGATTATGGGGGACCAGTACGGGAGGAAAAATGTATGCACTCACTACTGTAAGTCGCTCTGGATAAGAGCGTCTGCTAAATGAGAAATGTAATGTAAATGTAATTATGTTTCATATATGGGTCAATATTTTACTTACCATTGCATTCAATACTTTCTTATGTCTCTTTGTTTCCTGACCAGGTGATGACATGGAATCTCTTCTCTTCCACTTCCTAGATGACTGGTTATTCAAATTCAGTGCAGATCTTTTCTTCATTCCCAGAGTAAGGGTCTTCAACGTATTAATTCTAAGTCGTGTTAGCCAGTCAGGCTACGTGGAGCTCACTCTCTCTCCTACCCCCATCAATAGATGTCAAATTGTATGATGTCGAATGAGCATGCACATAATTGCATTGCAAAAAATGTATTGAGTTTGAAACTTGATTACAACTGGAAGATAACATGTCATTACATTTGCCACAAGTGTTTATTTATCTTGTATCCCTCCTTACAACACAGTTAATTACCCAAGCGCCATTGCTTGCTTCAAATAGCTCCTGCTTCAAATGTAATAAGCTTTGAAAAAGACATCATGGCAACTACCAATTTAATTTAGCAGTTACAATAATAAGGTATTGCCAAACTTTATTTCTGTCTTCTAGGAGGTTAAAGTTTTGCACATTGACAGGATGCACTTCAAAATCCGCTCTATTGGGTAAGTTGAAGTTACACATGTCAGGATTTTGTTTTTAACATTTTTGCTCACTAGGTGTTACTAATTTATACTTGCATGTGATTGATCATTGACTTTTGAGACATGTACATTACTCCTAGATTAAACAGTCTGAGGGGATATTGTGGGTTGGTATTAGGTTATTTGACATTCTCCTACCCCTGAGAAAGACAAGGGTTGCATGTTATCATTACTTCCTCCCTGAGTTCCTAGTGCCTGGAGTTATGGTTCGTCCTCAGATTCCCTACATGCCTCACATTCAGTTTTCCTCTTTTCCTTTGCTGTTGTAGGTGGGGAGAAGAGTTCAACTTGGTAAAGCATCCACAGGTGAGTGAATGGGAGATGCATCTGATATGTTTCACCATCTCTGACCTGAACTGACCACAAAAAGGTCTGCTCTCTGACTCTCTCCTGGCCATAAGCCATAATTACTGTTCAGGACCTGATGAAGATTGTTTATTCAACAGAGGTTTTGAGATATGTATTCTGTTACTGAAACATGATACATACATGATGATTAGTAGGTATATCAGACTGTTTTCATTAATTCAGAAAAGGCGTATTTTCTGATAACAAATGTTTGTATTTTAGTGTTTTTGAAAGTGTCACTAAACACTGTGTATATTGTCCCTACAGGGGACAGAAGTGAAGGCCATCACTTACTCAGCCATGCAGATCCATGACATTGACAAGCCTGAGATCTTTGCCATCATTGATATCTGAGGGTATTACTACAGAGAAACTGTCCCAGAAGGGAACAGGACAATAGAAACAAACCTCTATGTGCCTTTGTGAATGAATGGACATTTGATTAAGGGAAACAGCAAAATGGACGTGTGTAGTGTAATATTTCCCTGAATTTGAATTGTTTACAGACAGATATCCAGAGAGAAGCAAAAATGATTAGCAACAGAGTAACTGCTCAAGATACACTACATGAACAAAAGTATGTGGACACCTGCTCGTCGAACATCTCATTCCAAAATAATGGGCATTAATATGGAGCTGGTCCCCCCCTTTGCTGCTATAACAGCCTCCACTCTTCTGGGAAGGTGGCAGATAGCCAAAGTTGAAGAGCGTTAGGCCAGTAACCGAAAGGTTGTTGGTTTGAATCCCAGAGACGACTAGATGAAAAGTCTGTCAATTTGCCCTTGAGTAAGGCGCTTAACCCTAGTTGCCCCTGTAAGTTGCTCTGGATAAGAGCGTCTGCTAAATGTCAAAAATGTAAAGGCTTTCCACTAGATGTTGGAACATTGCTTCGGGGACTTGCTTCCATTTAGCCACAAGAGCATTAGTGAGGTCGGGTACTGATGTTGGGCAATTAGGACTGGCTTGCAGTCGGCGTTCTAATTCATCCCAAAGGTGTTCAATGGGGTTGAGGTCAGGGCCCTGTGCAGGCCAGTCAAGTTCTTCCACACCGATCTCGACAAACCATTTTTGTATGGACCTCACTTTGCACTTGCACAGGGGTATTACCATGATGAAACAGGAAAGGGCCTTTCCCAAACTGTTGCCACAAAGTTGGAAGCACAGAATCGTCTAGAATGTCATTGTATGATGTAGTGTTAAGATTTCCCTTCACTGGAACTAAGTGCCCAGCCCAGCCAGGTAGCGTTCTCCTGGCATCCGCCAAACCCAGATTCGTTTGTCAGACTGCCAGTTGGTGAAGCGTGATTCATCACTCCAGAGAATGCATTTCCATCAGTCCAATGGCGGTGAGCTTTACATCACTCCAGCCGACGATTGGCATTGTGCATGGTGATCTTAGGCTTGTGTGCGGCTACTCGGCCACGGAAACTCATTTCATGAAGCTCCCGACGAACAGTTCTTGTGCTGACGTTGCTTCCAGAGGCAGTTTGGAACTTGGTAGTAAGTGTTACAACCCGAGGACAGACGATTTTTACACACTTCAGCACTCAGCGGTCCCGTTCTGTGTGCTTGTTCAACCACTTTGGGGTTGTCACTTCTAGACGTTTCCACTTCACAATAAAAACACTTACAGTTGACCAGGGCAGAAATTTGACGAACTGACTTGTTGGAAAGGTGGCAGCCTATGACAGTGCCAACGGGTGTGGCTGAAATAGCTGAATCCACTAATTTGAAGGGGTGTCTACATACTTTTTTATATATAGTAAAAGTTACCTGGATCTTCTCGTAAGTACTCTGAGCGTAATTGATTGAGGAATGCCAATAATTACGGTTTTTATTATTATTAATATCACAAATTAATCCAAAAAGTGTCAAGAGGAATCATCTAAACGACGTCACAAAATAATGAATGTACTTGTAGGGATTTTAAAGGATTTTTTGCTGAGAGACCGAGCATGGGCGTTGACATAATTTATTTTTTTGTCATATGTATTGTATTTGTACAGCTAGATATTTATTTAAGCATTTCAGGTGCTTAAAAGATCTCGGCTGGGATCCACCCCATCACAGACAAATGCAGTGCTTCTGCCAAGATGTTTCATAACAATGAAACATTTTGGTGTATATATTTTTTAATTTGAAATGGTGACTTTCAGGATTATTGTACAATATATACTGAACAAAAATATAAACTCAAAATGTAGTGTTGGTCCCATGTTTCATGAGCTGAAATAAAATATCCCAGAACTTTTCCATACTCACAAAAAAGCTTTTATCTCAAAATTGTGTGCACAAATTTGTTTACATCCCTGTTAGTGAGCATTTCTCCTTGCCAAGATAATCCATCCATCTGACAGCTGTGGCATATCAAGAAGCTTATTAAACATCATGATCATTACCAGGGTTGGGGAGTAACGGATTACAAAAAAACGGTAACTAATCTGTTACATTACCAGCAAAAATATTGCAATCAGATTACAGATACTTTTGAAAAACTAGATGATTACTTTTCAATTCAGAAAGGATGTTTGCGGGGAAAAATCTTAGGCAGTTCTCTATCTCAATGACATTCAAATCAGCATTGAAAAAAGGTTCAAATTTAAGTTTCTTCCACCTGAGCGAGTCTAACCACAAGTCAGATAGCACTATGATGACACACCAAATGTGTTTGATGGATCGCGGGAAAAGAGCAGGAATAGGCTTTTGTATGATACAATCCAAGCTATGTCTTCCAGTGGTGCGACTGCTGTCGGCATCCAAAGATTATCTAACTTGAATAAACGCTTTGAGGTAAGGAGGATGGCGATAGTTAAAGTAGCCACCCTTTGCCTTGATGACAGCTCTGCACGCTCTTGATAAAGCATGCCATTCAATGAGCGCATCATTTATTTTTTAACTGGAATCAATGAGCCCAATCAGTCCTCCATGACAACAAAATCATAAACAGAAGAGGGCTGGCTAGTAAATCCTTAGTTTTGGGGTCATGCTCAGATAAAATAATTTGGCTAATCTATATTTCCAAGCACTATTCTTGAAGATGTTTTTATTTAAACCTTTATTTAACTAGGCAAGTCAGTTAAGAACAAATTCTTATTTACAATGACAGCCAAACCCTCCCCTAACCCAGATGACTCTGGGCCAATTGTGCGCCGCCCTATGGGAGTAGCCGCCCTTTATTTAACTAGGCAAGTCAGTTAAGAACAAATTCGTATTTACAATGACGTCCTACCTACAAGGTCAGCCATAGTAGTAAGGCGCCCCAGGAGCCAATTAGGGTTAAGTGCCTAGTTCAAGGGCACAGACAGGTTTTTCACCTTGGGTATTCGAACCAGCAACCTTTCGGTTACTGGCCCAGCGCTCTAACCACTAGGCTACCTGCCACAATCGCATTTTATCAATGGCAATTGGAATGCACAGAGATACAGTGACAAGATCCAGAGGCCCATTTTTGTGCCCTTCATCCGCTGCCATCACCTCATGTTTCAGCATGATAAAGCAAGGACCCATGTCGCAAGGACCTGTACAAAATTCCTGGAAGCTGAAAATGTCCCAGTGGACTACATACTCACCAGACGGCACCCATTGAGCATGTTTGGGATGCTCTGGATCGACGTGTACAATAGCGTGTTCCAGTTCCCACCAATATCCATACATTTCGCACAGCCATTGATGAGGAGTGGGACAACATTCCACAGGCCACAATCAATATCCTGATTAACTCTATGCGTAGGACGTTGCACTGCATGAGGCAAATGGATACTGACTGGTTTTCTGATCCACGCCCTTACCTTTTTTTTTTTTTTAAGTTATCTGTGACCAACATATGCATATCTGTATTCCCAGTCATGTGAAATCCATAGATTAGGGCCTAATTAATTTATTTCAGTTGACCGAATTCCTCATATGAACTGTAACTCATTTACAGTTCAACTGCATTTATATTTTTGTTCAATGTAGATAAAACAAAACACTACCTCAACAGTGACATACTAGGGGAGTAATGTCTTTTAAATAGTGTTATTGTAACGAGAACAGCCCACGTAACCTCTCAAAAATGTACTGTTACTGTCGTGACACAAGTCTTGTCCCCTCTTCCTATGGATCGGCCACAGTGTATTAGGGTAGCTCCTGTCCTGCAGGGCCCTCCCAACATACATTTGGTTCTAATAGCCTTCGCTCTCGTACACCACAGTGACAATATTGGGATTGACATGTATGCTCAAACTGACTTTTATCAATGCTGCCAATTCAGTTTGTTTCAGGAATGTGAGGTTTATCCAAAAGGTTCAGTCATCTATTGTGTCCACCATATATCACATGTAAAAATCATCACAGTTTACCAGCGCACCTGCATACTCCAGTTCTACCTGGGCTTTGCCGGTACCCTTCAGATTGCTAACTGAGCACAGATATCGGCCAGTGTCCTATGGTTTGACCTCCAGGATCCTCAGAGAGGCTGGCGGAGAATTCTAAGGATATGTACAGTAAAAACTACATTTTGGTGAAGATCATAAATTACTATTCAAAGAGGATTGCTATTTGTTCTAATATCTATGTCTGAATTGAGGAGGTAGCTGAATTGATGAGGAGGAACTGGAATAACCAGTTGGTGGAAACATTCTGGATTATGTGCGGATCTAACACATAAGTATGAGTGTATGTTTTGGTATGAACTACTTTATCTTCCCTTTGATGTATTTGAGACACGTGTTCCTTACTTCTTAACTTTCAACCTACAACCACAGACATCTTTGGGGTGATTTTGGGTTGCTGTATAACTTTGTCCACATTTCAGAGATCTTTATGGTAGAACATCACTACTCAGTGATTGATTTGGCCCTATCAATATGAAGGTCATGTATTGATGAGGCTTTGCTTAATGATATTCAACTCTTTGAACTCCTAAACAGAGGGAGAAGGAAGGGGTGGTTTGCTGCCCATGTTTGTCGTCTCTCCCAGAGCCCAACAGTCTTTGATTCACTCATATTCTGGGTATCAGCCTCTGACCATTAGAGAGATATATCTGAAGAAGCCTGCTAATCAATGATCTGCTCTGCTTCACAGTAGCAACTAGACTGTACTGTCGTGGCCAAAAGTTTTGAGAATGACACAAGTATTGGTCTCCACAAAGTTTGCTGCTTCAGTGTTCTTAGATCTTTATGTCAGTAGTTACTATGGTACACTGAAGTATAATTACAAGTATTCCATACGTGTCAAAGGCTTTCACTGACAATGACATTCAGTTTATGCAAAGAGTCAATATTTGCAGTGTTGACTCTTCTTTTTCAAGACCTCTGCAATCAGCCCTGGCATGCTGTCAATTAACTTCTGGGCCACATCCTGACTGATGGCAGGCCATTCAAGCATAATCAATGCTTAGAGTTTGTCAGAAGCTGTGGATTTTTGTTTGTTCAACCGCCTCTTGAGGATCTGGGGAGTTTCCTGGCCATGGACCCAAAATGTCGATGTTTTGTTCCCTGAGCCACTTAGTTATCGCTTTTGCCTTATGGCAAGGTGCTCCATCATGCTGGAAAAGGCATTGGTCATCACCAAACTGTTCTTGGATGGTTGGGAGAAGTTGCTCTCGGTGGATGTGTTGGTACCATTCTTTATTCATGGCTGTGTTCTTAGGCAAAATTGTGAGTGAGCCCACTCCCTTGGCTGACACAGGACTGATGGTAGGGCTCACCTTGTCTTCTCCGGACAAGGTGTTTTCCGGATGGCCCAAACAATCGGAAAGGGGATTCATCAGAGAAAATGACTCTACCCCAGTTCTCAGCAGTCCAATTCCTGTACCTTTTGCAGAATATCAGTCTGTCCCTGATGTTTTTCCTGGAGAGAAGTGGCTTCTTTGCTGCCCTTCTTGACACCAGGCCATCCTCCAAAAGTCTTCGCCTCACTGTGCGTGCAGATGCACTCACACCTGCCTGCTGCCATTCCTGAGCAAGCTCTGCACTGGTGGTGCCCCGATCCCGCAGCTGAATCAACTTTAGGAGACGGTCCTGGCGCTTGCTGGACTTTCTTGGGTGCCCTGACGCCTTCTTCACAACAATTGAACCTCTCTCCTTGAAGTTCTTGATGATCCAATAAATGGCTGATTTAGGTGCAATCTTACCAGCAGCAATATCCTTGCCTGTGAAGCCCTTTTTGTGCAAAGCAATGATGACGGCACGTGTTTCCTTGCAGGTAACCATGGTTGACAGAGGAAGAACAATGATTTCAAGCACCACCCTCCTTTTAAAGCTTCTAGTCTGTTATTCTGACTCAATCAGCATGACAGAGTAATCTCCAGCCTTGTCCTCGTCAACACTCTCACCTGTGTTAACGAGACAATCACTGACATGATGGCAGCTGGTCCTTTTGTGGCAGGGCTGAAATGCAGTGGAAATGTTTTTGGGGGATTAAGTTCATTTTCATGGCAAAGAGGGACTTTGTAATTCATCTGATCACTCTTCATGACATTCTGGAGTATATGCAAATTGCCATCATCAACACTGAGGCAGCAAACTTTGTGGAGGCCAATACTTGTGTCATTCTCAAAACTTTTGGCCACGACTGTACAGTAGGTGCACTTGTAGAGATTAAATTAGGCCTACATCAGGTCCAGCCAGTTATGTGTGGAGGAAGTAGATGGAAAGATAGTAGTACAGTAAAATGACATTGTCCTTGCACATCATAAGTCAATTGGAGGTGTACCTGTGGATGTATTTCAAGGCCTACCTTCAAACTCAGTGCCTCATTGCTACCTTCAAACTCAGTGCCTCATTGCTCAACATCATGGGAAAATCTAAAGAAATCAGCCAAGACCTCAGAAATTTATTTTTTAGACCTCCACAAGTCTGGTTCATCCTTGGGCACAATTTCCAAACGCCTGAAGGTACCACGTTCATCTGTACAAACAATAGTACGCAAGTATAAACACCATGGGACCACGCAGCCATCATACCGCTCAAGAAGGAGACGCGTTCTGTCTCCTAGAGATGAACGTACTTTGGAGTGAAAAGTGCAAATCAATCCCAGAACAACAGCAAAGGACCTTGTGAAAATGCTTGAGGAAAACAAGTACAAAAGTATCTAGATCCACAGTAAAACAAGTCCTATCTCAAAATAACCTGAAAGGCCGCTCAGCAAGGAAGAAGCCACTACTCCAAAACCGACATAAAAAAGCCAGACTACGGTTTGCAACTGCACATGGGGACAAATATCATACTTTTTGGAGAAATGTCCTCTGGTCTGATGAAACAAAAATATAACTGTTTGGCCATATTGACCATCGTTATGTTTGGAGGAAAAAGGGGGAGGTTTGCATGCCGAAGAACACCATCCCAACCGTGAAGCACAGGGGTGGCAGCATCATGTTGTGGGGGTGCTTTGCTGCAGGAGGGACTGGTGCACTTCACAAAATAGATGTTATCATGAGGAAGGAAAATTATGTGCATATATTGAAGCAACATCTCAAGACGTCAGTAAGGAAGTTAAAGCTTGGTCGCAAATGGGTCTTCCAAATGGAAAATGACCCCAAGCATACTTCCAAAGTTGTGGCAAAATGGCTTAAGGACAACAAAGTCAAGGTATTGGAGTGGCCATCACAAAGCCCTGACCTCAATCCTATATAACATTTGTGGGCAGAACTGAAAAAACGTGTGCGAGCAAGGTGGCCTACAAACCTGACTCAGTTACACCAGTTCTGTCAGGAGTAATGGGCCAAAATTCACCCAACTTATTGTGGGAAACTTGTGGAAGGCTACCCGAAACATTAAACCATTTAAAGGCAATGCTACCAAATACTAATTGAGTGTATGTAAACTTCTGACCCATTGGGAATGTGATGAAAGAAATAAAAGCTTAAATAAATCACTCTACTATTATTCTGACATTTCACATTCTTAAAATAAAGTGGTGATCCTAACTGACCTCAGACAAGGACTTTTTACTAGGATTAAATGCATTTGGCTAAGGTGTATGTAAACTTGAGACTTCAACTATATATATATACAGTGGGGAGAACAAGTATTTGATACACTGCCGATTTTGCAGGTTTTCCCACTTACAAAGCATGTAGTAGTCTGTAATTTGTATCATAGGTACTCTTCAACTGTGAGTGACGGAATCTAAAACAAAAATCCAGAAAATCACATTGTATGATTTTTAAGTAATTAATTTGCATTTTATTGCATGACATAAGTATTTGATACATCAGAAAAGCAGAACTTAATATTTGGTACAGAAACCTTTGTTTGCAATTACAGAGATCATACGTTTCCTGTAGTTCTTGACCAGGTTTTCACACACTGCAGCAGGGATTTTGGCCCACTCCTCCATACAGATCCTTCAGGTTTCGGGGCTGTTGCTGGGCAATATGGACTTTCAGCTCCCTCCAAAGATGTTCTATTGGGTTCAGGTCTGGAGACTGGCTAGGCCACTCCAGGACCTTGAGATGCTTCTTACGGAGCCACTCCTTAGTTGCCCTGGCTGTGTGTTTCGGGTCGTTGTCATGCTGGAAGACCCAGCCACGACCCATCTTCAATGCTCTTACTGAGGGAAGGAGGTTGTTGGCCAAGATCTCGCAATACATGGCCCCATCCATCCTCCCCTCAATACGGTGCAGTCGTCCTGTCCCCTTTGCAGAAAAGCATCCCCAAAGAATGATGTTTCCACCTCCATGCTTCACGGTTGGGATGGTGTTCTTGGGGTTGTACTCATCGTTCTTCTTCCTCCAAACACGGCGAGTGGAGTTTTGACCAAAAAGCTCTATTTTTGTCTCATCAGACCACATGACCTTCTCCCATTCCTCCTCTGGATCATCCAGATGGTCATTGGCAAACTTCAGACGGGCCTGGACATGCGCTGGCTTGAGCAGGGGGACCTTGCGTGCGCTGCAGGATTTTAATCCATAACGGCGTAGTGTGTTACTAATGGTTTCCTTTGAGACTGTGGTCCCAGCTCTCTTCAGGTCATTGACCAGGTCCTGCCGTATAGTTCTAGGCTGATCCCTCACCTTCCTCATGATCATTGATGCCCCACGAGGTAAGATCTTGCATGGTGCCCCAGACCGAGGGAGATTGACCGTCATCTTGAACTTCTTCCATTTTCTAATAATTGCGCCAACAGTTGTTGCCTTCTCACCAAGCTGCTTGCCTATTGTCCTGTAACCCATCCCAGCCTTGCGCAGGTCTACAATTTTATCCCTGATGTCCTTACACATCTCTCTGGTCTTGGCCATTGTGGAGAGGTTGGAGTCTGTTTGATTGAGTGTGTGGACAGGTGTCTTTTATACAGGTAACGAGCTCAAACATGTGCAGCTAATACAGGTAATGAGTGGAGAACAGGAGGGCTTCTTAAAGAAAAACTAACAGGTCTGTGAGAGACGGAATTCTTACTGGTTGGTAGGTGATCAAATACTTCTCCCCACTGTATATATAAACCGTACCAGTCAAAAGTTTGGACACCTACTCAATCAAGGGGTTCTTTATTTTTACTATTTTCTACATTGTAGAATAATAGTGAAGACATCAAAACTATGAAATAACACATATGGAATCATGTAGTAACCAAAAAAGTATTTTATGTTTGAGATTCTTCAAAGTAGCCACCCTTTGCCTTGATGACAGCTTTGCACACTCTTGGCATTCTCTCAAACAGCTTCATGAGGTAGTCACCTGGAATGCATTTCAATTAACAAGTGTGTCTTGTTAAGTTAATTTGTGCAATTTCTTTCCATTTTAATGCGTTTGAGCCAAATCAGTTATTTTGTGACAAGGTAGGGGTGGTATACAGAAGATAGCCCTATTTGGTAAAAGACCAAGTCCATATTATGGCAAGAACAGCGCAAATAAGAAAAGATAAACAACAATTAATCCTGAAAATTAAGAACTTTGAAAGTTTCTTCGAGTGCAGTCGCAAAACCATCAAGCGCTATGATGAACAGTCATGAGGACCGCCACAGGAAAGGAAGATTTCTCTCTTTGGCAGAGGATAAATTCATTAGTTACCAGCCTCAGAAATTGCAGCCAAAATAAATGCTTCACAGAGTTCAAGTAACAGACACACCTCTACATCAACTGTTTAGACAAGACTGTGTGAAATCAGGCCTTCATGGTCGAATTGCTGCAAAGAAACTACTACTAAAGGACACCAATAAGAAGAAGAGACTTGCTTGGGCCAAGAAACATGAGCAATGGACATTAGACCAGTGGAAATCTGTCCTTTGGTCTGATGAGTCAAAATTTGAGAGATTTTTGGTTCCAAGCGACGTGTCTTCGTGAGACACAGAGTAGGTGAACGGATGATCTCCACATGTGTGGTTCCCACTGTGAAGCATGGAGGAGGAGGTGTGCTGGTGTGGGGGTGCTTTGCTGGTGACACTGTCAGTGATTTATTTAGAATTCAAGGCACACTTAACCAGCATGACTACCATAGCATTCTGCAGCGATACGCCATCCCATCTGGTTTGCCCTTAGTTGCACTATAATTTGTTTTTCAACAGGACAATGACCCAACACACCATCAGGCTGTGTAAGTATTTGACCAAGAAGGAGAGTGATGGATTGCTGCATCAACCCAATTGAGATAGTTTGGGATGGGTTGGACCGCAGAGTGAAGGAAAAGCAGTCGATGTGTTCTACACTGATGTTAGGCGTTAATGTCTGGCTCGCATTCGGTATTCCAATTCATCCTAAAGGTGTTTGTTGGGGTTGACGTCAGGGCTCTGTGCAGGCCAGTCAAGTTCTTCCACACCAATCTCGACAAACCATTTCTGTATGGACCTCGCTTTGTGCACGGGGGCATTGTCATGCTGAAACAGGAAAGGGCCTTTCCCAAACTGTTGCCACAATGTTGGAAGCACAGAATCATCTAGAATGTCATTGTATGATGTAGCGTTAAGCTTTCCCTTCACTGGAACTAAGGGGCCTAACCCGAACCATGAAAAACAGTCCTAGCCCGAACCAGTCCTAACCCAAACCATGAAAAAGAGTCCCACCAAAATGTACAGTTGACACTATGCATCCAACAAATGCAGATTACTGTCAGACTGCCAGATGGTCAAGCGTTATTCATCACTCTAGAGAATGTGTTTCCACTGCTCCAGAGTCCAATGGTGGCGAGCTTTACACCACTCCAGTCGACTCTTGGCATTGCGCGTAGTGATCTTAGGTTTGTGTGCAGCTGCTCGACCATGGAAACCCATTTCATGAAGCTCCCCACAAACCGTTCTTGTGCTGAAGTTGCTTCCAGAGGCAGTTTGGAACTCGGTACTTTGTGTTGCAACTGAAGACAGACAATTTTTACGCGCTACGCGCTTCAACACTCGGCAGTCCCGTTCTGTGAGCTTGTTCTGTGAGCTTGTGTGGGCTTACCACTTTGCGGCTGAGCCTTTCGTTGCTCCTAGATGTTTCCACTTCCCAATAACAGCACTTATAGTTGACCGGGGCAGCTCTAGCAGGGCAGAAATGTGACAAACTGACTTGTTGGAAAGGTGGCATCCTATGACAGTGCCACGTTGAAAGTCACTGAGCTCTTCAGTAAGGACATTCTACTGCCAGTGTTTGTCTATGGAGATTGCATGGCGGTGTGCTCTCCAAGTCAGCAACGAGTGTGGATGAAATAGCCAAATCAACTAATTTGAAGGGGTGTCCACATACTTCTGTATATATAGTGTATATTTAATTTGTTTACTCCAACTAGGGGAGGGGTGGCAGGGTTTGTGGAAAATAAAGGGAAAAAATATATATACACTGTATAGTCACCAAAAGAAAATATGGAGTATTGGAAATTATGCAGACAGTTACACTGATTGTGGATTCTATCTATCTGCAAAAATTAAAGCTGATATACCCCCTAAAAAAAAGCCCACTTGTCTCTCACTTTTACCCCTACCTATGTACATATTACCTCAATTACCTCAACTACCTTGTACCCCTGCACAATGACTCGGTACAGGTGTTGTGCCGAAAATCTCCCCCCTGCCAGAATTCCCTCCCCCTTCCCGTCTTCGTTTGGCTATTTGTTTCAAGTGTATTAGTCTATAAATATATCTCTTTGCCAAAATCGCTCCCATGTCTTATTCGATTAGTATTTTTGAAAGTGTACTGCAGTAGTGGATTTAGGTACAGGTGACATGGATAGCTATCCATGGCGACATCTTGCCGGAGGCGGCACGGGGTGCCCCCGGGTAAGGGCAGGGGCGCTAAAGGGGGGGTTTGCCCAAGGCGCCATACAAGCTAGAACCGCTACTGAAGGACACAAATAAAAAATACTTTCTGCTACTAAGATCAGTGAAATGTAAGCTAAACTGACAACGGCGTGAGGAGCAGAAATCTCAACTAGCTAGCAAGTAGCATTAATTAAGAATTTAGTGTATGGGCGTAGGGGGGGGATTCTGGCAGGGGGGAGATTTTCAACACCGGTACCCCCTGAATATAGCCTCATTATTTTGTGTTACTGTAAGGTCTACACCTGTTGTATTCAGCGCATGTGACAAAGTTTGATTTTATTTTAAATACATCGATACAGTTGTTGGTTACGGTAGCTAGCTATCAAATTTTAGCCGTACTAGCATTGACATGAAATCAGTTAAAACACCTCAAAACAAGACAGGGTATCAATAAGATTAAACTAGCTGAAATGAGTCACTTACGATTCCCCACATGGCAGTTTCTTGTCATTGTTGGTAGCTATCTGTTGAGTAGCTTGGCAGAGTTAGCTATATTGTTTGCTAGCTAGCTGTATTTCTACTGCCTAATTCTGTTTACACGCCATCAGTAGTTGGTGCCCTGTGGCATGATTCAATGTCTGTCCTCACAGCTTATTATTAGCAGGGCTTAAACTGTAAACCATGAGCGGAAATTCCATCCATAGATAACATTGTGTCTCACAGCAGGGATGAGCTGAGGTGATGTATCACTGTTTAGCCACTCAGGGAGAGCGCACACTGTTCCCATGGCACTGTTTGGTGAGAGCCACAGCCACAATAACTCACTGGCACTGGCAGTCTGTCCGGATCACAACAGATCGAGAGGTCAAGTTACAGCCTCTTTGTTGATATTCTGAGCAGGCATCCATATTTTCCATTTGTTAAATGGTCAAAGATAGCACAATGAGCCAGATAGTTCACCCAATGTATAAGTGAGAAGCATCCGGTTGATGTTTCCATTCACTACGAAATGTAGTGATGGAGGAAGCCCAGAGGCCGGCAGTGGGAGAATGGAGCGAATGGATTTTGGCCGACATTATGCTAATTTTATCATTGTTTAAATATTACCTCTCCATACAGTTCTGTTTCCAAACTAGACTCAGTTACGAAAGAGTGGACTAGGTTTTGTAGAGTTTACCTTTGGCCACAGGTTTTTTTTAAAAATTGCATTGTTTAGGAGTGCAAAGGCGAATTGAGTTATTGCACATGCGCACTTCACAGAGAGAGTAGGCCTTCTCTAACGGAAATATGCAAATAATGCTAGAACGTGTCAATAGGATCTCGCTAGCTCGTGCTTGGCTGTGCCCTCCTCCGTCATTCTGCCTACTATGACTAATTTGTTCCCATTGGAAACTTTGTCTATGGTATATTGGTAATCACAATTTAATGTGCATCCTGCCACCTCTGCTGGCGGTAGATCTGTGAGGAAATCTACCACGATGTGAGTCCAAGGCCGCTGAGGTACTGGTAGGGGATGGAGCTTTCCTGTTGGAGCCGTTCTCGGCGCCTTGGACTGTGCGCACACCACACAAGACAGTACATAATGACGCACAGTCCTCCCCATGCCCGGCCACCAATACTTATCCCGGAGCGCCTCCAGGGTCCGACTGATACCTGGGTGCCCGGTGGCAGGTGTTGTGTGTGCCCAGGTTACCAGCCTTCCCCGCACTCTCCTTGGAACGTAAACCTTCCCCGGAGGGCAGGTTGCTGGGGTAGGATCCCAGGAGACGGGTCCCACAATACATGATGGAGGCAGGATCGGGACGTCCTGCCTCGTCTCTGCCCCCCGGATGCGGGAGAGTGCGTCCGCCCTGCCGTTTTTTGTTCCCGGGCGATAGGTCAGGGTGAACTGGAAGCGCTCAAAAAACAAAGTCCAGCGGGCCTGTCGGGGGTTAAGGCGCCGGGCTGCCCTGACGTACTCCAGGTTCCGATGATCCGTCAGGACAGTGAACGGCTCATGAGCGCCCTCTAGCCAGTGTCTCCACTCCTCCAATGCCAACTTTACCGCCAGTAGCTCTCGGTCACCCACGTCGTAGTTCCTCTCCGCAGCAGTCATCTTTTTGGAAAAGTACACACAGGGGTATAGCAGGGGAGGGTTCCCCTGCTGCTGGGAGAGGACCGCCCCTACCCCGACCTCCGATGCGTCTACCTCGACCGTGAAGGGCTTAAGCGGGTCTGGATGGCGGAGCAGAGGAGCGGTGGTGAATCGGCCCTTCAGGTCGAGAAATGCCTTCTCGGCACTCTGGGTCCAGGCGAGGCGTTGAGGGTTTCCTTTCAACAATGACGTGAGTGGCGCTGCGTTGGAGCTATAGCCCTTGATAAACCGGCGGTAAAAGTTGGCGAAACCAAGGAAGCTTTGGAGTCCTTTAATGTCCAGAGGGATTGGCCATGACCTGACTGCCTCCACCTTCAACTCCTCCATCTTCACCCCCTCCGGAGAAATACGGTACCCGAGGAAGGAGACGGCCGTTTGGTGGAAGGCGCATTTTTCCTCCTTGACATACAGCTGATTCTGTAATAAACGGCGGAGGACAGCACGAACGTGCGTCACGTGGTCTGAGAACGTCGGGGAGTACACTAGGATATCATCGATATATACGACTACATACCTCCCCGACATATCCCGAAATACCTCATTCAGAAAAGACTGGAATACCGCTGGGGCATTGGCGAGTCCGTATGGCGTCACTAGGTATTCATAGTGACCTGACGCTGTGCTAAATGCGGTCTTCCACTCATCTCCCTCCCGGATTCGTATAAGGTTGTATGCACTCCGGAGGTCTAGCTTGGTGAAGAAACGCGCTCCCCGTAGCTGCTCTATGGCCGCAGGAACGAGGGGCATTGGATATCGGAACTTCGTTGTCACCTCATTTAGTCCGCGATAGTCAATACACGGCCTTAATCCCCCGTCCCTCTTTTTCACAGGGGACGTAGAATGGGACGTAGAATGGCGAATATGCCCCTGCTCCAGTGCCTCTCGGATATACGTCTCCATATTATCCGTTTCGACCATAGAGAGCGGATATATACGTTTCCGGGGAGGCACGCCACTAGGCATCAGGTCGATGGCACAGTCCCAAGCACGGTGTGGAGGGAGACATTTGGCTTTTTCTTTGGAGAACACCCCGCATAGATCTTCATATTCGGGCGGAATGTTCCCCGTGAGGGCACTCTCCGGACTCTCCACTGATGTAGCCCCTACCGTCGTTGTAATACAGGTCTTCCTACATTTATCCGACCATCCCAGAATCCTCTGTGCACTCCAGTTGATGGTAGGGTTGTGCTGTTGGAACCAGGGAAGTCCCAAGATGACCGGATGTATGGACGACGAGATCACCAGCAATTCCAGCCTCTCTCGATGGCAGCCGTGTATGGTGAGGGTGACTGGACGGGTAACGTGGGTAATGGAACCGGAACCCACCGGCCGTCCATCCAGAGCTTGAACTGGCAGGGAGGACCTCAAACGGCGCAACGGCAGCCGGAGAGCGTCAACTAAAGTCCGGTCAATGAAACTCCCCGCCGCCACGGAGTCAAACAGGGCTGTGGACACATGATCGGGGAAGTCACCAGACAGCACAACTGAGCAGCAGAAAGGTCTGGCGATTTTCTCAGCCCGTAAAACACTTACTGTGCCCACCTGGGCCATCCGGCCACTTACCCCTTTCCTGCGTCCTGCTGGCACAGAGGGGCATGCCCTCCTGACATGACCCCTCTCCCCGCAGTACAGACAAAGCCCCTGACGACTCCGTCGCTCTCTCTCCTCCGTGGAGAGTCTCGTGATCCCCACCTCCATCGGCTCATGTTCCGGCTCGGATCGAGGAAGGGAAGAATGCGCGCGGCGCGCCAGTTGGTCGCGGTCTCGGAGCTGACCGTCGATGGCAATGGCCCGGGCGATGTAGGCGTCCAGGGGCATGGATTGACTCACACAGGCCAGCTCCATTTGGACCTCCATCCGTAGCCCCCTCCGGAAGGCGGTCCTAAGAGCCGGCTCGTTCCACCCACTGGACGCCGCCAGCGTCCGGAATGACAGAGCATACTCCGAGGCCGTGCCCTTCCCCTGGGCAAGGCGCATAATCCGCTCGCCCGCATCTCTCCCCTCCGCTGGATGGTCAAATACAGCTCGGAACTGAGCGACGAATTTAGGAACCGACCGTAACTCTTCGGATCCGCTCTCCCACAGTGACGTTGCCCACTCGAGTGCACGCCCCGTGAGGAGAGTGATCATCGTGTGGACCTTCTCCGAGTTTGGCACTGGCTGATCGCCCAAATACAGCTCGCACTGAAGAAGGAACCCACGACAACCCTCCGGATTGCCATCGTACTTATCTGGGGTGGCTCTCCGGAGTTCTCCTCTCGGGACGTACCGAGACTCCACACAATCGGGTGCCGGGGGCGCAGTGGCTCCCTGTGAAATCACCGGGGGTTCCCTGCTCGATCGTGCCGCCATGAGAGACATCATATCCCCGAGAGCAGTAACCAACCCGGCGACCTGTGCCTCCATGGCTTGGAGCCTCTCCTCCAGCTCTGGTGACCTGCCGGGTGCTCCAGCTCCCCCTCCGTGCCCGTCCATGGAGACCTAGGGATAGTAGTGAGCAAAGAAAAGAGAGTTAACGGTGAAGACGACAACAGGTAGGTGAAAAAAAAATAAAAGGTGCCTCTGGTTGGGCGGGTTATTCTGTGATATTGCGAGGGGTGAAAGTGAGTGATGAGGCTAAGAATGAGCGAGAAAGAGGAAATATAAGTATTGAGGATTTAATGACACGAAAGACAGCAATAAACAAAGAAAGACTAATAACCCGCAAGGGTTGAACAGAAAACATGGTGTTAAATAGTGACCCTGATGACCGATGAGAAACAGGTGTGGGTCATCAGGGTGTTGCTACCATCTTCCCCCGACCGCCGGTTAGAACGCCGGCGAGGATGATCGCTGGAGAGGAGGAGGGACCGGTGCTCTGCGCGGGGCATTCGTTACAAATAGTCTATTACATTTCGTCAAAAGTTTAGTATTTGGTCCCATATTCTTAGCACGCTATGACTACATCAAGCTTGTGACTCTGCAAACTTGTTGGATGCATTTTCAGTTTGTTTTTGTTTTGTTTTGCATTATAAATGGCACTTCTTGCTCTTCATTGTAATCAGAGGGCTTATATAAATACTATGCATGTCAGTCTCTCTTGGCTAAGAGTTGAGGAGAGACTGACTGCATCACTTCTTCTTTTTATAAGAAACATTAATGTGTTGAAAATCCCAAATTGTTTGCGTAGTCAACTTACACACAGCTCTGACACACATTTACCCCACCAGACAGGGGTCTTTTCACAGTTCCCAAATCCAGAACAAATTCAAGAAAGCATACTGTATTATATAGAGCCATTATTGCATGGAACTCCGTTCCATCTCATGTTGCTCAAACTAACAGCAAACCTGGTTTCAAAAAACAGATAAAGCAACACCTCACGGCACAACACCTCTCCCCTATTTGAACTAGATAGTTTGTGTGTATGTATTGATATGTAGGCTACTTGTGCCTTTTAAAACACAATTGATGCAGTTCTGTCCTTGAGCTGTTCTTGTCTATTAATGTTCTGGGGATCCTTATAAAATACCAAATAGATAGATAGATAGATAGATAGATAGATAGATAGATAGATAGATAGATAGATAGATAGATAGATAGATAGATAGATAGATAGATAGATAGATAGATAGATAGATAGATAGATAGATAGATAGATAGATAGATAGATAGTCAAGCAGCTACGAAAAAACACAGGGCAGGTGCAGAATGCCAGAAGGAAAACACACAAAAGACATACATGATACATAGTGCGGCAGCATGAAAATGTATAAAAATACAAGAGGTCTGGAGTGCAAAAAGCTATAAAAAATTGTAGAGTATGGGTGAATGGCTGAATTTGTGCACTATACATTGTTACAGAGTGTTAGGTGAAAAAAAAATGATACAAATATTGTTAGTTGATATAGATAAATAAGGAATATTTGCATGGTTAACTATACTATACAGGTCGACAGCAGAGAAATACTTAAATAGCTAAATGTGCGTATGATATAAGTGAGGGTAACAATAGTATACTTAATATACAGTCTGGTTAAATGAACAGGTAAGTGAATATTTTGCATGGTTAAATTAACTCTAGGTAAATGACAGGAAGAGATACTTAAATAGCTAAATGTGCGTATGATATAATTTAGGGTAATAATAATAATTCCATTAAAATACAGTCCTTAGTGCAGGGTTTGATTACAGATAAATGCACGTATTGCACATTCGATATACTAAAAGCAATGAAAAAAGATGCAACTGACAGGATACTAATATGCATTCCTGAGTGAATGACTACGTAGGTTAGGTCCAAGAATTACTTACAATATTTCACGTGATATGATATAACAACTGTACATGAGTATGTATATACAGTCTTGAATGAGTAAGTCCTGAGTGACTGAGTGATTACAGACCAGAGTTACTCACGAATGGATGCCTAATTGTTAAACTAGGTCCTAACACCCCAACAGTTCCAGGTCTATGTTGCCGACGGCACGGCACCCGGGTGAGGCATTAAATAGTCTAATAGCCACCGGCAGGAAGGACCTCCTGTAGCGTTCTCTGGCACACCGTGGTGGGATCAGTCTGTGACTGACAGTGCTGCTCAGCCTCATAACCATGGCATGCAGAGGGTGGATGACGTTGTCCATGATGGCCAGCAGTTTGGCCAGGATCCGTCTCTCCGCTACCTCCTCTAGAGTGTCAAAGCTAATCCCCAGAACAGAGCTAGCCTTCCTGATCAGCTTATTTACCCGAGAAGCATCACCGGCCTTTATGTTGGCGCCCCAGCACACCACTGCAAAAAAAGATGGCACTGGCCACCACAGACTGGTAGAAAGTATGCAGTAGTTTACTGCACACGTTGAAGGACCTGAGCCTCCTCAGAAAGTATAGTCGGCTCTGGCCCCGGTGTTATCAGCCCATTCCAGCCTGTTGTCCATATGGACTCCCAGGAACTTGTATGACCCAATCATGTGGAAATGGTTGGGTCATACAAGTTCGTTGGAGTCCATATGGACAACAGGCTGGAATGGGCTGGTAACACCGGGGCTCTGTACAAAAAGGGCCAGAGCCGACTCTACTTTCTGAGGAGGCTCAGGTCCTTCGACTTGTGCAAATACCAAATGTATTGTGTAATTTTGGAGTCACTTTTATTGTAAATAGGAATATGAATTATACAAATTATGTCTGCCTTCTTGACGTCAATCTTTGCCAAAATGAAAAAGTGTATGGGTTTGTCAACTCAAAAACACTGTCTCTTTAAATCCTCAAGGCAGCCTTGTTTCCGATGTATAAAAGCTGTGACGTATATACTTTTTTTTGCAGGAGAAGAACGTCGTCCATTCTGCAAACAGCGTCCATCTACAACCCGCTCTCTTTTAGCGGTAAAATACGGATAACGTGTAACTAGCTACCGGAGAATATTAAATTCGACAACATAGCTGAGAACATCAAGCTGGTAAACGTTATAAAGTGGGTTGTTTTGGGACACTACCGACCGACTAGAAAAAAACAAGTCAACGAAAACGTTACAGAACGTGAGCAACATGAGTTCCGACGCTAAACCCGAGCCGAAAAAAGCCAAAATGGAGAATGAAAGCAAATATCTCCCTGAGCTTCTGGCAGAAAAAGACAGTCTGGATTCTTCATTCACTCATGCAATGAAACTTATATCTGCAGGTAATATTTTTGCTCAAATGTTTTGATTATAATGTACATTTGCAGTGACTCCTTGGACTAGTTTGCTAACGTTAGCTGTTGTAGACGTAAAAGGGGGGGGGAGACGATTGCTAGGCTAACGTAGCTAGCAGCAGATTATCTAACCGTTCTGGTTGTAACGGTAACACTTCAGTGATTCCTACAACAAACTATTCGTGTTTACCTAAACGTCAAGTTATATTTTATCATTGATTAAATGCTATGGGGTTTTCTAAACCCACAACATGTAGCCAAATCAGTTTTTTGTAACGATGTTGGCCTTGTGTTGGACAACAATGGTTGCCGCGGGAAGAACGGCCTGCTAGCACGAGGCTCGAAAATAGAAGAGGCATGGCACGGGGTATGATGTGTGTAGGTAACTAGTTAGGTAACGTGGCTGTTATGGCCTCGACTGTTCCGACGTTCAGATGCATGCTTGTGGAAGGCTGCTTCCCAATTTAGATTGTTGTCCACATCAGGCATTCCAGTCAGTAACTAGGTTTCCATCTAATTGGCTACAGATTTCCATGCGAATATTCGAACAACTGAATTTCCCCACCATAGGTGTTTCCATCAAATGCAACGTTACTTGTTTAGAATGAAAGTATGTGCATTATGTAGTTCATGGACCGAATAAAATCTGCACGTTAAATGGGTTTCCATATTTTCAAGTTTTTGGTTTTATCACTCGGGTCATGGCAAGTTTGTTCTATCCAACAGCTCGCTGGTATAGCCTACTTGATGACATTATTATGGATATTTTTTTTGTCGTACGCTTTGAAATGATCAATAGGAAGTAGGAAGTTATATGAAATAGGGCTGCTTATTTGTTAGTGCTGTAAAAATGTGTAGTTGGCAGATTCCTCACGAAATCAGACAAATACAATTAATATTTTTCTCGCTCACAAAATCAGTTGGCATATTTATTTAGCATGTTTATGCCTTTTTGGCCTTACCCAGGCCTTGTCCATGTTAAATATGTAGGTCATACAAAGAAAAAATTGGTGTCATATGAAGCCTTACTGCCTGCTATGTTATGAGTAGTATTGTTTTCTGTATTTTTTTTTTACATTAATTTATGAATATGAACATCAATATTGAGTACCATTTTTGATGTGGTTTAAAAAATAAAATACATTGTTGAAAATAATATACTCAACGGTCATGTCAAAAGTTCTCAAGCAATATCTGCATGGATGAGGTCAAGAAATTCCTCATCCCTGTAAGTATCCCTGGGAGCATCATGCTTCAACCAGACATTTAAAGTTGTGATGTGCTTAACTCTAAAAGTAGCAGAGATCCCACTCTGGAATATTGATATGCATGTAGCGGGAGAATTATGTTCAATATATTGAAAAATAAGCCAAAACAAAAATGGCATTAAAGTGGTCTTGATAGTATTTTTTTCAATGTTCTTAAATGTAATGTACGAATTGTTATTGAGATCAAAATACTACTCGTATTACAGAACAAGCGGTAAAGTTTGTTCTACTAATAAACATTACCCACATTTAGAGCTGGATTCCTGAATTCATCTTGCGTATACCTGCATATGATATTGCATGTTTGAAATTGGTAGGCAGCTGGCTTGCACATCTGTGGGTTTAAATAAATGTGTTGTCTGCTACAAAGTTACTGCAATGCTGTAGGCATTACATTGTTACAATATGTTTGAACCTCTGCCAGAAACATAAAGGTTGTTTTTAATGGCAGTCAGAAGCTGAGCATTGTCCATGATGTCCGGTTTGCATGTCTTTATAGTATAAGATGGTTTCTGTAGTTAAGTGTCACACATGGTTATAAATGGTTTCCTCCTGCTGCAGGGCCAGTTAACAGCTTGCTTGCAGCCTGCTTCCACCAGAGCCAATTTTTTCCCCCCCATACAGTTCACTGCTGCCAGTCTATCTCAAACTAAACAGGAACCTGCATTAAGAATAGTTTAGAATCTGTTTTTGGGGCCAGATTTGTATTCTGCAGTCTGATTGATATGCTACTTTTTGTCAGTGCTGTGAACTGTGGTGACTTGAGACCCACTAACTTTATTGTGAGGAAATGAGGGAGCTAGCGTTTCTTTGAATCCCTTGCATCTTTTCTTAGGACTCCAGCATAGGATGTTCTCTAGTACTAGGCCTATGCGCAGATGTAGCTATAATTATTTGACACTTTGATATCCCCTAATTGCATGCATGTGAATAATTAGCACTTCATGAAGCTATGCATTATGATCAGTCTTTGACTAATATCACGATCATTCACAATCTAAAAAGCCATGTTATTTTTCTGTCTGTAGAGATAGAAAGGATTCAGAAAGGAGAGACCAAGAAAGAGGCAGAAAGAGAAACTTACCTGGACCTGTTTACCACAAAGAACATCAAGGTCAAGGAGCGTGTGCTCATTCCGGTCAAGCAGTACCCAAGGGTGAGTAAAGTTTTACTTGTACAATAGAAACCTTGAGTTTGGGCCAATTATTTTTGCACTTTGTCCCCCCAAGTAAAAGTGTTTACTATGCTTAAAGCATATATTAAAATGTAACACCCTACTGTATGTCTGCTCTCCTTTACTGTCAAGGGACTCTTGTCACTGACATGGTATGAACACAACTTGTACCCCTCAGGGTTATCAGTGACCTCAACTTTAATGCATGAATGACTGCATGTAGTGGAATTATTATTTTAATAGGAGAATTTCATGGAAGTCAGAATGGCATGTCAGTGCTCATTCTTCCATGCAGTTAGACCCCCAGTGGTGTCTACAAAATGGCCCACTTAAACAGGCATACGTCACAGAAAGAGGACAGCTGGTTCATTCCTCTTCAATGCTGTGCTGAAAAAAGCTTTCTCGTATCTACCGCTATTAAACATGGACCAACTTCCCTGTCTTGTGCAGGTTTTTGCAGTGTCTCTTACGGTATCTGGCTGGCCGTCTGATATCCCATCTCAGCGTTTTGCTGCATGAATAAGTGTGGTTGGGGAGAAACCAAATGGCCTAAGCTGTCACGCTAGAGTGCCTGAGTGATTAATTCCTCTGTAAATGTTACCTACTCTGGCCGGGTTTCCCCCTGCTGCTGCAGACTGACTGGCTCTGACATGCTTGTCTGTAATGTTGTCTCTCCGTTCCCCCTTTTACTCGGGAGGGTAAAGACATGCAACATGGTATAGTTTAGAGGCAGTGATCCACTATCTTCCGCAGCCTATTATCATGGTCTATAGTGTTTTAATATCCTTGAATGCAACAAGAAAATCAAGGCTATTAGTCAACCCTTTTATTTCCACAGTTCAACTTTGTTGGCAAGATTTTGGGACCCCAGGGGAACACAATCAAGCGACTCCAGGAGGAGACTGGCGCAAAGATCTCAGTTTTGGGCAAAGGTTCCATGAGGGACAAGGTGAAGGTAAGAATGGCGGGAAGAGTTGAAAGGGTACATGTGGAGAAGAGTCCCTTTGTCACAAACATTGCAGTAATCGGATGTGTAATGTGAAGAATTAATTGTAATTTTTACATTGAATTGTAGGAGGAAGAGCTGAGAAAGGGTGGCGAGCCCAAATATGCTCATCTGGGCATGGAACTGCATGTCTTCATAGAGGTGTTTGCTCCCATACCTGAGGCATACCTGCGCATGGCTCACGCCATGGACGAGGTCAAGAAGTTCCTCATCCCTGTAAGTGTCCCAGGGAGCATCCTGCTTCAACCTTTAAAGTTATAATGTATGGGACTAGCAATTTGATCTATGGTAGCTTAACAATGGTCCAAGATTTTCCATGCTGCTGACATGTTATAATCTCTGACCTGTCATGTTAATTTACCTACTCTCTTTACTCTTTATAAGCAGGACACCATGGATGGTATATGCCAGGATCAGTTCATGGAGATTGGCTACCTGAATGGCGGTCAGGATTCACAATCCAGGGGACGTGGGGGTCCTCCGGGCAGGGGCAGGGGAGCACCCCCACCCAACTCAGCAGGAGCCAGGTAGGACTATGCCTGACAACCCCTTACCTTTCACGACCAAAAGCCTTCAGAATCCCACAGTTAAATGTACTAATATTTTTTTTCTTTAGGGGTCGAGGAATGCCGCCTCGTGGAGGAGCCCCTCGTGGAGGCACCCAACGCGGTGGAGCATCCCGAGGAGGACCTCCCAGGGGTGGGTCGGCTAGAGGGGCTCCAGCTGGTCGGGGTGGACCCCCCTCTACACCCGCTAGAGGAGGCACAGCACCCCGCTCCAGACCCCCCACCCCAGGCACACCAAGGATGCTCCCATCCCCAGCCCACTCCCACCAGCAGCACCAACATCAACACGCACCACCACCCAAGGCTGAGGCCTACAATGAATATGTAAGACAAACCACTCGATCGTTAGGTCATTGTATTGTATACCTACTTTCTTTCAGAACTGAGGAGCTGTCAGTTTAAGATTGTGTGACGTGTCACTTCATTCATTGGTGCAAACCCCATGGAACCTTTCTAGTCCACTGGTAGCATTCTGTTTTACATGTACCTTGTCATTCTTTGGTAATAATGGCTTATGTTGTCTTTATTTCCCATAGCCTGCCTATGAAGAAAGCTACGCTGAGCCTGCATATGAAGGTTATGACAACTATTACAGTCAACAACCTCCACAAGCGTAAGTCTCTTTCTCATATAATGGTAGTAAGTTAAAACATTGGACCATGCTCAAGATTTTTTAAATTATTTTTTTTAACATTTGAATTGTCACATGAAAGGTTAAGGTTGTTAGTCTGGATTCCAGCAGGCAACCCAACCCCTCTGATTCAGAGGAGTTGGGTTAATTGCGGAAGACACTTTTCGGTTTAATGCATTCACTTGTGCAATTGACTAGGTATCCCCTTTCCCTAGTGATTTGATTTTCCTGGAAGCTTTGTAATTAAGATGCCATGTTTTCAAGTGAATTCTGTGATGCCCCAGATATTTTTTACCCTCGCAATAGTCAATGTTGTCTGTCTCAAAAGGCTTTTTGACATTCTTCTCTTCTCAGGGACACTGAGTACTATGATTATGGACATGGAGAGGCTCAGGAGGCGTATGAACCCTATGGTAAGATAGCAGTAAATTAATGGTGGTGAAAGAAGTTCCTGCAACCAACAAATATTTTTGAATACATTTTGAAATAATGAAACTGACATGTCCTGTTTCTATGTGGTGTTCTCTGTTGTGAAGGAATTGACCACCGCTCTTGTCACACTGCATGTATCAAAACATTGACCTATGTTTGGTGTCCCCCCCCCCCCCCCCTCTGTAGCCCAGGACGATTGGGAGGGTTCCTGGTCCTCCACTGGAGGCAAAGCCCCTCCAGCGAGGCAGGATAAGCGGGGGGCCTACAGAGAGCATCCATACGGAAGATACTGAACAGCCTCCGGTAGAGGGTTGCCCTGGCAACTGTCTCCCATTGTAACTCACTTTTAACTCTCAAGTAATTTTCCTAAATGTTTTTCTTTTTCTGTAGTTTTCTGTTGATTTTTTAATGATTTGAGAGCAGGACACCTGGAGTATGTGTAGCAAGTGGCTGCAAGGATTTGGATAATACTTTTTCATTCAGTGTTTGTTTCCACTGCATCATTGACAGTTTTAAGATCTAATTTAATGGTTAGAGAAACGTGATACATTGTATAGTGTTAAATGTTATTTCGAAGGTTTGTTTCGGTTTGTCTGTCTTGAGATTTGTGGCAGTTGCAGACTAATTTAGGCTGCATTTCTAACATATTTTTTAGCTAAAACTTTATTAATGACGTCAATGTAACATCGGCAACTAGACTAAGAATGAATGGGGAAGAACCCAAAATTTTCTAGACAAATAATTTTTGTAGAAACTAACATTCCCTTTAGAGGCATAGATTTCAATGTTTTTTTTTCTTAGGGTTTTGAAATCTAGCCTTACTAGACACTGAGACGGTCTGTCCTAAAATATCTCCTTTAAGTCATTTCAATTCGTTCTACTTTAGGTACCTTTTGCGGTTGCCTTTGGTCTATATCTTATTGGGCTGACTTTAATGGAAAGGCTGATAAATTACGAAGTGGTCCTACAAGGTTTTGGACATCGTCCTCACATGGTCTTCATGTAAGGGAAAACTGCAGCCAACTCAATATTATGTGCATACACTTAGGACAATTTTGTATATTGCTTTCTAAAGGTGTGCCGTCTCCAAAATGCATAGTGCTGCGTACGTGTGTAATCTTGCCTAAATAGGATACTAAATATATCCAAAAATGTTTGTCTGCAGTGCGTTGTATCAATAAAGCCTAATTTGTTTTGTTTTTTTATCAAACTAAACCTGGTATTTTGCTTTTGTTGTATAGTAATGCCTTCCACTAATAAAACTGATTCTCGTTTTGAGGGTCTTCACAACTACAAAACAATCACCAGATTATTGTATGTACATAGGAGACAAAAGCAACCAAAAAGAACATCTGTTTTATTTTGATTAAGAGCACGTCCTCTTCATCTCTCTTAAAAGGGATGTAGAAGAGACCCGTTATGTCACATAAAATAAAGATGGTACCTTAAGGTAATGTATTTCCAAATACTTGAAGGATAGTGCTTGTATTATTTGAAATCAATCGTTACGTCACATTTCCTCAAGCTTACCAATGAGCCATGTATTTTTAGTCATTTGAAATAACTGATTTTCAACCGTATTTACAATCAAGCTTGCAGGGATCTTACTTGACTTTGATGCAAAGTCATGCTGGCTGGTTTTATTAAAGAAAAATATCGCAGTGGAGAGGATGCTAAAAGCCTAAAGATCACGCCAAGAAGGTAAAACTAACCTGTCATTTGTTAGATATTTTTTGTTTTATGCACAAAATGCTAGAACCTGCTAGTCATCCAAAACCAGTTGTCCAAAACTGAAAAATATGCAATGATAACCTGTCTCAAATAAAATAGCTGTAAAATTATTAGAAATGATTGTAATGCAACTCTTGCTAAAATTGAAAAAAGTTTATGGTCCATTAATTTCAAATGCCTTCTGGCTTTTCTTATTTTGTATTTTAGAATAATGTTAATGATCAGCATTTGTAGCAATCTTTCAGTCATGGTTAAAAAAATACATTGACAACCTCAGCTTGAGTTGCATGACTTTTGCAGTGAAATATTAGTCTTGCATGAATTGTCTCAACTTTTACTAAATGTATTTGTCAACAGCACTTGCACATGGGTCTCATTTGTATTTCTGTCCCCAGGTATTCCGAGTTAGTCCCCCTCTGGGTTTGAGGAAGGCATTGGACTTGAGCTGAATGTCCTCATGGTAAGTAGTGTCTTCAGCAATATGTAATTTAACAATGCTAAAACTGCTACAGTATTTTTGTTTTTACTATTAGTAAAATAAATAACTGATGAAACCAAGAATGAGATTCTGCGTGTCCTTGTTGAATTTGTCCAGAAAGCTCGTAGTCCCCTTCACGACCAACTGCAAGGTTTTTGAATGGACCCTTGGCTGACTTTTGTCACGGTCTTTACCGGCTCTAGTAGAAAATCAAACCAGGGTTGTGAAGTGGTACCTTTTTGATAGATGGGGGAGGGGAAATGTTGGTGGTTTCAATGATATTTGATCGCGGTTTCTCATCCTCAATCTGTCACTTTGAAGTGCTCTGTTGTTCATGAAAGGGTGACTAATTTTTATTTTATATTTTCAACAGGTATGATCCAGTGAAAGGCCTTGACTGCACTGATTTAAGGCCCCTGGCAGTCTGACATTTTGTTGTGGCAGTAATGACATTTAAATCCCCAAGGCTTCTTTCACTCAAGATTCATCAGTTTGTTAGAAATAAGGTTAAGGGAATGAGCTCATTCATCACTTCGGGATAATGGCACTCCCTGGAATACTGTTTATTGTCTCTCCAGACGAATCAACATTAGACTTACAGTGCATTCAACTTGAGTTTAGATGAATTCACTGTCTGGTTCTTGACCAAAGCAGCTTACGGTACTAGGAACCGAGATGGCGTATTGTCTTCCCATGGCTCCTGATTTCCTTGACAAACCGAGATGGCGTATTGTCTTCCCATGGCTCCTGATTTCCTTGACTTTATTCTTTGTTTTTACTTCACGTTTTAAATTTAGATGTTGACATTTTGTTGATTGTAAAATTATAGTTGCCACAGGAAGATGTTGGATGTTTTCTGTGCACTTAATTTTTAATTTCTTAAATAAATCCTAAAATCCTTACTGTGCTGTAGTTTCTTAATTGTGTTGGCAAGGGTGTTTGAGGCTCAAGGTCAATCCTTCAGCTACCTTTTCTAAATAAACACCATCTCTTGGAGTACCAGGTATCTAATGGCAGTGTTGAGGGGCTGCTCTGCCCGGTTTTCTCACTTATTTTCTGTTCACTGCTGACGCCGGGTAGTATTTTTTTATTTTTTATTCAACTGGGCAAGTCAGTTAAGAACATTCTTATTTACAATGACTGCCTACACAGGCCAAACTCGGGACGACACTGGGCCAATTGTGCGCCGCCCTATGTCTCCCAACCACGGCCGGTATTCGAACCAGGTTGTCTGTAGTGACGCCTCTAGCACTGAGATGCAGTGCCTTAGACCACTGCGCCACTTGGGAGATGTCTGACCCCATTCTGTAAGGAGGATGGTACTAGACAGAATATTGACTAAGGGAAGAAGTGTAAAAGGAACGCGATTCTAAGACATACGCTTTAGTTTACTTGAGCAGCGACCCTTTAGTTGGTTCTGTAACAGGTAGCCTGCTCAATGGAGCATCTAGTGAAGTTGTTGGACTGAGTCGAGTAGTGGTGGGGGGAAAAAGTGCTTGATTTGATTAAAAGTAAAGATACCTTGATAGAAAATTACTCAAAAGTCACCAGTACAGTTCTAGAGAAAGTATTTGGGTTTTAAATATACTTAAGGATCAAAAGTGAAAGTACAAATCATTTCAAATTCCTTATTAAGCAAACCAGATGGCGTCATTTCTTTATTTTATTTAAGGAAAGCCAGTCACACTCCGACATTAGCAAATGAAGCATGTTTTTAGTGAGTGACAGATCAGAGGCAGTATGGATGACCAGGGATGTTCTATGCTCATTAATTGTACCCTTTTCCTGTCCTTTTAAGCAAACAAAATGGTGTCAGAAATATGGAGTAAGAAGTAAATTTTCTTTGGGAGTGAAGTAAAAGATAGCCCCCAAAACATGACTTAAGTAAAAAGTTTAAAAGTACTACTCAAGTACTTTACACCACTGCAGTCTAGACGGGTTGCCGAGACAGAGATAATGCTCTTAGCAGCTGGAAAATACATAGAGGTCGCTAGAGCAGGGATCCTGGCCTTTGGGTGACTTTTATTGTGCGGGGACATGACTGAACACCAGCAAATCAGCTGCTAATTCACAATTTTCAAAATCTGTCATTCCCACAGTTTTGTGATCATATAAAAATGTTGGCAGGATTTGAATGTTTTAGTCATGATATACGTTTGTCGTCTTGCTGTTAATTTCCAGTCTACAAATGATTTGTAATTATGTTAAGGCCCCCGACCATCCGCTCAAGGAAACGTCTAGTTGATCCCTGCTCTAGAACTTAAGACTGAGCCAGGTGCTGTGGTCTGTTTTGCATATCAGACGATGTGAGATGGATCTGATTTTAAAATCTCAACAATGTCAGAATGTATGCACTGTAACAGATGGTTTGTCTGTCGTTGGCAGGCAGCATGATGCCAGATGACTATTATATGACACATTATGAGAAAAGATGCTGTTATGGGACTGAGCAGTCACTCGGATGCCTGAACCGGAGGGCACTTCAGCAGGATGGACATTAACAGTGGGGAATCTTCTGTGACCTTTTGAAAGGAATTAAAATATGTTCATATCATTTATTCTTAGGCCAACCTCCCTCCAAATGCATATACTGTTCTCTCGCCAAGGTTCTCAATTCACTAATTGTATCTTTCAACCCGTGACATCAATCTGCAAGCATGCACAATATGTCGATATTGGATTAAGGCATTATCAGTTTCTCTGTTTTCTAAGGCTCATGGTCAGAAACAAAATGCTGCTGTTTCCACAGATGGCACGCACCTTTTTTTCTGAAATATGTGCCCCATAAGAACTGCAGGTAGTTAACTCGTTACCATACTTAACGGAATAGTATTGCAAGTTCATGGTGAAATGCAGAATATTTGGCTTCATCAATTTGACAACCTGAAAATAGAGGTAGAAATGCCTCTAAGGGACATGGTGCTGGTTAGATTTGAGTAGATCTTTCAAGCTTAAACTTGAGGATTTAATATATGTGGAGATTCATAATTTACAATTCACATGAAAAAATAATGCACTTTTATGTAAATGTTTGCTATTACCATAGAGATACCAGTTTTCCTAATTTGTATGTCTTCAATCCCCAGACTAACTAAATAGTGACACTTAGTGGTGGGAAAAGTGACTAACGTAGCTATTCAAATAGGGGTTTATTTTCCAATCTATTTCTTAATCTTTATAGATGTCAAAGAACGGGACAGGTGAAAATAAATTCCCAGGAGCCGTCCACCACATTGCATTCACTGTCCTGTCCTACCAGCGATGAATGAGAGGAGATGCACGAACGTTTGAAACATCTATAGGTTGATGAGTGAGATGCAGTTCTATGCAAAACTACAGGCAACTAATTAATGCGTTGAACAATATATACTAGTCCTACTTATTATGTTGCTCTGATCATAACAGCAAAGCAGTGCACATACTGCAATGTATAGTGTATGGATGGAATTAATATCCTGTGGCACAAATGACAAAAAAAAACAGTTCTATAGTAACATAAACATTTTAAATTAAAATATAAAACATTTTTTCTGGTATTTTTATTAAACCGTTATTTAACTAGGCAAGTCAGTTAACACATTTTTATTTACAATGACGGCCTTCACCGGCCAAACTCGGACGACGCTGGGCCAATTGTGCGCCACCCTATGGGACTCCCAGTCACGGCCAGTTGTGATAGTCTGGATTCGAAACAGGTTGTCTGACAACTCTAGCACTGAGATGTATTGTCTTAGAGCCCCATCGGGTGGCACTTCATCTCCAGATGATCAGGATGCATTATGTAAATACAGTATTACCACAGATAAAACAATGAGACAGATATTTCAATGGATGTATAAATATGAAGCATCCGCTTGGCTTTTTCACTCACTAACAAATGTGGTAGTGAGAGGAAGCCCATCGGCCGGCAGTGGGAGAAGATGGAAGGAGATGGATTTTGGCCTACATTCTGCACATTTTCTCATCGATGAAACATTTGACCTCAATACAGTTTTCTGAACCAAAAGATATAAACTGTTATGAACAGAGTGGATTTTAGTTTTAGTTTCAGACCTTAACCCTTTGCCAAAGTTTTTTTTTTTTTTTAATATCGTTGTTTACAAGGAGTGCAATGGCGAATTGAGTTATTGCACAAGTAGCCGTTCCCTAACGGAAATATGGAGATGTGTGCTAGAACGAGCCAATAGGATCTCGCTAGCTCGTGCTTGGATCTGTCACCTCCTTGCTTGTTCTACCCACTATGGCTGTGGTCCATCTTGGTTTACAGTAGTTATACAAATATTCGGTATTGCATGATGTCTCTTTAAAGAAACACTCCCCTCCCATATGTCAAGATGTCCTCAATCACGTCACGGCCGCGCCCCCATACTATCACATCTGTAGTACCTCATCAACACAATGATATATTTCGTTTATTATAATGAAAGACGTGCATTTTTCTCAACAAAGGCTCAGAAAATCTGTGTTGTGTGACTCGCTACTTCATATACTGCAACCGCATCTGAGATAAAATCCCTGTCCAAACCTCGGTAAGCTTACATTTGGTATGATTTGGGTAGCTAGCGAACAGCTAGCCATTATGCTGCCTGTTTAAGTTATATGGTAGGCCGCAGTCTTTTGTCGAGCATGCATCTCTAAAGATACGTTTTTATCTCGTGCACGTTACAATAATAAAATGCATGGTATTTGTGTAATATATGTATGGCCTGTCACTTAATTGATGCAACTTTCGGTTTTGTATGTCGGCTTCCGGAAAACTTGTTGGTCTCGCCTCATGGGTAAATGTGGTTTCTCCTTTACCAATATAATCCATCCACATGACAGGTGTGGCATATCAAGAAGCTGATTAAACCACATGATCCATACACAGGTGCACCTTGTGATGGGGAAAATAAAAGCCCACTTTAAAATGTGCAGTTGTGGGGGCGTGATGAGTTTTTCCTGCCTGTAATAAAACTATTGTGTGGGGGCAAACCAATTCTAATTAGCTGGGCCTGTCTCCCTGGTGGGTGGGACTATGCCCACCCATGGCTGCACCCCTGCCCAGTCATGTGAAATCCATAGATTAATTAATTAATTTCAATTGACTGATTTCCTTATGAACTGTAACTCAGTAAAATCTTTGAAAGTGTTGCATTTATATTTTTGTTTGTTATAGTTAGATAGTTGCATTGGGGGAGGAGCACAAGGAATCAACTATTTACATAACATCGCAATAGCTACTAACTACACAAATATTTGTTTATTTTGTCTTATGGGAGATGCATGGGTTAGCAGATATTTCTAGACTTGTGTAGTATTTTCGGTCACATTGCACTCAGGCCACGTTATTATCAAGTCAGGTGGATAAATGGCATATCAATTCCAGATTGAGATGCATATTGTTTATGTCGCTGTGACATTCTTTCATGATCTGTCACTGTCCATGTTTCGCTTAATATGCCTTATAAACATGGTCTTTGATTTGAGTATTGTAAATGCAAAATAACCTTTATGGTTGAAATGTAAAGTGCCCAATCTTAATTGACTACTGTCCATGACATCACCAGGCTGCAGTATTATCATAGCATTGCTAGATGACCGCATTACTTTTGAGCAGTGATGCCTATAGAAATAAGAAAATGAACCAACTTTTCTAATCATCGTAGGTGATTTCCTACAGTGTGATCAGCTTAAAGAAAGAGTTGCGCTCAAACACACAAGACAAAGAGAAACGTGGGAGTCTCTGCTATGGCAGGCGGACGAAGAGGGGTGAGCCGCACTGCTTACTGCAGGTCTTCAATGAACAGTGAGACCGGCTCGGTCAGCAATGGCAACCACTCTACCAGCTCCCCAGTCACAGGGGTGCGCTCTCGGACAAGGTGAGAGGACATTGGGATAGTATGGATTGACTGTGTACTACATAGAACACTGTGACATGTTGTTGTAAGAGTCTTTCTTTATTCCTTGACTATAGACAGATGTTTTGTTGCATATAGTGTAGGTCCATACCACAGTCCTGCTGTTATGGAGGGTGAGAATAGTATTAAGCTTATAGTCTAGCAACACAAAGTAATATTTTGATTTAAAAGGCCCCAAACCATGTGTGTGTTGTGCTCTCAGGAATGGCTCGGGTACGAGCATATCCAGTCCCCCGTTGGCAGCCCAGACTGTGGTTCCGCTAAAGCACTGTAAGATCCCAGAGTTATCCATGGACAGGAACGTTCTGTTCGAGCTGCACCTGTTCTTCTGCCACCTCATCGCCCTCTTTGTCCACTATGTCAACATCTACAAGACTGTGTGGTGGTACCCCCCCTCACATCCTCCCTCACACACCTCACTGGTGAGTCCACCCTCTACTCTCACTAACATGATGTTATATTACTGTGGTGCTGTTTGTTGTCTGTCTGATTTGGCTATTAGGGTTTTATTATGGCTGACTTTGGGAGGTGATTGGTTTGTTTGTTTGGTTGTGTGTGGTGATTCATTACCATTGTAGGGTCAGGGAGATCTTAGCTTGAGGCCTTATGGTAGATAAACATCACTCATTCTAGTTAATGATCACGGACTCCGGCGTAAAATAAACTTTATTCCACAGGTTTCCAGTATGCACAACAGTGATTACCAACCTTTTCTGAGTTAAGATCACTTTCACAGTCAAAAATCAAGCTGAAATCATGACTTCAAAAATGTAACATTAACCTAATAAAAACTGTTCTGTAGGAATGAGGTTTGTGCAGTATGCCTAATACATTTTCACAGCATATTGGCTATACAGTGGGGAGAACAAGTATTTGATACACTGCCAATTTTGCAGGTTTTCCCACTTACAAAGCATGTAGAAGTCTGTAATTTTTATCATAGGTACTCTTCAACTGTGAGTGACGGAATCTAAAAATGTAAATCTGAAATATCACAGCTTAATATTCAGACCCTTTACTCAGTACTTTGTTGAAGTACCTTTGGCAGTGATTACAGCTTTGAGTCTTCTTGGGTATGACGCTACAAGCTTTGCACACCTGTATTTGGGGAGTTCCGCCCATTCTTCTCTGCAGATCCTCTCAAGCTCTGTCAGGTTGGATTGGGGGTGTCGCTGCACAGCTATTTTCAGGGCCACTCAAGGACATTCAGAGATTTGTCCTTAAGCCCTTCCTGCATTGTCTTGGCTGTGTGCTTAGGGTCGTTGTCCTGTTGGAAGGTGAACCTCACCCCAATCTGAGGATCTCTCTGTACTTCGCTCTGTTCATCTTTCCCTCGATCCTGACTAGTCTCCCAGTCCCTGTCACTGAAAAACATCCCCACAGCATGATGCTGCCACCACCATGCTTCACCGTAGGGATGGTGCCAGGTTTCCTCCCGACGTGACACTTGGCATTCAGGCAAAAGAGTTCAATCTTGGTTTCCTCACGTGCTTTTTTTTACTGAGGAATGGCTTCCGCCTGGCCACCCTACCATAAAGGCCTGATTTTTGGAGTACTGCAGAGATGGTTTGTTCTTCTGGAAGGTTCTCCCATCTCCACAAAGGAATTGTAGAGCTCTGTCAGAGTGACCATCGTGTTCTTCTTCCAAGGCCCTTCTTTCATGTTTGTTCAGTTTGGCCGGGTGCCCATCTCTAGGAACAGTTTTGGTGATTCGCTGTTTTCCAAATAATAAACCCTGGGTCACCAGCAACCTGAAGGCCCTGCTGAATGAGAAGAGGAGGGCCTTCAAGGAGGGGAACAGGGACAAATTGAAATGCATCCAGAGGGTGCAGAAGTTGCGGATTGCTGAAGGGAAGAAAGGATATAAGGAGAAGATTGAGGACAAGCTGAGGCAGAGCCAGGTGAGAGAGGTGTGGAAGGGTATGAGAAATATCATTGGCTTCAAAAAGTCAAACAGTGGGCAGACTGAGGGGACCTAGGACAGAGCCAATGAGCTGAACCAATTTTTTAACAGGTTCGATTCTGGCCCTGTCCACCTCCCCTCCAGCTCCCCAGGACATACACCCTCACGGCTGTCCCACCTCCACTTTGCTCACAACACCTCTGTTGAGACAATCAGCGACCCCCCCCACCCCACCTCCATCTGGACTGATCCTCAACACCCCCCACCTCCCCACCTGGGCTGGCTTTCACCACCAACCAAGTGGAGAGCCGCGGGCCCTGATGGCATCAGCCCAAGGGTGCTTAGGGTCTGTGCTGACCAACTGTGTGGAATACTCCAGCGTCGCTTCAACCTTAGCCTGAGCCTGGAAAGGGTCCCTGTGCTATGGAAAACATCCTGCCTGGTCCCAGTGCTCAAGAAGGTACACCCCACTGTCCTGAATGACTTCAGACCTGTAGAGCTAACATCCCACATCATGAAGACTATGGAAAGGTTAGTCCTCGCTCACCTCAGACCCCTGGTGTGTACATCACTGGACCCCCTGCAGTTCGCATATCAGCACAACATCTGGGTGGATGATGCAGTCCAACTCTCACCTGGACAACGCAGGTTGCACTTTTGAGGGTTATGTTTTTTGACTTCTCCAGTGCCTTCAACACCATTCAGCCCCTGCTACTGGGTGAGAAGATGAAGAGGATGAAAGTGGAAGCACCCATAGTCTCCTGGGTTACGTACTACCTGACCGGTAAGCCACAATTTGTGACTACAGAGCTGTGTGTCAGAACGGGCAGTGAGCAACATGGGCGGCCCCCAGGGAAAGGTCCTGTCCCCCTTCTTGTTCACCCTCTACACCTCGGACTTCAGATATAACTCTGAAACATGCCACCTACAGAAGTTCTCGGATGACTCCGCAATTGTAGGGTGCATCAGGGGTGGGCAGGCGGAGGAGTACAGGAGCACAATCAATGACTTTGTGGTGTGGTGTGAGCTGAACCACCTTCAGCTCAACATCAGCAAAACAAAGGAGATGGTGGTGGACTTCAGGAGAACCAAGGCCCAACTGACTGCAGTTCCTATACAGGGGATGTACAGTCGTATGAAAAAGTTTGGGCACCCTTCTGAGCCTGCATAATAATTTCCTCTGTCGTCACAGAAAATGATCACAGTGGCATGCCATTCATTTTCTAATAAAAGCTGAGTACTGGGGTATTGTCCAGACAAAGATTTTTAGTGTAGCAATATTAAGTTGTATGAAATTAAATCAGAAGCTGTACGGGAGAGTGATGCGGAAGAAGCCTATGCAAACGCACATTTGGACAAGCCAGCTTCATTTTGGAATAAGGTGCTGTGAACTGATGAAACAAAGATTTAGTTATTTGGTTATAACAAGGGGTGTTATGCATGGTGGCAAAAGAACACAGTGTTCCAAGAAAAACACTTGCTACCCACAGTAAAATTTGGTGGGGGTTCCATCATGCTGTGGGGCTGTGTGGCCAGTGCCGGTACTGGGAATCTTGTTAAAGTTGAGGGTCGCATGGATTCCACTCAATATCGGCAGATTCTTGGGAATAATGTTGAATAATCAGTCAGTTACGCCGGGGCTGGATATTTCAACAAGACAACGACCCAAAACACTGCTCAAAATCTATCCGGGCATTTATGCAGAGGAACAAGTACAATGTTCTGGAATGGCCATCCCAGTCCCCAGACCTGAATTTCATTGAGAATCTGTGGGATGATTTGAAGCGGGCTGTCCATGCTCGGCAAACATCAAACCTAACTGAACTGGAGATGTTTTGTAAGGAGGAATGGTCCAAAATACCTTCATCCAGAATCCAGACACTCATTAGAGGCTATAGGAAGCGTCTAGAGGCTGTTATTTTAGCAAAAGGAGGCTCTACTAAATATTGATGTGATTTTTCTGTTGGGGTGTTATTGTGACATGGAAACGTCTAGGAGCAGCAACGGCCCAGCCGTGAAGTGGTAGGCCACACAAACTCACAGAACAGGACCGCAGAGTGCTGAAGCGCGTAGTGCGTAAAAAAAATGGTTTCTTGAGATCGGTGTGGAAGAACTTGACTGGCCTGCACAGAGCCCTGACCTCAACCCCATCGAACACCTTTGGGATGAATTGCTATGCCAACTGCGAGCCAGGCCTAATCGCCCAATGTCAGTAGCCGTCCTCTGATGCTCTTGTGGCTGAATGGAGGCAAGTCCCTGCAGCAATATTCCAACATCTAGTGGGATGCCTTCCCAGAAGGGTGGAGGCTGTTCTAGTAGCTAAGGTGGGACCAACTCCATATTAATAGCCATGATTTTGGAATGAGATGTTTGACGAGCAGGTGTACACATACTCTAAAAATTATTTTCAGTTTAGTTATTAAAGGTAAGTATCTTCTAGTGATGGGGGGGGAAAAAACTATAGTTACGTATCACAATATTATTTTGGACGATATGCTACTTTGGCTCCAAGTATCGATTTGTAAAGAAATCATATAGTTTGTTCTCCATCATCCATAAAATCTCATGATAATATTTAATTAGTGATCAACATGTTTTAGGCTTTTATTTACATAACTGATCAAAACTAATTTTCTCACGCTCTCTCTTGTCTCTGAGGCAGACAAAGTCAGCAATATGTTTGGAATGTCAAATCGCAATAAAATCTCTATTGAATCTCAATACATTAAGAATTCTGTGAATCGCAATACATACACCTAAGTATCGTGATAATATCATATTGTGAGGTCCCTGGCAGTTCCCAGCTCTAGTATCTTTAGGTAAGTACAATTATTTCCACAGGGATAACAAAAATGAGGCCAAGGTCAGATAAACTACAATGGACGAAAAGTGACAGTTACAACTAGCCTTCTAGAATGTAAACAAAGCCCAAATAATGGACATGAGCTGCTGCATGATCTCTTAGACAGTATCCCATAACAAAATAGCAAGAGAACTGAAACAATGTATTGCAACAAACAATGAAACATGAATTAAACCAAGAAATGTCTCTTATATAACAAACGTAGGCAAAATCCTAAATTTACTCCCACAGCCATTCTGTGAGGGTTTTGTTATAAATTATTGACAATGTTACTACAGATTTTATAAATGATTGACAATGTCCCGTTTTGGAGGAGGACTGAATGTGCATATTGGCAGTGTCCGTTCTTTGTACTTTGACATCTGACAAATTGATTCCTTTCCAAATGTTGTCACTATACTGTTATAAATGATTTCACTTCTCATGGCATGTTGACTTAGTTTTCAGTAAGTAATAAAACATAATAAAAGGTTTTGTCTGATGCAGAACTTCCACCTCATCGACTATAACATGCTGCTGTTAACAGTCATCATACTGGCTCGCAGACTGATTGCAGCGATTGTCAAAGAGGTAGGAATTCACACCGCTTAGCAAGTTTTTATATTCTAGATTTGTTATAAACAATTCACCAATGTGCATCTCTTTTACTCATGCAAGTGTTATTATGTGATATTTGTCAATGCATGTTTTTTCGGCACCGTTCTCTGTTTTAGTTATTCTCAAACTCACTTGGGTCTATTTTTCTGTCCCTCAGAAGAATAATACCATATTGTCATTTAACAAACATGCCTGTCTCCAGGCGTCCCAGAGTGGGAAGCTCTCATTCCCTCACTCCATCTTCCTGGTTATGGCACGGTTCGCTGTGCTCACACTGACGGGCTGGAGTCTATGCCGCTCCCTCATATACGTCTTCAGGACCTACTCTGTCCTCAGCCTGCTCTTTCTCTGTTACCCGTGAGTATGGACCAGCTGTCAGGCTTCCACAACACAACCATTCAAGCTAGACAATGACACAGAGACAGTCATACAATCACCCCCAAAATTAAATTATTGGCAACATTGATAAAGATGAGTAAAAGAGACCGTATAAAATAACAAAAATACTGAGCTATGCTCTAAGGATAGGAACATTATCAAAAGATGGGTGTCGAAATGATTGGCACCCCACTTTTCAATAATTTGTGCACCCTCCCCTTGCGAGGATAACGGCATTGAGCCTTTTTCTAGAATGTTTTAGGAGATTGCAGAAGACATTGGGATGGATCTTAGACCATTCCGCCATACAAAATCTTTCCAGATCCTCGATATCCTTCAGTCTGCGCTTATGGACCGCCCTCTTCAATTCAAACCACAGGTTTTCAATGGGGTTCAGGTCCAGAGACTGAGATGGCCATTGCAAAATGTTGATTTTTGTGGTCAATTAACCATTCCTTTGTGGATTTTATGTCTGCTTGCGGTCATTGTCTTGCTGGAAGATCTACTTGCGGCCAAGTTACATCCTCCTGGCGGAGGCAATCAAGTGTTTGGCTAAAATGTCCTGGTACTTTGATCGTAACAAGTTCCCCAGGACCAGTGGAAGCAAAACAGCCCCATAACATCAAAGCGCCACCACCATATTTTACAGTAAGTATGAGGTTATTTTCTGCATATGCATCCCCAAACCTACCCCTGGTTTGCATGGCCAAATACCTCTATTCTCAGTTCCAATTTAAGTACCAAACTCCAGGCTCTTTTCTGGCAACCCTTCCAAATAGCAAATTATTATTATACAATTTATGTTCCAACATGGGCCTGGGAGGCGCACATGGATATTGGTATCCACAGTGCCTCACCAATTATCAATTTTTCAACTTATAAATGCCTTAGGAGCTTAGTTATACTGTTGTACCCCATCAGAACCCAAAATATAAGCTTGTTTTACTCCAACCTTTTGTATACCCTCAACATGGTTATAACTATAATTTTGGTCAGCCCTTGCATCTATAGCTCTGTCTATGAATTTGCATGGTAAAATTTTCTCCAGGCTTATCCCTCAGCTTTTTGCCAAAAGAGGCGTGTAGTATTTTAATCTCACTCGAGGTATGAGCAGGTCCCTAATGAATATGCTATCGCAAGAGGTCCCCGGACCGAAAAAGTAATGTAATAATTCTCAAATCTGATGACTTGATAGAAAATAAAATTATATGGACTTGAAGCCTCAAGACTTGGGACTCGATTTTGACTTGAGATAGATGACTTGAAATTCTGGCCAGGTTTTGTAATGTTTCGTCACTAATTTTGTGGCACAGAGTCTCTGTGCAACTCGCCACGCAGCCAGAGCCAGTATCGCACTTGCAAAAAACAGATTGGCTAATGAAACGGAAACTCGGACCTCTGTTTGTCAATCAACACAGGTCGGGTGAGCTAGCACAGTAAGAAGGTTTTGGGGTGGGTCGCGAGTGTGGAAAATGTTGTTTTTTTTATATTTTTTAAACATTTTTTTTATAGGCTATATTGCCTACCTTTTTTTTTTTTTTTTTTTTATACCTTTGCTTCTTCGATCTGGTCAATAACATAGGCCTACGGCATTTCACCAAGTTCTTGTTTCAAAAACATCTAATCTGCCTTTCTGGTTCAGAGCCAAAAAATTGCTCTTGATCCAATGACCAGTCATCAGCATTGGTCGCGTAAAGGCGGGCGCACATATCCAGATAAGGGACCATAAAGTGCTTGTTTAATTTAGCCTACCTACGTTAATATTATAGCCTACATATAAAACACAGTGCAGACATTTAATATCCCTTTGAGTATGGTGAAGTTATTAATTACACTTTGGATGGTGTATCAATTAACCCAGTCACTACAGATATACAGTGGGGAGAACAAGTATTTGATACACTGCCGATTTTGCAGTTTTTCCCACTTACAAAGCATGTAGAAGTCTGTAATTTTTATCATAGGTACTCTTCAACTGTGTGTGACGGAATCTAAAACAAAAATCCAGAAAATCACATTGTATGATTTTTAAGTAATTAATTTGCATTCTATTGCATGACGTAAGTATTTGATACATCAGAAAAGCAGAACTTTTGTTTGCAATTACAGAGATCATACGTTTCCTGTAGTTCTTGACCAGGTTTGCACACACTGCAGCAGGGATTTTGGCCCACTCCTCCATACAGACCTTCTCCAGATCCTTCAGGTTTCGGGGCTGTCGCTGGGCAATACGGACTTTCAGCTCCCTCCAAAGATTTTCTATTGAGTTCAGGTCTGGAGACTGACTAGGCCACTCCAGGACCTTGAGATGCTTCTTACGGAGCCACTCCTTAGTTGCCCTGGCTGTGTGTTTCGGGTCGTTGTCATGCTGGAAGACCGAGCCACGACCCATCTTCAATGCTCTTACTGAGGGGAGGAGGTTGTTGGCCAAAATCTCGCGATACATGGCCCCATCCATCCTTCCCTCAGTACGGTGCAGTTGTCCTGTCCAATTTTCAGAAAAGCATCCCCAAAGAATGATGTTTCCACCTCCATGCTTCACGGTTGGGATGGTGTTCTTGGGGTTGTACTCATCCTTCTTCTTCCTCCAAACACGGCGAGTGGAGTTTAGACAATAAAGCTCTATTTTTGTCTCATCACACCACATGACCTTCTCCCATTCCTCCTCTGGATCATCCAGATGGTCATTGGCAAACTTCAGACGGGTCTGGACATGCGCTGGCTTGGGCAGGGGGACCTTGCGTGCGCTGCAGGATTTTAATCCATGACGGCGTAGTGTGTTACTATTGGTTTTCTTTGAGACTGTGGTCACAGCTCTCTTCAGGTCATTGACCATGTCCTGCTGTGTAGTTCTGGGCTGATCCCTCACCTTCCTCATGATCATTGATGCCCCACGAGGTGAGATCTTGCATGGTGCCCCAGACCGAGGGAGATTGACCGTCATCTTGAACTTCTTCCATTTTCTAATAATTGCGCCAACAGTTGTTGCCTTCTCACCAAGCTGCTTGCCTATTGTCCTGTAGCCCATCCCAGCCTTGTGCAGGTCTGCAATTTTATCCCTGATGTCCTTACACAGCTCTCTGGTCTTGGCCATTGTGGAGAGGTTGGAGTCTGTTTGATTGAGTGTGTGGACAGGTGTCTTTTATACAGGTAACGAGTTCAAACAGGTGCAGTTAATACAGGTAATGAGTGGAGAACAGGAGGGCTTCTTAAAGAAAAACTAACAGGTCTGTGAGAGCCGGAATTCTTACTGGTTGGTAGGTGATCAAATACTTATGTCATGCAATAAAATGCAAATTAATTATTTAAAAATCATACAATGTGATTTTCTGGATTTTTTTTTAGATTCCGTCTCTCACAGTGGAAGTGTACCTATGATAAAAATTACAGACCTCTACATGCTTTGTAAGTAGGAAAACCTGCAAAATCGGCAGTGTATCAAATACTTGTTCTCCCCACTGTACATGCGTCCTTCCTAACAGTTGCCGGAGAGAAAGGAAACCATTCAGGGATTTCATGAGGCAATTGGTGACTTTAAAACAGTGACTTAATGACTGTGATAGGAGAAAACAGGACGGCTCAACAACATTGCAGTTACTCCACAATACTAACCTAAATGACAGGGTGAAAAGGAAGCCTGTACAAAAATAAAATAATACAAAACATGCATCCTGTTTTTCAAAAAGGCACTAAAGTAGAACTGCAAAAAATATGGCAAAGAAATTAACTTTTTGTCCTGAATACAAAGTGTTATGTTTTGGGCAAATCCAATACGACACATCACTGAGTACCACTCTCATAATACCCCATAATGACTAAGCAGAAACTGTTTTTTAGAAATGTTTGCAAATGTAAAACAAATTACTGAAATATCACAATTACGTAACTTTTCAGACCCTTTACTTGTTGAAGCACCTTTGGCAGCGATTTACAGCCTTGAGTATTCTTGGGTATGACGCTTCAAGCTTGGTACACGTGTATTTGGGGAGATTCTCCATTCTTTTCTGCAGATCCTCTCAAGCTCTATCAGGTTGGATGGGGAGCATCGCTGCACAGCTATTTCCAGGTCTTTCCAGAGATGTTCGATCGGGTTCAAGTCCGGGACCTGGCTGGGCCACTCAAGGACATTCAGAGACTTGTCACAAAGCCAATCCTGCGTGCTTAGGGTCGTTGTCCTGTTGGAAGGTGAACCTTCGCCCCAGTCTGAGGTCCTGAGCGCTCTGGAACATGTTTTCATCAAGGATCTCTCTATACTTTGCTCTGTTCATCTTTCCCTCGATCCTGACTAGTCTCCCAGTCCCTGCAACTGAAAAACATCCCCACAGCATGATGCTGCTACCACCATGCTACACCGTAAGGATGGTACCAGGTTTCCTCCAGATGTGATGCTTGGCATTCAGGCCAACAAGTTCAATCTTGGTTTCCTCACACCAGAGAATCTTGTTTCTCATGGTCTGAGTCCTTTAGGTCCTTTTTGATAAACTCCAAGCGGGCTGTCAACTCTTCCGTCTGGCAACTCTACCATAAAGGCATTATTGGTGGAGTGCTGCAGAGATGGTTGTCCTTCTGGAAGGTTCTCCCATGCTTGAACTTGAGTATTTACTAATGAAGCTCGCATTTGGAATTTTGTTGTTAAATTAATTATTACAAAATTAAAATGTGTTGTAGACAAAATAATGAAAAGGGCTGTCTGGTAGCCTCAATAAATAGACAAAGATTTGTAGTTGAACTAGTCATTGCATATCTAGATGTTTTTCTCAGTGTCCACATCACTAAGAACCTAATATGGTCCAAACACACCAACAAAGTCAGGAGGCTGAAAAGATTTGGCATGGGCCCTCAAAGTTTATACAGCTGCACCATTGAGAGCATTTGGCTGCATCACCGCTTGCCATGGCAACTGATTGGCATCCGACCGAAAGGCGCTACAAAGGGTAGTGCGTACAGCCTAATACGTCACAGGAGCCGAGCTCCCTCCAATCCAGTACCTTTATACCAGGTGTTGTCAAAGACTCCAGCCACCTAAGTCATAGACTTTTCTCTCTGCTACTGCACAGAAAGCGGTATGGGAGTGCCAAGTCTGGGACCAAAAGGTTCCTGAACAGCTTCTACCCCCAAGCCATTAGACTGCTGGACAGTTAATCAAATGGCTACCCATCGAGACTCGACCCGTTCTACTTGAGGCTCGGACCTTGAGACTTGCTTGTGACTCAATAGTGACTTGTTCCAACCTCTGCTGATGTATGACAAATGCTCGTTACCTCGTTTTAAACCACAGTGAAACAGGAAGCCATGGAAGGCAACAATACAATTCCTTAAGCTAAGATGAACTTTTATTTTTAAGAATCTTTAGGGGTGCCAATTTTGTATTACTTTTTTAAACACCATTTTTTTCTCTGAGCAATTGTATTAGTATAAAAAAATATATTTTTAAACAAATTCTGCATACAATGTAACTATTTATTTTATACAGGCCTTTCTGCTCATCTTATTCACTGCCCAACAACACTGTCACTAGTATCAATCTTCACTAGGGATCAGAGCCCTTTTCAAGCTCAACGACTCTGAATGCCTCCATTGTCTGAGTAATGTGATGCTCTCCAATACAGCTCAAGTCGGTCATCAGTGTCGACTCAATTCAAGATTAGATTCATATTATCTGAATAGACTAAAACATACCCATGTCAGTTTGGAATACATTGTGACCTGAAAGCTCTGCAATCCCATGTTTCCACAGGTTCGGTATGTACATTCCCATTTTCCGGTTAAACTGTGACTTCCGCCGTGCCGTGCCGCTCTCACCCATCGCTAGCATCGGGCCGAAGGAGGTGGGCAGCGTGGGGCGTGGAAGGGACTACATGACGGCTCTGAAGGAGACTTGGAAGCAGCACACCAGCCAGCTGTACGGGTTTCAGGCCATGCCCACACATGCCTGCTGCCTCTCCCCAGACCTCATCCGCAAAGAGGTGGAGTATCTAAAGATGGACTTCAACTGGAGGATGAAGGAGGTGCTGGTCAGCGCCATGCTCAGCGCCTACTACGTGGCCTTCATACCTGTATGGTTTGTAAAGGTGAGTAAATATAACTGACTTCCCAGCCTTGTGTTATATGTGTTGAGTGGATTGCTAATCAAGTTCTATATGAAGTAGGGTGCTGTGACTGAGATTTGAGAAAGGAGGGTCTACCGTCAGAGCTCTCTTTTGTTTTTGCACCATAGTGCAGCATTGTTATATATCAGTAATTTATATTTGCCTACATAATCAAGAATAGATACATTGCTTGATGCCTGCAGTTGTAAGGCGTCTCTGAGGTGCTGTGTTTTTCCTGGTTGTGTCCTCTGCAGAGCACACAATACGTGGACAAGCGCTGGTCCTGTGAGCTCTTCATCCTGGTGTCTGTCAGTACCTCAGTTATTCTCATGAGGCACCTACTGCCCCCACGCTACTGTGACCTGCTCCATAAGGCCGCAGCACACCTGGGCTGCTGGCACAAAGTGGACCCTTCTCTCTGCTCCAACGTCCTGCAGCACATGTAAGTACTACTAGTGAGGAGGCATCACAGCCTATCACTGTGGGTTTGGGAGGGACTATAACTCTGTAATAACATTGTATTAATATTGTTGTTACTCAGTGCCGTTTCTAGGCATAAACATAAGCATCCGATTAGGGGCCCTCAGCCCCTAGAGGCCCCCCATCCAAAAAACTAAACAAATTAGGAAGTCAGTCAGTGTTTGAACTTACTTTTAGTTAGGATAGTAGAATAAACAACATGTATCATCAGCAGTTTTCCTCTAGTTAGGTCATTCACACTATTAGCCCAAGTCATCTAACATTTTATATATTACTAGCTAAGTTCGTCTTGCCAGCAATCTAAACCTTGTAGTAATCTTTGCTGGATCGGGGGGGGGGGGGGGGGGGGGGCATTTTATTCTATTTTGTTATTCACTCTCACTCAAATATCATATGAACATAAGTCATGGAAAAATGTGTAGAATAGCAGGAAATTAGCTTTAAAACTGCAAGATTTTCTCGCTGCCCCATGGAAAACGTGTAGAATTGCAGAACATTTGCTTTACAACTGCAACATTTTCTCGCTGCCAAGAGGGGGGGGGGGGCAGTAAAATGTTTTTCCTGCAAGTGGCAGGGGCCCCCCAACCACATCTCGCTTCGGGCCCCCAAAAAGCTAGAAATTACGTTTTAGTAATTTAGCAGACGCTCTTATCCAGAGCGACTTAGTTAGTTAGTGCATACATGTTCCAACTTTTTTCGTACTGGTCCCCCGTGGGAATCAAACCCACAACCCTGGCATTGCAAGCGCCATGCTCTACCATCTGGGCTACACGGGACTTATTGTTGTATACTCAGTGGCGTCATGCACCCATTATTTAAGAGGGGGCACACGAAGTACAATGGGGTAGAGGGTTGGAGAAATTATAAATTTTCAAACACAAAGGAAACTGTAGTCTAGAGTCATAATCATTATGCCTAATTCTATTTTATTTTTATTTTTTTTATAACATTTTTCTGCATGGGTTGTCTAAGCATACCTCTTTACCTGTTGTAAATGAGGGTGGCATTCTCAATATATTCTCAATATATGAACTCCAGAGTGGGATCATAACACACATCTATAGAGTCACATGTCATGGCATCCTAATTAATACACAAATATCAGTCCCAGTTTACATTTAAAACAAAAATGTTCTGCATACCTTTTGAGTTGGCTGTACCGTAAGATATTTAGACAAGCTACTCTAACTTGATTGATTGCCTGAAATGGCTTGGTAGCAATGTTCTCTATAGTTTTCTTTGTCACTTAGCAAATTTCAGGTCTGCTGAGCACAAACTTAAATTCTCTGCAACTTCCAATGCGATTTTACTGTGAACACTGAGGCTTGTATCCACTTTAAGTTAGTTTGAACAGTGGCCGGGTGGACTACTGTGGCTATTGGATCATAATAATAGTGGCCTACCATCAAAAACCATAGAGGAAATGCATCCCATAACATTTTAACATGGAAATAGCTGTTCTATCATTCAGCCTACAGCAGCAGCCAATGTGTGGTGCTCAATGTAGGCCTACATTCCATGAGACTTTTGAAAAGAACATGCAGGGCTTGACCTTAACCTGTTGATCCACTTGTCTTTCAGACAAGGAAGTGACTGAAAATGGTGTTGTGTTTGATGCAAGAAACCATACCATTATTACAGAGAATAAGACAAATGATGCTACCCTCTGCCTATTGGCTACTTAGCTTATTCAAGGCTGTGTCAAAATACAACACTCCCCATTTAAGACAAAAAAAAATCTCTCTACCTGACTTGCTTTACAAAGATATCTAGAAATGTACATGTGTGCTCTTATAGAAAGCAGTCACTCCTATTGCTGACTACAAATGAGCAATAACTGGGCTAATAACTCACTAACTAGCAAAGGATATGAACGAAATGTGCACACGTGGCTACATGCAGCTCTGGCTTTGATCTCAAAACAAGTGCATCTACTCATGACCACAGCTGTAATTTTATTTAAATTTGATTTAACCAGGCAAGTCAGTTAAGAATTTGTTCTTATTTAAAATGACGGCCTACCTACAGGGTCAGCCCCTGGAGCAAATTAGGGTTAAGTGCCTTGCTCAAGGACACACCGACAGGTTTTTTTTACCTTGTCGGCTCAGGTAATCGAACCAGCAACCTTTCGGTTACTGGCCCAACGCTCTAACCGCTAGGCTACCTGCCGCCCTTACTGGTAAGCACAGTCCAGTTCAAAGTAAATGGCACAGATTCATATTATGGCAAAGGTTTATTTGAATATAGGCCTACTGCAGCTCTGATTTGGTTATGCCACACTAGTCTGTGAACAGTATGGGCTGAGGTCGTGCACAATAGAATCATACTCCGATGCGTTCTGCCTACAACAAAATCTCTTGTTGCATAGTTTATTTCGGTATTTTTCATTGAAAGTAGCTAATATTGCATTGATTCAATCACAACTGCCACAGTAAAGGGACACGTTTGATAGTGTTAACTAAGAGGAAAAACTATAGAAAGTTGAGAAGTTCAATCTAGTGCTCTCCTTGGGCTGATTGTCCACAGCAGTCTTGGGCTACTACACGCCCACGCAGGCTTGCATCTTAGAGGGAACATTGCTTGGTAGCTAGTTATCTAGCTAACTAAAGCCAACTTCATAACATTTCTAGGTGGGAAGTATTAGAGAAACAACAACACATTATTACAAAATGTTTTTCATCAAGGAATCGATGCACAGCTTGATCAAATAAATGTACAAACATACTGTCTTTTTCATATAGCAATCTCAAAAACAGCCAGTACAGCAAAATGCTGGGCGTACAAATATTGATATTTTCATTGACAACGTGTGTACATATGTCTGACTGCCTTCTAAGCGCCTCTCTCAATAAAGGACAAAAGGAGGGACCATACTTTCACAAATGTGAATCCGCGCTTCTACAAATCCATTGTTAATTTCTCTAATGGCAAAAAGTCTATATATATTCTAAATATATTTCATTGCAAAGTAGGAAATGGGTATCAGCAACCTGGGTCATGCAGAAAGACAATGATCCCAAACACACAAGCACATCTACATCAGAATGGCTGAAAAGCAGCAAATGTTTTGGAATGTCAAAGTCCAGACCTAAACCCCATTGAGACATTGTTGCAGGACCTGAAACGAGCAGTTAATTCTCAAAAACCCATAAATGTTGGTGAGGTTAAAGATGTTCTGCATGGAAGAGTGGGCTAAAACTAACTATTCAACAACTACAGGAAGCATTTGGTTGTATTCAATGTAGCTAAGGGTGGCTCAACCAGTTACTGGGGGGGGCCATTACTTTTTCACACAGGCATTGTGTGTTGCATAACTTTGTTAATAAAATAAATGAAATAACTAGCAAAACTTAGTTTTTTTTTTTGTCCACTCAGGTTCCCTTGATAAAATTTTTGGTTGAAGATCTAAAAACATTCCGTGTCAAAAAATATGCAAAAATAGAGAAAATCAGAAAGGGGGCAAATACTTTTTCACGGCCCTGTATGGAGGCCGACCTCTAAGAAGCACATTGGGCAAATCCGAGTTGCAGGTAAAGAAAGCGTATTTGAAATACCCAAGTATTTTCTACAGTCTGCCCAAGCCATTAGTGTGTTGTACATGGTGAAGGTCTTATCACAAATATGATCAACTGATTCACAAACACAAGACTCTTCAGAGGTAGAGAAAGGCTTGATTGAGATTTGATTTCATCCATAGGGAGTCCTGTCTGCCCATAATCCAGGACATCAAATTAAGAGTTTGGGCAGACCAATAATCTAGTTGGAATTTGGGCAGACCCAGACGCCTCCATAGACTCCGGTTTGACCAGAGTATAGTACTTAATTCTGGGGGTTTGTTACACCATATAAACCTTAATACACACATAATATGGTGAATAACAAGAAATCATTTGAATGATTTGATTAAATTCATCCTCACTATGTTAATCCGTCCAATTGTAGTCACAGGGAGAGTGGACCAGTGAATCGGGTCTTTCATTTAGCCAACGAGGGGAGTGGAGTTTTCTTTAAACAGATTCTTAAGGGCGGGTGTAAAATGCATTCCCAGATATTTGCATCAATTTGGCTTCCAAGGGAAAGGACAGACTAAACTCTGCTCATCTGATAGCTGGCTATTTAACAGACAAGCATTAGATTTTTCTAAGATTAGCTTTGTATCTATTTGAACCCTCTACTCTCTCTTCCTCCTTTTAGATGGACAGAAGAGTACATGTGGCCCCAGGGTGTCCTGGTCAAACACAATAAGAATGTATACAAGGCCATAGGGCACTACAATGTGGCTGTCCCCACAGACGTCTCCCACTATCGCTTTTATGTGAGTAACACCATCTGCAGCTGTTCTTGTTTGTGCCTCAGGCAGCCACTGCTGAAGGACTGTTTGTTCAATAACAACATGCCTCCTCTGTTTTGTATCCTTTTAGTTTTTCTTCAATAAACCCTTACGAATATTGAACATCCTCATCATCTTGGAAGGTGCGATGATATTCTACCAGCTCTACTCGTTGATATGCTCAGAAAAGTGGCATCAGACGATATCCTTGGCTTTAATTCTCTTCAGCAACTACTACGCCTTCTTCGAGCTTCTCAGAGACAGAATAGTCTTAGGCAAGGCCTATTCATACTCAAACAGCTCATCTGACCAGAAGATAAGTTAGACATAAGTTATTGTTGAAAAGAAAACGCGCATGAGAGCTTTGTATTTTTTCTACAACTGCATTTGTTCTGAGCTATAATAAAAATAAACATATTTTTGTATTCCTTTAAAGGTTCTGCCAGTTATTCTTTGTGGTTGAACTCTTGAGTTGACCATGCTGTCTGGTGTCTTCTCTTTCCCACTAGAGGGCTCCATACCACTCCTACAAATCTGTTTACTTCTTTTCACCAGCAATGTCAATATCATTCCTTTTTCAATATACTGTAGATATTAGATATAGAGTATTTCAATATAATCAAAGAATGATTATTATCATTAAGAATGTGTCGATATATCACAGCTAGATTGTTTGTAATTATTTTATAGAAATTTGCCTATTCGCAGAATGTGATTTTTTTTTTTCATTTTAACTAGGCAAGTCAGTTAAGAACAAATTCTTATTTACAATGGCAGCCTCTTGAGCAAATTAGGGTTAATTGCCTTGCTCATGGACACATCGACAGGTTTTCACCTGGTCAGCTCAGGTATTTCAACCAGCGACCTTTCAGTTACTGGCCCAACACTCTAACCGCTAGGCTACTTCCCTGCTGCTCTTAGACATGGTTCTCTAAAGCTGCTAATAACTTGTGAACAAAAATACAAGAGCAACATTTCACCAGGGGCCTCAACCCTCTCCAGGCGGGTGGCATTGTTCTGAAGTATTGGTATTTTTACAAGGGTATCTTTCAAAATAATCTTCTATTCAATCCTTTTTCTTGGCAAGCAGGTCCACCTGACAGAGCCGCATTGAATGCAGTGCAGCATCTTTCAACAACCTACCCATGGGACCTAAATTATCTGGCTTGCACTCTCCATCCATGGGCATGACCACTCAGACTTGTTGTGATGGGACAATTATAGTGCATGTTCCCGCTCATTGGATTCTATGCCAGTGGAAGAAATGTAGTGTCTGGCCCTTTAAGTGCAGGATAAAGACCGATTGCTCACTGGTCAGCGCGCTCTGGATTTATTTAGCATTTTCTATGGGGCTGTTGTCCACAAGACTCATGTATTATTTTTTCAATTCATCAACCGTTATGAGGAAAAAATTTATTTGAGATTATAAACATTCTGCAGTGGAAAGTGACGCGGTGTTCGTCTGACAGATTTTTCGTGCGTAATACACTCGGTAAGTGATCCATTGTCTTCCGATAGACGCATTTGTTCATTTAATTTACACGTTTTACTGCAAATGCGCTATTTGATATTTTTTATTTATATAATGCACTCCTTTTTTTCTTGTAGTTTACATTATTGCGAGTGAATTTATTTATTGTACAGCTTAGTGGTGGATCAAGTTGACAGTGTGTGGTTAGTGGCCATCTTTGGACCACAGTAGTCCACTGATATAAGTTCAGTTAAGGATGGCTATAGCCTATTCTGTATCCCTTTGTATTATTCAGTGTATGAAAGAATAATCAATTAACCATTATAATACAACAACCAAATATAAGATGTTCTACTATTTGGGCTAGGCTGTAAAACGAAGAAACGTTCACATCAACGTCCTAGAATAAATACGTAAAGTGTTTGGACATCCATGTATTGGTCTCTGGTCCAATCCAATCTCACAATCTCTTGCCCACGCAGCCGTCGGTTAAAAACCTTTTATTAAATAAAATAAATATAAAGCAATATTTGTGGGATGCACACACCTATATCCATCTGATTTCTTGAAATAAAAAAATTATATTGGTAACAGTGAACATTTAGGCCTACAAGATGTCACTTATCACTTCCAAGTAATATAAATGTATAACTTCTTCGTAATTTTTGCCAATATTTGTTATTACTTATTACACTTGCATGATTTGTCCGCGTGTTTCAGCTACATCAGTTGAAAGACTTTTGCAATATGTTGTCAGACCAATTACAAGGACATGATCCATTCTACAAATACCTCACTGGAACTGTTTCACACAGGCCTGTTATACAGGGACCCTCTTAAATTAATCCTAATCATTGGATGTTTTTTTCCCATAAACCTAAAGTATTACCTGGATGTGTGACCTTGTTCACCTTGAACATTTACAAAGGTAGTCAAAATTATGAATATTTGAGAATATTGCAAAAGCCCAGGTGGGGGTATTAGGTTGGGTACATTCACCCTGGCAACCATCCAGCCATGAATCCTCCTGCAGTGAACCCCTTTGTTGTTTACCAGAGGATCTTGTGTCAGTGATAAGAGGCTACTTCAATCGAGCAGCCTGGTAGTATTCAAGATACAGCAGGTGCTACCATTTGAAATGAGTTACATCAATTTGACATTTCGCAGGCCTACCAAGTAAAATGGCTGTTGTTGGGTGGTGGTTCACTCTTTCCCTTTGGCCTCTTAGTCATAATTGTACATGTTCCTAGCTTACAACTGTTATGCATTATACTTAACATGCATTTCCTTAGCTAAGACCCTGTTCATCCTCCAAGCCCTCCAGTTCTGTCAGGGAGGGGAAGCGCTAGCGTCTGACTTCCTACCGTTATTGTTGTTACAGGACATCCTGAATACCCAGCGGATTTCACACCAACAAGCCATGGAGGACAAGCGTAAGAAGCGGAGCCCCAAAGTGTCTCTCCCCCAGCCCCCTCCTCCCCCGGTCAACCCCCGTAAGCTCTCAGTCCTCCCCTCCAGCAAGAGTGCCACCTTTTCCCTTGGCCTCCCCCAACCTCCCTCCCCAAAAAACAGAGGCAAGTTCAAGAGGTCCATTGGGGCAGCAGGACAGTCCAAAGATGTGCTCAGCGTGGTCGTTGCAGCTCCACCAAAGACCACAAGGTTTGTAACAGTCACAGTGTCTACTTTTGAGTCAAATTAGTTGGATTGACAACATGTGTATAGGAGGTTGAATTAATGTTACATTAGGGTACAGGTTATGTTGTTTGCTGTTGTCTGGTCTGTCTTCACCAGGCCTCATAAGGAGAAGGCCAGGGCTCCCCAGCCAGCAGGGCCCAGTAAGGTGGCCCAGTCCTCCCCACTGCAGCACTCCTTCCTCACGGACGTCTCTGATGTGAGAGAGATGGAGGGAGGCCTCCTCAACCTGCTCAATGACTTCCACTCTGGAAAACTGCAGGCTTTTGGTAAGATGACCATGGACCAGCATGTGAATACTGGGACACAGTTACGCAGCAGTAATGTAACCATTTGTTTGACATTGTGCAATATTACTATGGTTACATAGGAAGTTATGTCTCTTCGACAGATATGTAAAGGTGTGAATGACCCTTGCTGTGTCCTCTCAGGGAAGGTGTGCTCCTTTGAGCAGCTGGAGCATGTGCGTGAGATGCAGGAGAAGCTTGCACGGCTACATTTCAGTCTGGACAGCCATGTGGAGGAGCTGTCAGAGGACAAGAGGAAGTGTGCCTCCGACCACAACCTGGAGCACCTGCTCTGCAACGTAAGCACCTGACCGAACACTCTCTACAATACTCAATGAATGATTTACTCACACTGTAGTACACAGCTCACCACATTTATATCTTTACCCAGAACATACCCATTTGGCAAAAACAGTTTGAATCAACATTGTTTACACATCATTTAAAAAAATATATTTTATGTGATGACTGATTGGACTAATTAACGCAAGGGTATTTAGTCTATTTTTCACCTAACTTTTAACCTAAATCCAATGACGTCGGGCGGCAGGTTGCCTAGCAGTTAGAGCGTTGGGCCAGTAACCAAAAGGTCGCTGGTTCAAATACCCGAGCCGACAAGGCACTTAACCCTAATTTGCTCCAGGGGCTGACCCTGTAGGTAGGCCATCATTGTAAATAAGAATTTGTTCTTAACTGACTTGCAAAATTAAATAAAGGTTAAATAAAACAATTAAGAAATGACATGTTTTGTTGTGCCAAGTGGGTAGGGTCATGTTGAGCCACACTGTAGTCAAGTGCAATGGCTATTTACGTGCTGTTTGTAAATAATCAGAATATGGTTATTCCCACACATTGTTTACATCCTAAGCAGATGCTCTTGAGTCATACTTTTCCTCCAGTACACTGCTGTCTTTTGGACAACATCCAGTCCAATAATGTGATAATTAATAATGCATGCTTTTCACATAATGTCCAGGCACACAGTAGTTGGCTGTGGAGAGGCAGCAAACAGTGAGAACGACAGACCAGAGACAATTTTACCTTAGGCCCAAAATGTCAAATGTGTCTATTGTTAGTTTAATTTTCCAGCATCCACTGCTGTGGTGTGGTATTTGTACTGGTGGGAATTGCTGTGGTATGTTTGAGGGTGGTGTGAAAGCCCTTCAGCTCGTTAGAGATATGGGTGCCAAGAATACTCTGTAGCCATAGCAGCAGATAATAATGTAGCAGCAAAACAGTTGGGCTGTGAAATTACATTTTCACTGTGTAGATTAGCTAGAAGAATTTAACGTAACCATTTGGGTTTATTTAGGGCTTACTAACAGTGATACAATGATTGATGTGGTGAAATGATGTTGAGTTGACCTAACATTTTCCGGCTATTGTTGTGTAAGCCTATGCTAACATCTAATTAATATAGATTCTGATTACCTCAACGCGGGACTACATAATCTGATCATGTTCTTCATTTCCCCTTCAGCTGGAGGAACTCAGCAGCTCAATGTATCCTTTTCGAAATGTAATCTCTGGGATTCACCTGGCTCACCAGGGAAAGCACTGGCTTTGAATCATCTATATTTAGCTTGAATCCTTAATGTACCTGTGTCCAGACAAAGACTACACTTGGCTGAAAACCAGGACCTGCCCAAGACGTCTGGACCTTGACGAGGGAGATCAGGATGACCGATTGCTCATCATCCCACAACGACGAGGAAAGTTTGCCATGATATTGATCCAACTGCCTTAGCACCCAAACTGAGCCACATAAAGCCCCTGGTTAGATAATGATTTGTATATGATTGATTCAATCAGGTGTCAACAGTCAAGCACATCAACTGTGATCTAGCGATAAATACTCCACATTCATAGCACAAGTTATGCTTATTTGAGTTATTGCACTGTACTGTAGCCTACATCTTTTGTCAACGAATATTCTGAATGTTAAAGAATAGCCTTTGAACTTAAACTTGTATAGAGTGCAGCGGCAGGGTATGCCACTGAATCCTGTTATTTGTGTGTGTGTGTGTGTGCATCTTAATCCAACTTCCTATTTCAGAGGCTCACAAGGGAGAAAAGTTGCTGTAATGTTAGGCATTGATAGACCTTGATATTGTGCATTTTCTCATTAATCGTCATATGATCATGTCTTTACTGAAATTAAGGACATAATTATATATATATTTGATTGCTGAATATATGTATACAGCCATATAATCAACTATAGCAAGTCACTATGGGTCAGCTCACCACCTTGGGATGTTCGTCCTGATTTTAATACCTTCTAGCGAAACATTTATTATAATTAGGATGGACACACTGGATGTGGTGGTTAGAAACAATGTTTATTAATATTGTATGGTTTATAAAGCTAGAGAGAGTACTTGAACAGTGTGAGATGTAAAGTGTATATTTTGGTGAAATTTAACTGTGAGGGAATGTCTACAATTGATGACTACAAATGTTTTTTTTTTTTTTTTTACCTTTTATTTAACTAGGCAAGTCAGTTAAGAACAATGACGGCCTACCCTGGCCAAACCTGGACATTTTCTCACAGCTATGTCAAGAAATTGTTAAAACTAAGGTATAATTAAACTTGCCGTCTCTGCATTGGCACTGAGCTGCCTTAGCTTAGAACGTTCAGGCATTTGAGGCTCCGCAGTGGGCAGCAGCAACCCTCCAAAGCACAAGCCAGCCCAACCAGCTACTGCAATGCCGTAAAGCAGATGGACAAACATTTAGGGCATGGCTATTTACCCTTATCCACTAATGGTAGGTGTAAAAGGTAATTGTGGGTGCAAACATCTGATGCGTGTGTATGAAGAGAACATGTTGTAGAAACATGCATAAACACATACACTGCAAGATACTACATTCAAAGAACATTATGCAATATGTCTCGGGTTGAGTACAAATATTGTTGTAGTAAGGTCATTTTGGGACTTAATTTTTTGCCAAGTGGTTTAAATTCTTCATGATAGAAACCGATAACCATCATTTTCACAAGGCAGCTACTCTCCATTTGCTGTGATTTTCATACAAGTTGCTGAACTCTAAGCCAAACTAGTATGCCTAGATCATATACTCATTTCTAAGACGATTAATGTGTCATTAGTTTTAAAAGTTCTGCATGTGGTGTGTATGTGACCAGAGAGTAACCTTTTGGTTCATTAGAAGTGTAAGATAAGACACCTTTGTGTTACTTCACCTTGCCAAGCCTACCTCTTTTTCCAATATGGCCTGGACCTGAGTCCTATAAGAACTGTGGCTTCTGACTACTAGGACCCTGTTACATATCTGTCAATGAGAACTACCTTCTCAAGGAACTTGACATTTTATACAATCTTGTCTTTTGCTTTGCTATTAAGGCCCTGTGTTTTGCGCAATCATGTCACATGACCAGGGGCATATTCATTACATAAACAGTTTACTGTTTAAGAACCAAACAGAATGAAATGTGGAGGGACCTACTTGTCCAATAGAAACTCTCATTTGCGTTTTACGTTTTGAGTAAACTGTTGCAAAACGTTTTGCAACAGAATCAACGTAATTACGACACCCCTGGATTTTTCAACAAAAGGTCCCCCTTTCTTTTTATGTCAGATGATCCAGCACCATCCTTAAGACAATTGCTCAACATTTTGGTGCGATTCTCATTTCTGGAAAAGGCTTAATATAAAAGATTAAAATCTAGGTCATGTGACATGAAAGCCCAAAACAGAGGGCCCTAACTTTGTCATTTAACCCCTGCAAAACTAATTGTTGTATTTATTTACATGTAAATAAAAGCAAGTCATGTAAATCAGTGACAGTCTTGTTTTAACTGGCTCAATGCTCAATCTTGCATGTAGTGATTGAAATAGATCCTTACCTTACAGCGCCATGTTCCTCAAGATTGTTAAAGACCAGGCACACACATTATCCTCTTTCCCTTTGGTGGACACAAGGCCAACCACACTGACACATTACAATGATAGTATAAGCAAGCAAGTGGTTTTCCTCAAAATGAAGTTCTCGCTCATTTTTAGGCATAAGAATTAAACCAACAGGAGCACTTAGTTTACAGAAATAAACACTTTATATATATATCGATCTCTGTATATCCTCTTGTTAATAAACAAGTTCCATATAATTTAAACAGAATAGTGAAAGGCTACTTCAAGACTGGCACTATACTGAAACAGAATCACAGACCTGGGCTTCAATCTCTGTATCAATTGTTAATTTAAAGCTTAATGGTTTCAATGTTATACCCACGCAGTAGGTATATATATATATATACCTACCATATATTTATATATTTTTTATTACCTGTCAGTACATTTGTCATAAAACAAATAAGACATGTCACAACACCACTTCGACAAATTATTACAATAGGACTTTCAAACCATTTATAATTTATAAATTATATACTGCAACATTGTACAGCATACAAATTAGGCTAATACCGTGCAATCATACATTTGAGCTAAACAAAAGTAATTTGTTATCAATAATCTTCACTGACATCTTTAAAACAACCGTAGAAGACATCTTAGAAATATCACATATTACATTTAATGAAACAGCAAAAATATACATTTCCTTTTTGTGCATTTCAAATGGTGCATTCTTCGCAATGTTGTCTCTGATTTGCGTACAATAAGAATCATCTACAAAAACAGCGACAATCATATTACGATACATCTAATGCAATATTCATGAAGACAACTATAACGACAGTGAGCTACTTCAAAGTGCAAAGAGAGCAGGTTGTTGAAAGTAAGACCTGATGCCAACAGCTGAAGCTTGCCTGTCTACCTGTGCTCCTTTTTTGAAGGATACCATAACTCGCTGAGAAGAGAGTTGATTTAAGGGCTCATCTTTAAGGACTCTAATCTTTAAAGACTTTCTATACTCTGTAACGTTAAAAAAGTGCAGGCACTATTAGAAATGCAGAACATTTCTGTCTTCAAGTAAGGTCAGTGTTTCTGTTCTGTCTGGGGCGGGGGGGGGTTGTGTTTTGAAGGTTGTGTTTTGAAGGTTGTGTTTTGAAGGTTGTGTTTTCTGAGGGGCACTCAGGGGGAGGGGAAGGTCCTCAGGACCTCGTTAAGGCCCTTTTGGACGTTGGCATGCTGGGAGGCAGCGCACTCTGCCAGCCCCGGACCCATGTGAGTGTAAAGGGCTTGGCACAGGTTGGCAGTGGCCCCCCGCACGCTCCCGCCCCGGCCGTGGGCGGTGCCGCTGTGGCTGGAGGTGCCAAGGAGGTGCCACAGCAGGGGTAACACCTTCTGTTCCACCACCTGGGACTTACGAGGATACAGCTCTGTCACCAGATCTGAAAGACAGGCCAGAAGAGGAGGGAAGGGAAGTGGGTGGAGGAGGCAAGGGAGTCAAACACATAACAAGGAGCTTATGAAATGCTGAGAGCATATGGCACTGACGCATCTGTTTCTCCCTCCCTTTAAGAGGCTAAATACTCCTTGGAGGGCAAGCAGAAAGACAGTTGCCATTGCACTGTTGCTTAGCAGCTGTTAACTCAGATCCCAAACGTAAAAAATCTAATTCAGTTAAAGGATCATCTACATAACCTAGGTTGCTAAGGGGATTTATCTCAAGCAAACGGTTTCAGTGAACATACCTGCAACCTTCTCTATGAGATCCACCTTAGCCTTGCCACTCAGGAACTGGGCCTTGGTGCAGAAGGGCTGGAGGAGGAGGGTTTTATCTGTGTACAAAGTAAACGCATAAAGTCAAGTTAGAGCTGGTCATCCTCTCAGCTACGTTGGAGCCTTGCATGGAACCTCAAACCAGATGATGTGATCTCAAACATCAGACACCTACCAAGGTTTTGGATGAGTGCGTGGATTGCTCCAATGGCAGCGGTGTAGATAGCGTTGTTCTTTGAGTTGAGGTGATTGTCCACGATGGCCGGGACCAGGATGTAGACTACCTGCGCCAGGTTATCCTTCATCACAGTGACGATCTTCTGCAGAGACTCCAGAGCGTACAAGTTGACCTTACTGTTGGACTCCTGCAGTCTGGCCTTAAAGGCATCAAACACCTGGGAGAGAAGCATTACTATAGATTCAACTATGACCTACTTACACAGGTCTTATCTATGGGCATTTGCATGGTTTATATTTCATCAATAAAAGTTAAAGCTAGTATTCTGGGTTGACTCATAACCCACAGCCTCTGTAGTGATGGGTTGAATAAAGAGAAACAATACCTTAAATAGGGTTCAAAGGCATGATCCTTGTCATATTAGTAACCCATGCTAGTTGATGCATCTTTAGATCTCCCCTCTTTCTTAATTTTGAACAGATATTTTCATTTCTGTCATATGAAACCGCTAGCTTGTGCGGTGCGCTTTTGAAAACAAAGTTCACCCGCTAATTGCATTTTGGAACATTTGCACGCAGCCTACAGCCATGGGCACATTGTTGAGCTTATAATAAGAAATAAAACTATCAACATTTTAAGCTAAACAATCTAATCTGTTGCATCAGCCTCATTGCTTTTAAACTTTTTTTTGTGTGCAGTTGTGGTTGTATGAATTTTGAATCGGTTGTCCCAGAACTGTGCCAGAGTCTGTTTTTAACCATGTACACATTTATTATCATCCCAGGGATGACAGGACTCCATTAATTTCGATCCCTTCATTATTTTATAGAGACATAAAAAGTATTGGGTTGTAATTGTAACCATCGCCCAGGAGAGCCTTAAAGGGGCAGTGTTGTATTTTGAATATGCAAAGAAGCGTAAAGCCAGAGTGTAGACTACATTTTTGTCTGATTCTCTATGGTAAAAATAAATAGTAAAGCATTTTAATTGTGTAAAGTGGCATCCTTGCATCATACAATGATGTAAAAATGGTGTTACATTCCTTTTTGGTGGGGGGGACAAGTAAAAAAAAAATACCTAGCTCTACTTGTGCGAAGGACAAGTTTCTAAAAAATGTAATGTCACGCCCCCTGCCTTAAACAAAGACCTAAATGTAGCTATAATTGTTGTGCAATTCATATCTATAGGCTACATAGAGATTTTTCTTTCATTATTTTAGGCTATCTGGCATTAGTGCTTAAGCCTAAGCTTTATGGCCTAACTGTAAGCTCCAAGCCTATCGCCAAGTGCTTTTGGAAACAGACAGAAAAAGTTAATGTCGGTCCACGGAGGCAAAAATTACAATGTCACAGAGTTTAATTCAATAAGAGAAAAGCTGAAAAGAAAAGTAATGTTTGGGAAAGATTTGGTGAAGTGGTAAAAGAGAATGATAGCAGTTATGTTATGTGTGATGACTTCAAAAAGGCACGTCAAGGGAACTGTACTGTTCAGATGGGTTAAATGGAAACTGAAACCTGGACACTGACTGTAGGTCTATAACTCTCACATAGCCTTAATATTAACTCCTGCAGAATTAAGCATTTCTTGCAGTAAAATGAGACACCAAATATGGAGAAATAATTTCTTTCTTTCAGCATCTTGAGAGAATTTGTAGTTGTGCCATCTTTAAATCAGCATCATAAAAGCCGACATCTTATCAGAAACATGTTAGGTCGTTTTCACAGCTTTCTATTTCCTTACAACCGGTCAAATTGATGTCCCTTGGAAATGTTGAACAGAAAATCTTTCCAGTTTTTTTGTTTCGAAATTAGATTTTCTCCCGTCCCTAAAACGGCTTTGCTCCGCGAAAGAAGCAGAGATCACTTTTACCAATGTCAACTACATTGGCGCGTTCATTTTATCGATTTATAACATTCCGGTGAGCAAGGGGTTATTTATTCATCTAGGGCAACATATAATGACAAAGATACAGCATGTATCTAATTATAGACAAGTTGACTAACAAATAGCCTGCCGAAATGTTAGAAAATCAGGATCATTTCTGAACAAAAAAAAAAAACTTCACCCCCTTGGCAAAAAAAAAATGGTTCAGCCATCTCTGACTGTAGCATACAGCGCATTTTCTATATTAGCGGGTTAGGGTTGGGTGCGGGCCTCAGATTTTCCCTTTAATCGCACATAGTCGGGCGGTTGCAGATAGGTTTTAAGCAATTGTGGACGGGTGAACAAACATTTGACCCGTGCATCACTAGTGTTAGGCTAAAGAATGTCTGGGTTTGTTTAGATGACGCCAGTTACCGGAAAGATGCTGCCGATGACCATGTTGGGGTTGTGCTCGCAGTCCACCACTAGCTGGTCGATGCCCTTGATGCGCTCTCTGAAGTCCTTTGAACCCAGCAGGGCTGTGAGCTGACTGATGTACTCGGCTTTGTCTGCAATGCTGTGAGCTTGAGGTCTGCTGCTGTACTGCCCAGACTCCCTGCAGATACACAAACTGTAGATAAGACGCAGAGAGGGGCGTTCATACTGACACACGAACAAACTGTAAAACATTGACACAAACTGTGCTAATGCGTGGACAAACAGCAAAGCTAGCCAATCATAACAGTTCAGTACACTAGGGATGTAAACTTGATGAGACTGCTACACATTTCAGTTGGTGTTGTTGTGTTTGCCCACCTGTTGACCACTTTGAGAGGTTCCCTGCTGAGAGATGAGGCCCTCGCTGTGCCACTGCCAGGGAGGGAACGCCGGCCCCTGGCTGACGGGGTGTCCTGGGGCATCTCTCCCAGGCCCTTCAGACCACATTAACACACATGTAACCACTGCTTGCTTAAAGGCCCAGTGCAGTTAAAAACGTGATTACCTGTGTTTTATATACAGTATATTTTCACACTACGAGGTTGGAATAATACTGTTAAATTGTGAAAATGTCCTAGCAACATTCTTGTTTGAGAAATTGCACTGCGCGAAGAAGCTATTTGTTTATTTTTTTTACCATTTTAATTTAAAACAAAATCACAGTAAGATAATTAATTGTTGCCCAGAAATGACTTCACATTGAGATAAAAACAGCTGCATAAAGTAAAAGGGTATTGTCTTAAAACGCAAGCACCCAGCAGGGGGAGACAAACATAAACAGGATTGACAGTCACACACACCTTCTCAGTTAGACAGTGTTCTGTACCTTAGTCTTCAGTGTGAATACAATGTCTCTGATGGGAACCAGGTCTTTGGCAGGGATATATTTATCCAACATCTTATCAAAATCAGGGTGCGATGACAGAAACAGCAGCATCCGGCGTCCCTGGTACCTGAGGAGAACAGCCTCAAACAATGCCACTTATTCTATTGATAACAGACACACTAACTACTATTAAAACAGACATACATTGGTTTTAAACCCAATTCCCTCCCTACCTAGCTTCCTGGGAGGAGTCTTGTGACAGCTTGGTGACGGCAGGTAGCATTCGGTCGGTGAGGTCTTTCCCTCCAGATAGCAGGCGGGCAGCGCCAACGTTCTCCATCAGGTTGACCATGTGATGACCTGCACACTTCCTCACCACTGAGTTCAGGTGACTGTTCACAAGAGACAATATCAGGGATGTGATCAGCACCAGATAGAACATAAAGCTTACCGGCCCTCTTTACTGATAAGATATAAGCATGATAAGATGAAATATCTTCAAGCAAAGCATGTCATTCAAGTGCTGGTGCTCAACTTTTGATAGTGCTGGTGCTCAACTTTTGATAGTGCTAGTTGGTGACAGTGAGTGTGTCTGACCTGAGGCCGTTGGTGAGCAGGGCGTTAAGGCTGCGGGTGGGGGTGCAGTGTTGCACCATGCTGTCCAGCGCTGCGTCCACATCCTGCCTGATGAAGGCATTGGATTCCCCAGCCTTCTGCAGCAGAGCCTTGGCAGTGCCCTCCAGCTCCTGGTCCATCCCCTTCTGCAGTGCGGTGTACAGCTCACCCATCACCCCCACAGCAACACGAGACACACCCGACCGAAGGTTCCTCACCTGGGGAGCAATACACTCGGATGATGATGATATTGAATCAGCTAGATAAACATTTCTTCAGCCATCTCACCAAGGGCTTGAATGGTCACGTCCTCATCAGGAGAGAAATAACAGCACCGGAAGAGGTTTCTGACTCCTAACCAATTGGGCTATTGTGTGTGTTTTTTTCCTGTTATTTTTAACTTATTTTGTACATAATGTATCTGCCACCGTCTCGTATGACCTAAAAGAGCTTCTGGATATCAGAACAGCAATTACTAACTTCGTACTGGACAAGATTTCTTCTTTAACGAGTAACGAGTCGGACGCAAAGGATGCCAGGAATCCGACGGTGAGTGAGTAACCCGCTACTACCATCAGTCCTATTAGCCAATGTACAATCATTGGAGAATAAACTGGATGAGCTCCGATCAAGACTATCCTACCAACGGGACAGTAAATACTGTAATATGTTACATTTCACCGAGTCGTGTCTGAACGACAACATGGATAACATACAGCTGGCTTGGTTTTACGTTCATCGGCAAGATAGAACAGCTGCCTCCAGTAAGACAAGGGGTGGCGGTCTGTGTCTATTTGTCAATAACAGCTGGTGCACAAAATCTAATGTCAATGAAGTCTCAAGGTTTAGCTCGCCTGAGGTAGAGTATCTCATAATTAGCTGTAGACCACACTATTTACCAAGAGTTTATCTATATTTTTCGTAGAGGTCTATTTACCACCACAAACCGATGCTGGCACTAAGACCGCATTAAACGAGCTGCATAAGGCCATAAGCAAACCAGAAAATGCTCATCCAGAGGCGGCCCTCCTAGTGGCCGGGGACTTTAATGCAGGGAAACAAATTTCTACATGTGCAACCAGAGGAAAAAGAACTGTAGACCACTTTAACTCCACACACAGAGATGCGTACAAAGCTCTCCCTCGCCCTCCATTAGGCAAATCTGACCATAACTCTATCTTCCTGATTCCTGCTTAAAAGCAACGACTTAAGCAGGAAGTACCAGTGACTCGCTCAATACAGAAGTGGTCAGATGACCCAGATGCTAAGCTACAGAACTGTTTTGCTAGCACAGACTGGAATATGTTCCGGGATTCTTCAAACGGCATCGAGGAGTACACCACATCAGTCACCGGCTTTATCAATAAGTGCATCGATGACGTTGTCCCCACAGCGACCGTACGTAAATACCCCAACCAGAAGCCATGGATAACAGGCAATATCCTCACTGAGCTAAAGGGTGCTGCTTACAAGGAGCGGGACTCTAACCCAGACGCTTATAAGAAATACTGATATGCCCTTCGACGAACCATCAAACAGGAAAAAAGTAAATACAGGACTAAGATTGAATCCTACTACACCGGCTCCAATGCAGGGCTTGCAAACTATTATGGACTACAAAGGGAAGCACAGATGCGAGCTACCTAGTAACAAGCCTACCAGATGAGCTAAATTACTTCAATGCGCGCTTCGAGGCAAGCAACACTGAAGCATGCATGCGAGCACCAGTTGTTCCTGTCGACTGTGTGATCTTGCTCTCCATAGCTGATGTGAATAAGACCTTTAAACAGGTCAACATTCACAAGGCCGCAGGGCCAGACGGATTACCAGGACGTGTACGCCGAGCATGTGCTTACAAACTAGCAAGTGTCTTCACTGACATTTTTAACCTGTCCCTGACCGAGTCTGTAATACCAACATGTTTCAAGCAGACCACCATAGTCCCAACTCCAATTTGCATACCGCCACAACAGATCCACAGATGACGCAATCTCTATTGCACTCCACACTGCCTTTCCCACCTGGACAAAAGGAACACCTACGTGAGAATGCTTTTCATTGACTACAGCTCAGCGTTCAACACCATAGTGCCCTCAAAGCTCATCACTAAGCTAAGGAACCTGGGACTAAACACTTTCCTCTGCAACTGGATCCTGGACTTCCTGACGGGCTGCCTAATGTACTCCCTGTTCACCCATGATTGCACGGCCAAGCACAACTCCAACACCATCATTAAGTTTGCAGACGACACAACAGTGGTAGGCCTGATCACCGACAACGATGAGACAGCCTATAGGGAGGAGGTCAGAGACCTGGCAGTGTGGTACCAGGATAACAATCTCTCCTGTGATCAAGACAAAGTAGATGATCGTGGACTACAGGAAAAGGAGGGCAGAGCAGGTTGAGAGCTTCAAGTTCCTTGGTGTCCACGTCAACAACAAACTAGAATGGTCCAAACACACCAAGACAGTCATGCAGACGACACAACAGTGGTAGGCCTGATCACCGACAACGATGAGACAGCCTATAGGGAGGAGGTCAGAGACCTGGCAGTGTGGTACCAGGATAACAATCTCTCCTGTGATCAAGACAAAGTAGATGATCGTGGACTACAGGAAAAGGAGGGCAGAGCAGGTTGAGCAGGTTGAGAGCTTCAAGTTCCTTGGTGTCCACGTCAACAACAAACTAGAATGGTCCAAACACACCAAGACAGTCATGAAGAGGGCACAACAATGCCTATTACCCCTCAGGAGAGAAAAGTTTTGGCATGGGTCCTCAGATCCTCAAAATGTTCTGGTTCTGGAATGTCCTGCACCATCGAGAGCATCCTGACTGGTTGCATCACCGCCTGGTATGGCAACTGCTCGGCCTCCGACCGCAAGGCACAACAGAAGGTAGTGTGTACGGCCCAGGACATCACTGGGGCCAAGCTTCCTGCCATCCAGGACCTCTATACCAGGTGGTGTCAGAGGAAGGCCCTAAAAATTGTCAAAGACTCCAGCCACCCTAGTCATAGATTGTTCTCTCTAGAGCGCCAAGTCTATGTCTTCTTAATTTAGTAAATACTTTAACACTTATTTTTTCTTAAAACTGCATTGGTTAAAGGCTTGTAAGTAAGCATTTCACTGTATGTAAAATTCGGCGTATGCGACAAATACAATTTGATTTGATTTGACGTAGGAAAATCAGTCGTTAAACGGCTAAAGTCTACAAGCACCATCCTGTTTTGAATTGATTTAGGCGGAGATTATGATTAGAATGAAGAAAATAGATTGGATGACGGTCTCCAGGACAATGGACTGCACATTAACATTTATATAAGACTAAAAGAATGAGGAGTCATGGTCATACCTCTTGGATGAGTGCGAGACAGACGTCATGCAGCCTGTTCAGCAGTATGTCTGAATGGTACAGCGTCAGACCACGGAGAAAGGTGAGGCCATCGATCTTCTTCTCCCTTATTTAAAAATAGAAATTGAACAGTTGCTAAAATGTCACCTAATAGGGATCCAAATCAGGAATAAAACCCACCAGTCGTCTGAGTTGAGGAGTTTGAAGCTCTGTGTCAAAGCTAACTCAGGTTTGGAGAACGGCCGTAGTTCACGCTGCTCTGTCAGGTCACTCTTCTGGTTGGGAGTGCCTGGAGACAACTCATCTGGAGGACACAACCACATAATTAAATACAACACAATTATGATGGACTTTAAAAAAAAATATTTCAATAAATAAGTTTGGTTTTCCCCTCATCAATCTACACACAATAACCCATAATGAAAAACATGGTTTAGAAGTAACAAAACAGAAATATAACATTTACATAACTATTCAGACCCTTTACTCAGTACTTTGTTGAAGCACCTTTGGCAGTGGTTACAGCCTTGAGTCTTCTTGGGTATAACAATATAAGCTTGGCACACCTGTATTTGGAGAGTTTCTCCCATTCTTCTCTGCAGATCCTCTCTGAGATCCTCTCAAGCTCTGTCAGGTTGGATGGGGGGCGTTGCTGCACATCTATTTTCAGGTCTCTCCAGGTTCAAGTCCAGGCTCTGGCTGGGCCACTCAAGGACATTCAGAGACTTGTCCTGAAGCCACTCCTGCATTTTCTTGGCTGTGTGCCTAGGGTTGATGTACTTTTGGAAGGTGAACCTTGCCACCACCATGCTTCACCGTAGGGATGGTGCCAGGTTTCCTCCAGATGTGACGCTTGGCATTCAGGCCAACGAGTTCAATCTTGGTTTCATCAGACCAGAGAATCAAGTTTCTCATGGTCTGAGTCCTTTAGGTCCTTTTTGGTAAACTCCAAGCGGGCTGTCAACTCTTCAGTCTGGCAACTCTACCATAAAGGCATTATTGGTGGAGTGCTGCAGAGATGGTTGTCCTTCTGGAAGGTTCTCCCATCTCCACAGAAGAACTCTGGAGCTCTTTCAGAGTGACCTTCGGTTTATTGGTCACCTCCCTGACCAAGGCCCTTCTGCCCCGATTGCTCAGTTTGTCTGGGTGGCCAGCTCTAGGAAGAGTCTTGGTGGTTCCAAACTTCTTTCATTTAAGAATGATGGAGGCCGCTGTGTCCTTTGGGACCTTCAATGCTGCAGAAATTTGTCGGTACCCTTTCCCAAATCTGTGCCTCAACACAATCCTGTCTTGGAGCTCTGTGGACAATTCCTTCAACCTCATGGCTTGGTTTTTGCTCTGACATGCACTGTCAACTGTGGGAGCTTATATAGACAGGTGTGTGCCTTTCCAAATCATGTCTAATCAATTTAATTTACCACAGGTGAACTCCAATCAAGTTGTAGAAACATCTCAAGGATGATTAATGTTAATCATCTCAAGGATGATTAACAGGATGCAGCTGAGCTCAACTTAGAGTCTCATAGCAAAGGGTCTGAATACTTATGTAAAAAATGTATTTTTTTTTTTAAACCTGTTTTTGCTTTGTCATCATGGGGTAATGTGTGTAGATTGATGAGGAAAAATATTAATTTAATTAATTTTAGAATTAGGCTTTAACATTGTAAAACAGTGCCTTCAAGAAAGTATTCACACCCCTTGACTTATTCCAAATGTTGTTGTGTTACAGCCTAAATTCAAAATGGATTAAATACATACATTTTTCTCTCACTCATCTATACACAATACCCCATAAAGATAAAGTGAAAAAGTGTTTTAATTTAATTGAAAATTAAATACAGGAATAGCTAAGGATTGTGATTTTCTTTTTATCCTAAAAAAAACCTCCTTTGTCCATGCTGATGACAAGCATACTCATAACATGATGCAACCACTACCATGCTTGAAAATGTGAAGAGGGGTACTCAGTGATGTGTTGTGTTGTGTTGGATTTGCCCCAGACATAACACTTCAGGACATACAGTGAAGTTAATTTCTTTGCCACAGTTTTTGCTGTTTTATATAGGGCCTTATTGCAAACAGGAACAACTTATTTAGGCTTGCCATAACAAAGGGGTTGAATACTTATTGACCCAAGACATTTCAGCTTTTCATTTTTAATTAATTAATTATTTTCTAAAAACATAATTCCACTTTGACATTATGGGGTATTGTGTGTAGGCCAGTGACACAAAATAAAAATGTAATCCATTTAAAATTGAGGCTGTAACACAACAAAACGTGGAAAAATCGAAGGGGTGTGAATACTTTCTGAAGGCACTCTATGGCCACAACAGTGTCAACAACACACAGCAGTGTCACCTCTACTGTTACATTACAGTTCTATCAGTCACTGGCTAAATGAAGCAGCGTTGCGTGGGAGGAGACATATTAATAGAAGCTGTGAAAAAACTTTGCACTCCATTATCTAAGAGAACATCTCATTTACTGTTGCCAATCTCTCCTACTGTTGGAGCTGCGATGGGCTAACTAGTAGTGCACTAAACCTCTTTAGAGTGAGATATGATGTGTTGACGAGATGCATCTACCCACCATGTTAAAATTAATTTGCTAAAATGAACGAGAGACCTCACAGAACATACAGTTCTGTATTTAATGCAATGACGAAAAACAATGTGGCTCTACCCTATAACTGCAAATAGATAGTGATTATATGATGACTGCCAGACTGTTCCACTGACCTGAGCTATGTGAGAGGGACGGCCGTGTACTGCTGAGACTGGGAGCCCTCCTCAGGCGGGCCAGGGTGCTCCTGGGGTTGGGAGGGACAGTGGGGGGGCTAGGCTGGTGGGGGGGACTGAAACATTTAATGGGGCTCTGGGGTCGCTCCGGGGTGGCAGGAGACTCGTCTGGTAGAGAGTCAGCCATGGTGGACGTCACTATGCTACCGTTCAGATGCAAGTCTGTTAGGCGAAGAACAAACACTATAGAGATGAACCACAAGCGGGAAGACACATACTACTGTCAGAACAAAAACTACAAAACATTTTGCAACATTACAAAAGCCAGTGTATCAAGCAAAATCATGTACTAGGATTATGGATAGTATTGGAGGGTTAAGGAAGAAACATTGCACCTTTGGAAATGGCTTCTGAATCCTCTGTAGCCACGTCATTTTGCACCTGTCTGAGGCGCAGGCGCATCCTGTCAGCTCTCTGACGATCCCCCAGGGCGGGCTGGCCCTCCTGCTGCGCCAATCGGTGCTGCCTCATCTTGTTCCGAGCAAACCTAGACGTTCTCACCTTTTCCTGCACACAAACACATAACACTCCAGCCAAATACATGCCACCGGTATAACTGACTGATAGCAGTGATAGAGGGACATTTTCTCTCAATCCGCAATGCCTAATGGGAAATGTAGTCTCAGAGGTTGTTGGTGGTGTTTGTACAGTATGGTGGACCTGCTCACCCTGGCCTCCTCTGCGTCTGGGCTGTCATCGGGGTCCAGGTGGTTGCCGGTGACAGCATGGCTGTAGATGCCAGTTGGAGGGTCACTGGGCAGCTTGGTCATACAGTCGCCCTGCTCCATCGACATGGCAATGCCTGGACGGTTGGACAGAACCCCCAAACCTAACACTCCTGCAGAGGGGGGAAGTGAAGAAGATTCAAGAGCACTCAAGCTAATGTTTTCATTGAAACCGTTATTCAGCAAAGTTCAATATGACTACATGGAACTCTATTCCACATCAAGTAACTCACGCAAGCAGTAAACACTCATTTAAAATACACCTTATGGAACAGCGGGACTGTGAAGAGACACACACACATGATAACATACGCACTATACACACACACACATACACACAGATGTTTGTATTGTAGTAGAGCAGTGGACTGAGGGCACACACTTAATGTGTTGTAAAATCTGTTGTCAAATGTAATGTTTTCAATTGTATATACAGTGCGTTCGGAAAGTATTCAGACCCCTTGACCTTTTACACATTTTGTTACGTTACAGCTTTCTTCTAAAATGGATCAAATAAAAAAATTGCCTCAATCTACACACAATATCCCATAATTACAAATGTCTATATAAAAAAAGAAAATACTTATGTAAATACCCTTTAGTATGAGCCGGGCCAAACTGAGCAATCAGGGTAGAAAGGCCTTGGTCAGGGAGGTGACCAAGAACCCGATGGTCACTCTGCAGAGTTCCTAGGTGGAGATGGGAGGACCTTCCAGAAGGACAACAATCTCTGCAGCACTCCACCAATCAGGCATTTATGGTAGAGTGGCCAGACGGAAGCCACCCATAAGTAAAAGGCATATGACAGCCCGCTTGGAGTTTGCCAATAGGCACCTAAAGATAACAAGATTCTCTGGTCTGATGAAACCAAGATATAACTATTTGGCCTGAATGCCAAGCGTCACGTCTGGAGAAACCTGGCACCATCCGTACGGTGAAGCATGGTGGTGGTGGCATCATGCTGTGGGGATGTTTTTCAGTGGCAGGGACAGGGAGACTAGTCAGGAACGAGGGAAAGATGAACGGAGCAAAGTACAGAGAGATCCTTGATGAAAACCTTCTCCAGAGCGCTCAGGACCTCAGACTGGGGTGAAGATTCACCTTCCATTAGGACAACGATCCTAAGCACACAGCGAAGACAAAGCAGGAGTGGCTTCGGGACAAGTCTCTGAATGTCCTTGAGTGGTCCAGCCACAGCCCAGACTTGAAACAGACCAAACATCTCTGGAGAGACCTGAAATTAGCTGTGCAGTGACGCTCCCCATCCAAGCTGACAGAGCTTGGGAGGATCTGCAGAGAATAATGGGAGAAACTCCCCAAATACAGGTGTGCCAAACTTGTAGCGTAATACCCAAAAAGACTCGAGGCTGTAATCGCTGCCAAAGGTGCTTCAACAAAGTACTGAGTAAAGGGTCTGAATACTTATGTAAATGTGATATTTCTGTTTATTATTTTTAATACATTTGCAAACATTTCTAAAAACCTGCGTTTGCTTTGTCATTATGGGGTATTTTGTGTAGATTGATGAGGGAAAAAAACGATTTAATCCATTTCTGCCTTAATGTGTCTGGACCCCATGAAGAGCAGCTGCTACCTTGGCACTAGCTAATGGGGATCCATAATAAATACAAATACAAAGCTTAAACCTTGAGCAGTACAGTGCATTTACATAGCTACAGAATACTGTAAGCAGTGACGACTTTCAAAATATGATGCCCTCTCTCCTCTGCAAGTCTTTGCCTGTTACTCTGCCAAAGCTAAGTGTATTGCCAACTACAAGAGTTAATCCAAACAATTATTTGACTTGGCCCGGATACTGTGTGGCCACAGGCAGGGCCTTGAGTACTGTGAGATTTGGCTCTGGAAAATTCCACCCAAAAACTATATTTTGGTATTTGTTCCATTAGTCCATTGTTGATATATCCCAAAATGTTTTGCATGTCAGCAATCAAGTTTTCAAGATATAGGATACAAATACAAAAAGATCTCAGAACACAGTATTGGGCATCTAAACAACGGCACAGAGTTGTAAATAATGGGCCTCCCGAGTGGTGCAGTGGTCTAAGGCACTGCGTCGCAGTGCAAGCTGCTTTACTACAGATGCGTGTTCGAGCCTCGTCTGTGTCGCAGACGGCCGCGACCGGGAGACCCCGACGCACAATTGGCCCAGCGTCGTCCGGGTTAGGGAGGGTTTGGCCGGCCGGGTTGTCCTTGTCCCATCGTGCTCTAGCATCTCCTGTGGCGGGCCGGGCGCATGCAATTTGACTCAGTCGCCAGGTTTACGGTGGTTCCTCCGACACATTGGTGCGGCTGGCTTCCGGGTTAAGCATTCATTGTGTCAAGAAGCAGTGCGGCTTGGTTTCGGAGGACGCACGGCTCTCAACCTTCGCCTCTCCCGAGTCCGTACGGGAGTTGTAGCGATTGGACAAGACTGTAACTACCAATTGGATATGACGAAAATGGAAAATAAATATATATAAAAAGAGTTTTAAATAAGAGGAGACAGTTAAGGACTGACCTCTGCCAACCACACCTTCAGGCATGTCAGTGACAGGTGAGTTCCTGTTGATCTGGGACCCTGAGGAACAGAGAAACATAATATTTTTTAAAAAAACATGTCACTGAAATATATGGAAAACATATAGAAAAACCCCCCATAATTTAAGGACAGTGATATGCCTCAATGGAGCAGACCTCCTTGCAGTGACTGACCTTTGGCAGGCTTCAGGGCTTTGACTGGCTCCCGGCAGGATGGTCTAGTTCGGGGTGGAGAGTATGCTCTAGTCCGGTCCTCTTCCTCAGGTTCCATTGGTCCGTTCGAGTGGGGGACTCTTTGACCAATCACACTTACTTCAGTTATGATTTTATCTCTGAGTGGAAACACTGGTGAAGAAAACACACGATTAGAGCTTAATCAGCAACAGAAACAACACCAATCAGAGAGATCCTTTTCCATGTGAAATCCTCACTGTACCTTGAAGGGCACTGACGTCCATGGAGACAGAAGACCTCAGCTTAGCAGAAGGCACTCTAGCAATGGGAGGCTTTGCTGAAGAGGCAGAATTCCCAGGGCTGCTGACAGAGGTCAGAGTTGATTCACCAGAAGGGATATCATATCTATCAGACCTTGGTGTGTGTCTACTTGAATGCATGAATATCATAGCTTGACCTCTTTGCCCCCCATTATTCTTGAATAATGTGGAATGTACCTGGTTTTGGTGCCGTTGAGGGTAGAGTTTGGGGGTGAACAGACGCTGGAGAGGCCTCTCTTGCTAGCTGGGCTGGTGACAGTGGGGGAGGTTTGAGAGGGGGAGTCCAGAGCCAGCTCCAGTTTCATAGCGGAGTCTGGGCTATCTGGGTCAGGGTCTGAGCCACTCAGACTCACCTTGGCCTTCTTCTTAGCTGCACTGCAGCGCAGGGAGCGCAGAGAGTTCAGCATCTGTAAACAACAACAGCATATTAGCTCATCAGTAACCTGAGAGCAAGGCGAGAGTGTGCTGTGAATACAGATACTATTTTATGCATGGGTGTATATCCATGACAACTTAGATATCAAGTCTCTTAACCCAGGACTAACATTACAACACAGATACCTAGTCCCAAATATTACCCATTTCACCACCACTGCACTAATGAAGAGAAAACATGATCCACATTACATCTTCCTGCCCTGAGGTATCCAGAGTTATGGGTACAGCTATGAATAAATCCCTGATGGCAAGATGGCAGCTTTCAGACAGTGTCCTAGCTACATTCAGCTCGAGACGTCACTAAGCAGAGCCATGTGTGTAAAATAGTGATCCTAACCTCCTGCCGGTCCAGGTTGTCCTCTTCCTGCTCCTGGCCTTGGTTCCTCTCAGACAGGTGGTCCTGCAGGCTGGATGGAGATGGAGGATTGAACCGCTGGCCATTCTGAGACTGGCCCAGCTCTGGCAGGGGAAGGCCTGGAGACCGTGAAACAGGCATCACGGTCCGCGTCCCACTCAGAGCCTGCCGGAAAGACGAGGCAGACGAGGAGCTCACCAGAGAGGCACGGAGAGGCCGTGGAGAACACCTGCTGGATGAGAAGTCATCTGTGGGGACAAAGAGAGCACTCAACAACATGCCTCAACTAAATAACATCACTACCAGGATCTACCCAATAAAATGCAGTAGATACCAGACCCATACTTGATATGTCTTTCCATGAGCTGGGGTCTAGTCTGTGGGGGCTGCTCTCTCTCTTGTTGGGCCAGGTGTTGGACATAGACAGTGAGGAGTCAGCATGGCGGCGGGACAGTGTTGGGGTCAGCAGGCCCCCGGGGAGTGTAGCCAGAGGGTAGGAGGGCAGTAGGAAGGTGCCCTGGGCTGAGGGGTTGGAGGGGAGTGAGAAAGTGCGCTCAACGCCGGGGGTCCCGGGCAGGAGACGGGCCTTGTGTACCACTGCAACACAAAGATCCTTCAGTTACCTTTCAATTAAACTAGGTTCTGTAGATGGGACGTAGGCTGAGCAGAGTAAAGACTTCCTCACCGCCCTCTGTGTCAGAGAAGTTGGTCGATTTGAAGGTGTCAGGGTCCAAGTCAAGGCTCCCACTCCTTCTTAATCGTCCTGGGGATTCCCTCCTTCTAGTGGACAGGGGCTTATGGGGCTCTACAGAACCTGGAGGACAACGACGAATCAGCTATTACTCTACCTCATAACCATTATCTATTCTCTATCAATACAGTATGATGTCTTATTGTTGGTGGCTTCAGCAAGTCATGTTTAGTTTCAAAGTGATACGGTCAATTGAGTCCTCTTCATTGAGGGTAAGCTAAAGTTGAGGTCAGGCTAACCTGTGAGCCCAGTGACTGGTATGGGAATGTAAACTGATCCTAGTTTGTGTCATTTGATAAATGATTCAGTCTAGGTTTAATATATTTGGCTAAGTCAGAGCTTAGTTAAAACATGCATTGACAAACCCATTATTTCAGTAACGATGGAAAACAGCTTTTACGAGAGAGTAGCGGAGGATATCTTTTACAGAGACCATTTGTTCATGCTGGGTGCTAAACGTATCTGGCGTGTTCTGCGGCCTGCGAGCACAGGCTGCTCTTTTAAACAGTGGCTACGTAGCGGTTCACACACTCCCCACCCCAAAACACTCAACTCGCTCACACACAATTCAGCATAGCATCTAGCAGTTTTTGTATTCCACCGCAAACTGTAAAAACAAATAACATTTGTGTAGGCTACTTTAGCAAAGTCTTGTACAATATTTTGGTATATGGACTAATTTCAAATTCCCAATACAATTGTAGTCTTCACTTAGAGGATTACATTCAGCATTGTGTCAAGATTACATACAGTATATGTATACCGAGGCAGTGGAGGTGGGCCTAAGCTATATCAGAGCAGTACTTATGTCCAAATCAACCAATCATAACCCTAAATTGGCTTGTAGTTTATTCTCCTGTCACAGGTTGCCTCACTGTAAGGTATCTTGATAAAAGGTCAAGTTGCACACCAAGACCCTGGCAATTGAATACTTAAGTATTACCGCTAGCATCCCCGCTTGAGAAGATACCATGTTCATGACACAGTATTTGCTGTATTGTTTAAACTGGCTTCCCCACCTAGTCTGGTGCTTTCCTTCCTTTGAGAGCTGTTCTCCTGACCAGTCTTTCAGAGTGAGCAAAGTCAAGTGGGCTAGTTGACTGCAATGGGAAGGAAGCCTCTGACAGGTTGGTGGACGTGACCAAAAAAAATCAACTGTGACTGCAAAGTGGAGGAACTTTAATAATTCATTGTAGCCAACTCTACTGCTTTCATCCATTTTACTGGCCTTCCTCCCTCACAATTAAAACCTCATATATTGTCCTTTGTCTACAGAGAACAGAAAATGTATGCATTTGATCACATTGGGTCCATACTTGCGAACATTAGAAAACGTTTAAAACTTAACCTGGACCCCAGACTCACAATGCGCATCAGCCTATTACAATAGTCAACGTAGTTGCATGTGATAGAACTCTACATCGTAGCTGATCCAATCATATAGCATAGGGCTAACGTGTGCCAGGTTAAACCTCACCAGCTGACAGTGATTATTCCCTGCAACAAATTCTTCATCAGCCCATCAAAGACTTTAGATCCACCAACCAATGGCATTTCTTAAAGGTCCAGTGCAGCTGTTTTTATCTCAATATTACACTGAACACAAATATAAATGCAATATGCAACAATTTTACTGAGTTACAGTTCATATAAGAAAATCAGTCAACTGAAATAAATTAATTAGGCCCTAATCTATGGATATCATATGACTGGTAATACAGATATGCATTTGTTGGTCACAGATACCTAAAAAAAAAAGTTGTCAGTATCTGGTTTGACCACCATTTGCCTCATACAGCGCTACACATCTCCTTCGCATAGAGTTGATCAGGATGTTGATTGTGGCCTGTGGAATGTTGTCCCACTCCTCTTCAATGACATGCCGCTCAGCAAGGAAGAAGCCACTGCTCCAAAACCGCCTTAAAAAAGCAAGACTACGGTTTGCAACTGCACATGGGGAAAAATATCATACTTTTTGGAGAAATGTCCTCTGGTCTGATGAAACAAAAATAAAACTGTTTGGCCATAATGACCATCGTTATGTTTGGAGGAAAAAGGGGGAGGCTTTCAAGCCGAAGAACACCATCCCAACCGTGAAGCACGAGGATGGCAGCATCATGTTGTGGGGGTGCTTTGCTGCAGGAGGAACTGGTGCACTTCACAAAATAGATGGCATCATGAGGAAGGAAAATTATGTGGATATATTGAAGCAACATCTCAAGACATCATTCAGGAAGTTAAAGCTTGGTCGCAAATGGGTCTTCCAAATGGACAATGACCCCAAGCATACTTCCAAAGTTGTAGCAAAATGGCTTAAGGACAACAAAGTCACGGTATTGGAGTGGCCATCACAAAGCCCTGACCTCAATCCTATAGCATTTGTGGGCAGAACTGAAAAAGTGTGTGCGAGCAAGAAGGCCTACAAACCTTACTCAGTTACACCAGTTCTGTCAGGAGGAATAGGCCAAAATTCACCCAACGTATTGTGGGAAGCTTGTGGAAGGCTACCCAAAACGTTTGACCTAAGGTAAACAATTTAAAGGCAATGCTACCAAATACTAATTGAGTGTATGTAAACTTCTGACCAACTGGGAATGTGATGAAAGAAATAAAAGCTGAAATAAATAATTCTCTCTACTATTCTTCTGACATTTCACATTCTTAAAATAAAAGGATCATAACTGACCTAAAACAGGGAATTTTTACTAGGATTTAATGTCAGGAATTGTGAAAAACTGAGTTTAAATGTATTTGGCTAAGGTGTATGTAAACTTCCGACTTCAACTGTAAGTGTATTCTACACTACGGATTAACATTTTCTGAAAAAATCGAATGACAAGAAATTACAAAAATTAGCAGATTAGCAACAAATAAAAGAGAACAGGTTGTTTCATGGAAGCCTTTAGTCTAGCGTATTTACTTCACACAAACAGATTTTTTACTTTAAAATCTCTTGGAGCTAGGTGGGGGGGGGTAATCAGAGTAGATATGGATTTTTTTTTAAATAGAGTTGGTCCCCGTTAAGATACCTTGATATTCAAAGAATTTCCACTCTTCATCTCCCCGTTATTCATGAGTTGATCTGCATAATCATCAACTCGATTTTGCCAAATATAGGAGATATTCTGTCATTCGTTGAAGGAGGTTATCTAGCAAGCTTAGCAACTTTGATCATTTGACATTTGTTTGACTCCCGTTTCAAAATTCGTAAGATTAGACAACGCTATCCTCTGGGTGCGATCTGTGCGTCCTGAGCTCCCTCCGTTTCGAGATAGCTTACTGTTGAAATGCGCTTAATTAATTGAGGAAGATGATAACGCTCTGAATTTCTGAACAATTCACAATAATGTCACTGTCGATATAAGATATTTACTCTATCATTGTTAAATATCAGTGTCATTTGCTCACCACATAGTGGTGCAGCGACCCTCTTATTTGAGGACAACCCTGGCATAGTGACCATATCTTGGTTTTAAACGATTTGAATGGGCACTTCTGATTTTTGATGTATTTCCCCGGACCCTGGGATAAATTGGAATTATTCCCGGTATTGAAACTTGGTAGATTTTTTTGAAAATATTAATCCCAAGCCTGCAAGTATATGGAATATAGCCTATAGTAGCGACAGGTTAGCACAGGGCTAAATCTGCCAGGTTATCTGATGGGAACACACATTCTCCCCCTACATTTTCCTACTAGCACTCTTTGCTGATACAGTGGGGAGAACAAGTATTTGATACACTGCCGATTTTGCAGGTTTTCCCACTTACAAAGCATGTAGAGGTCTGTAATGTTTATCATAGGTACACTTCAACTGAGAGAGACGGAATCTAAAGAAAATCACATTGTATGATTTTTAAATAATTAATTTGCATTTTATAGCATGACATAAGTATTTGATCACCTACCAACCAGTAAGAATTCCGGCTCTCACAGACCTGTTAGTTTTTCTTTAAGAAGCCCTCCTGTTCTCCACTCATTACCTGTATTAACTGCACCTGTTTGAACTCGTTACCTGTATAAAAGACACCTGTCCACACACTCAATCAAACAGACTCCAACCTCTCCACAATGGCCAAGACCAGAGATCTGTGTAAGGACATCAGGGATAAAATTGTAGACCTGCACAAGGCTGGGATGGGCTACAGGACAATAGGCAAGCAGCTTGGTGAGAAGGCAACAACTGTTGGCGCAATTATTAGAAAATGGAAGAAGTTCAAGATGACGGTCAATCTCCCTCGGTCTGGGGCACCATGCAAGATCTCACCTCGTGGGGCATCAATGATCATGAGGAAGGTGAGGGATCAGCCCCGAACTACACGGCAGGACCTGGTCAATGACCTGAAGAGAGCTGGGACCACAGTCTCAAAGAAAACCATTAGTAACACACTACGCCGTCATGGATTAAAATCCTGCAGCGCACGCAAGGCCCCCTGCTCAAGCCAGCGCATGTCCAGGCCCGTCTGAAGTTTGCCAATGACCATCTGGATGATCCAGAGGAGGAATGGGAGAAGGTAATGTGGTCTGATGAGACAAAAATAGAGCTTTTTGGTCTAAACTCCACTCGCTGTGTTTGGAGGAAGAAGAAGGATGAGTACAACCCCAAGAACACCATCCCAACCGTGAAGCATGGAGGTGGAAACATCATTCTTTGGGGATGCTTTTCTGCAAAGGGGACAGGACGACTGCACCGTATTGAGGGGAGGATGGATGGGGCCATGTATTGCGAGATCTTGGCCAACAACCTCCTTCCCTCAGTAAGAGCATTGAAGATGGGTCGTGGCTGGGTCTTCTATTATGACAACGACCCGAAACACACAGCCAGGGCAACTAAGGAGTGGCTCCGTAAGAAGCATCTCAAGGTCCTGGAGTGGCCTAGCCAGTCTCCAGAACTGAACCCAATAGAAAATCTTTGGAGGGAGCTGAAAATCCGTATTGCCCAGCGACAGCCCCGAAACCTGAAGGATCTGGAGAAGGTCTGTATGGAGGAGTGGGCCAAAATCCCTGCTGCAGTGTGTGCAAACCTGGTCAAGAACTACAGGAAACGTATGATCTCTGTAATTGCAAACATAGGTTTCTGTACCAAATATTAAGTTCTGCTTTTCTGATGTATCAAATACTTATGTCATGCAATAAAATGCAAATTAATTACTTAATTTTCTGGATTTTTGTTTTAGATTCCGTCACTCACAGTTGAAGTAGAGTACCTATGATAAAAATTACAGACTTCTACATGCTTTGTAAGTGGGAAAACCTGCAAAATCGGCAGTGTATCAAATACTTGTTCTCCCCACTGTAGCTACGTTAAGGAAAAACTATGACTGAAATATGTGGTTGTTCCGCCTAGCTATCTAAAGATGAATGCACTAACTGTAAGTTGCTGTGAATAAGAGTGTCTGCTAAATTGCTGAAATGTACATGTTGGAACAGCTAACACAGAGTTTGATCACGCGCCACTATGTCAGAGATTTTAATTGGCACATTGAGGTCCAGGTTAAACTTGAACTTTTTCTAATGTTTGCAAGTATGGCCCCATAGGAATAACCAAATGCTTTCTCAACAGCTCATTCTCAATGCCAGCCTCCATGGCTCATATTAAGTGTCTATTTATTGAACGCCTACGAATGGCATTGACACTAAACAGCAGGAACATGAAGAGGAGTGACTGACTCCCACATCAACCATGTTTAGAGAAATCACCCCCTCCCCCTCACATCAAGGACACCTCCATATATTGTCAGCATACATTACACAACTCTCTACCTATGCATTCTTGGAGAGAAATACCTTTACACAGCGGTTTGAGATGGAGAGGACAGTAAATTACTTTGAAGCATGCTAATGTCCATATTAGGCTTTCTTGGTACTTGTCTTGCATACACACTCTCTTGCCAACAATAACAGCAAAATATAGGCAATTAACCCATGGTATTCTTTAATCATTAATGATTATTGTTGTGTGTATGGCACTCTTCTGCCAGGGGGCCTAGCAACTCAATCATGTCAGTGCTCTGAGTGACGTGCAATAGCGTGTCTCCTTGACTCGGCGAGATAATCCAATTCAAAGCTGGTTTAATCTAGAGCCAGGCTAACTTCGGCACTGACAGCAACTCAACTGCACCTCGTCAGCTTGCATGGTAGCTCTTGATGCATAAAAGAGACAGAAATGGGCACTTACCGAAACTGGGGACATATGTCTCCGGGCTCCGCTTCCGGGAGAGGGACAAGCAGTCTTCACTGATGACCTGAGGAGATGGAATCAGGGGATAACTATTTTGACAATTATCTGTCACTGAGAGCCATAATACTGGGTCAAGTTCATGTCAAACATAAACTACTATTTGAAAACAGAGAGCCTACCATGGATCAACTGTAATTTCATCCATTGGTATCAACAAAGGGATGTTGCAGCGATTTAGCTTAGACAACAAACTGTGTGCTCTGGGATTCTGTCAGTGTATAAATGCAAACTTCAATGGCGTCTGTTCTACTTCAATGACGTGTACTATTCTGATTAAACTTTTACTATAAAAAGAGGTGCAGCCATGGCACATTTGAAGCGTCACAGTAAAATTGATCTCTGGAGGTAAAGAAAATTATGGGCAGTTTTCACCTCGCTGCTCACCAAAGCTTCCCTAAGACAGGGTGTTAAGATCCATCTCACATTAAATGCAACTCACATTCCTGTCAGATTTAACCACTGCGATCTGAATCAACACTAGAGCAGTAAGGCTGTGTTTTTTTGACCAATCAAAAAATCTGATGTGAAAAGATCAGGGGCCGGAGTCCCAAAATCTTAAGGCTAAGCTCATCTTTACAACCTTCCTAGGAGCATTTTTAAATCTCAGAGCTGTTTCTCAAAACCATTGTTTACTAAAGTTGCACTTGAAAATGCTTGTTATTTAAAACAGCTAAGTGAGTCATTTTGCCTACTTTATAAACAGAAGATCTCTGTCTAACATAGAATCAAGGTGTTTATTTTTCTGTCTGTGACTGCCAACAACTTCAAATACAAAGTTGCCAATGTCTTGCAATTGCAACAAACAAGCGAAAGTAAAGTACTGTATATACAGTAGGATTATAGGCTCCCAGACACCCTGGACCCACTCGAATTTGCATATAGCCCGAACAGATCGACAGATGACGCAATCTCTATTAGATAGATAGGTACTTTATTGATTTCTTAATTTCTTATTGCACTCCACACTGTGCAATAAGTGTGAATGGACCCACTCGAGTGGGTCCATTCACTCCTGATGTATTTACCTGTTGCAACCTCCACAACTACTTTTATTATTATTTGACCCTGCTGGTCATCTATGAACATTTGAACATCTTGGAGAAAGAACTGGCCTTAATGGCCATAATCTCCACCCGGCACAGCCAGAAGAGGACCACCCCTCAGAGCCTGGTTCCTCTCTAGGTTTCTTCCTAGGTTTTGCATTTCTAGGGAGTTTTTCCTAGCCACCGTGCTTCTACATCTGCATTGCTTGCTGTTTGGGGTTTTAGGCTGGGTTTCTGTATAGCACTTTGTGACATCGGCTGATGTAAAAAGCGCTTTATAAATACATTTGATTGATTGATTGACACTGCCCTCTCCCACCTGGATTGGAGGAATACCTATGTGAGAATGTTTTTCATGGACTACAGCTCAGCGTTTAACACCATAGTGCCCTGCAAACTCATCCCCAAGCTAGGGACCCTAGAACTGTACACCTCCCTCTGCAACTGGATCCTGGACTTCCTGACGCGCCGCCCCCAGGTGGTGAAGGTAGGCAACAACACATCCGCCACACTGACCCTCAACACGGGGGCCCCTCAGAGGTGTGTGCTTAGTCCCCTCCTGTACTCCCTGTTCACCCACGACTGTATAGCCACGCAAGACTCCTATACCATCATTAAGTTTGCTGACGACGGTTGTAGGCCTGATCACCAACGATGATGAGACAGCCCATAAGGAGGTAAGTTACCTAGCAGTGTGGAGCCAGGACAATAACCTTTCCCGCAACCTCAGGAAGACAAAGGAGCTAATCGTGGACTACAGGAAACAGAGGGTTGAGCACGCCCCAATATACATTGACGGGACTGTAGTGGAGTGGGTCGAGAGTTTTAAGTTCCTCAGTGTCCACATCAATAAGGAATTAACGTGGTCCACACACACCAAAATAGTCGTGATGACTATACAACTGCACCATAATAGTCGTGATGACTATACAACTGCATCTTGACTGGCTGCATCACCGCTTGGTATAGCAACTGCTTGGCATTCGACCGCAAGGCACTACAGAGGGTAGTGCGTACGGCCCAGTAGATCACCGAGCTCTATGCCATCCAGACCTCTATACTAGGCGGTGTCAGAAGAAGACCCTAAAAATGGTCAAAGACGCCAGCCGCCCAAGTCATAGACTGTTCTCTCTGCTACCGCACGGCAAGCGGTACCGATACACCAAGTCTGGAACCAACAGGAACCTGAACGCCTTTTACCCCCAAGCCATAAGACTGCTAAATAGTTAAAATAGTAAACCAATAGCTACCCGGACTATCTGCATTGACCCTTTTTGCTCATCACATATGCTGCTGTTACTGTTTATTATCTATCCTGCTGCCTAGTCACTTTATCCCTACCTACCTTCATTCCTGTGTTAATGATGATAATTCTGTAATTTATTTTACCACTATAGTCTATTTATTGTCCTACCTCCTAACCTTACTGCATTTTGCACTACATTTTGCACTCTGTATATAGATTTTCTATTGTGTTTTTTTTTTTGACTGTTTGTTTAATGTGTAACTCTGTGTTGTTTTTGTCGCACTGCTTTGCTTTGTCTTGGCCAGGTCGCAGTTGCAAATGAGAACTTGTTCTCAACTGACCTACCTGGTTAAATAAAGGTGAAATAAAAAAAATAAAAATAAAAATATGTACATATCCACCTCAATTACCTCGTACCCCTGCACATTGGCTCAGTATTGGTAGCCTGTGTATATAGCCAGGTTATCGTTACTAATTGCACCCAGAGGATTCCATTATTTCTCATTTTCTTCTCTCTGCCCGTAAGTAAGCATTTCACTGTTAGTCTACACCTGTCATTTACGAAGCATGTGACAAACATTTGATTCAATTTTTATTTGATGATGTGCCAAATCTGTGATTTAGTGCAGTATTATTGGGTAAGAATAGGCTAAACCGCCTCAATATTTGCAGCCATAGGTTATTATATAGCTCTAGGAGCTGATCCGTCGTCAGTATTGTGAAATAATTCTGATGTTAAGGTAATATCTGAGTGGATAAAGCTGATCCGAGAGCAGCGCTGCCTTTCTTTCGGTATCGACATGCTACAATGAAGCGAACGTTCTCTCTACGTGGTGCTTTGGGAAACGTATTTGACACTGTTGGCCGTTATAGGAACGATGTATCGTTAAAACACTCCCAAGCCTAAGTTCCATCACTATCGGGAAACCGGGCCCTGATGTCATTGATCAAAAGAACAATTAGTGGGAAAAAGATCAGAATTGGGTTGCCTGTGTGAAAGCAGCCTAAGTGGTTGATGTTCCACAGTCGCATCTGGTCCTATGATATCTTCACATGCATTGCCAACTAAGTTTCAAGCCCCATCTGAATACAAGTGTGTTGTTTGGCAAAGATGTTGCTGGGAAACAAGGACTACTATAAACATAAGGTTTCACTGGCAGGATCTGAAATGACTTTGGTGCACAGAGCAAACCTCAAAAAAGCCTCTTTGAACAAGTAGTTTTCAACTATTGTGATCAAATAATTAAATCAAATCAAATTATATTGGTCGCATACACATATTTAGCAGATGTTAATGCAGGTGTAGCGAAATACTTGTAAAAATTTAAAATGGTCAAATTTCAACGATTTAATAGTACCTGAATGCTCACTAAAACCTTTTGCACTACGTGAAGCCAATAAGACGATTGAGCTCTTGAGTCTGTGCCACTGCTGGGATGTCTCCCCTGCGGATCTTTATCTAAGCGCATAGCCTATACTTTTGTTGCATCTTTGCGGCTACAGTTCAGTAGCAAGTAGGCTACTCTATTATACCAAAAAAGGGAAGATGGCCGGTGTTTCCCCACTACAAACAAACTTATGCCACTGTCTGACACTGACAGCTGAGTGTTTCAGTATCTGAGAGAATTAAATTAGATTAACAGATTGACTTCCCTGATAAGATGATCTGGGAGTAAACCCATTGAGAAAGCTCTTTGGATCATCACTGTCATCAAGGAGCAGGTGCCCTGTAATATGAGGTGATTGTCTCCTCAAAGCACTCAAATCAAATCTGTAGTCTAGCCTACATGATCTCATAGCAACCAAGATGGATAAACTAACCTTTTCTGTCTAATGTGGATCGTGCAACAGATATTCATCAAAACTCTCTATCGACGTACAGTAGGCCTACATTTTCCATAACTGACCTCAGCTTAAATTCCTGAGAATACAGCTCTGAGATGACAAACGCACAAATTGCAATGTCACACAGTAGTGACGGTGGGGGGGACAATAGCTACGTATCGCAATATTATATTTGGATGATATATCGATATTTGTCTCCAAATATCGATTTGTAGCATAGTAATAACAAATAAAAAAGGTATTATGTACCTGCGCCAAAACAGCTGTATTTTTCATTCTATAGCTTTTTCTCCATTTTATTTTCAAATAGTGAGCCAATATGTTTTCAGCATTTCTGTTTGGAAAAATGTAGGTGAAAGAAAACAGTACAGATAAAAAAAATTAACTGGTAAAAACAGTGAGCATGTGAGGTTGGAAACACAAAAGGGCTACACATAGAAGTATAAAAAAGTACTTTGTATCTGATAAAGAATAAACTATGTGAGGTGCAGCAGTGGGGAGGGTAAAGGTTATCGTTGTATGCATGAATTTGGGAGTAAACCTGGAAGAATCCATTGAAGGGTTTAGGTAGGCTGTCTGGGAGGTATGTGTGTATTTGTAGATGAAGGTGCATAATTTGAGTATATTAATGTTGTAGATAGACAATATTGTGAGTTTCTTAGACAGATTGCGCCAAGCCGTTAGAGGTGGCTAGTCTTGCTAATTTCTTCTGTGTGACGAGTAATTTGTGTAGGTAGAACGCATATGTACAGGCCCAGACAATATTGCAGTAAATGAGATATGGGTAAATTAAACTGTAGTATAGTGTTGGGAAGCAAGCCTGAACCAAACCACTAATCTTTCTGATGATACCAACGGACCTCACCACTTTGCTGAAGACAAGGTGAATATGATCTTTACAGGACAACTTTTCAACTAGAACACCTAGGAATCTAGAGGATGAAACCTGGTCCATTTCATTCACACCAATTGAAATTCTGGCTTTTCTTTTTTTTTTTTTTACTATATTTCTAATTCTTACCAGTGAATACATGAAGTTGGATTTTGTTTACATTTAAAGATAATTTGTTTATCTGGAACCATTCATAAAATGTGCCAAGCCGAAATTGGCTTCAATGATTAGTGAATCGAAATTCTTGCGTGATAAAATCAAGTTGGTATCATCAGCAAAAATAAATGGGAAGTATGGTAGCAGACACAGCAGCAAGGTCATGGATATAGATTGGGAATAACAAAGGTCCAAGGATCAAACCTTGTGGAACGCCACAGGATATCTTGGCCCTGTCATATGCAAAAGCAATTGCATATAGAAATTGTTCTCTATCATAAACATAATTATATAGCCATTTATATGTCTAATCATGAAGACTGTAATAATTCAATTTAGCAAGTAATATTTCATAATCAACCGTGATGAACACTTTGGATGAATCTAAAAAGATGCCAAGAGTCTATTCATTGTTGTTCAGGGCTGTAAAGATTTCAACCACAAGTTTTTAAAAAGAGCCCTATCTGTGGAGTAGTTTTTACAAAAACTCAAGCTGAAGCAGAGAAGGGAAATGTCCCTTTACCCAATGAGTCCCACCATAATGCTGGCACGTTTTGGACTTCTAATTGGATTTGTCTATTTATTCTGCATCAATGGATACCAACTATTAGTATGTGTGATTAATGGGGGTTGAGCTAGAGCGGTGTTTGTGAGACAAGGGCGGATCCCTAAGGGGCCCAGGGTCAGGTTTTTTTTACAAAAACATCTGTAGAGTCCGAATGGTTTGAACTACAAACTATTAAAAGCCATCTATTCAAATATGAGACTGACAAGATGTTTTGCTCTATGACGCTAACAAGCTACAGTCGTGGCCAAAAGTTGAGAATGACACAAGTATTGGTCTCCACAAAGTCCACAGTGTTGATGATGGCAATTTGCATATACTCCAGAATGCCATGAAGAGTGATCAAATTAATTGCAATTAATTGCAAAGTCCCTCTTTGCCATGAAAATGAACTTAATCCCAAAAAAAACATTTTCACTGCATTTCAGCCCTGCCACAAAAGGACCAGCTGCCATCATGTCAGTGATTGTCTCGTTAACACAGTTGAGAGTGTTGATGAGGACAAGGCTAGAGATCACTCTGTCATGCTGATTGAGTCAGAATAACACACTGGAAGCTTTAAAAGGAGGGCGGTGCTAGAAATCATTGATCTTCCTCTGTCAACCATGGTTACCTGCAAGGAAACACGTGCCGTCATCATCGCTTTGCACAAAAAGGGCTTCACAGGCAAGGATATTGCTGCTAGTAAGATTGCACCTAAATCAACCATTTATCGGATCATCAAGAACTTCAAGGAGAGAGGTTCAATTGTTGTGAAGAAGGCGTCAGGGCGCCCAAGAAAGTCCAGCAAGCGTCAGGACTGTCTCCTAAAGTTGATTCAGCTGAGGGATTGGGGCACCACCAGTGCAGAGCTTGCTCAGGAATGGCAGCAGGCAGGTGTGAGTGCATCTGCACGCACAGTGAGGCAAAGACTTTTGGAGGATGGCCTGGTGTCAAGAAGGGCAGCGAAGAAGCCACTTCTCTCCAGGAAAAACATCAGGGACAGACTGATATTCTGCAAAAGGTACAGGGATTGGACTGCTGAGGACTGGGGTAGAGTCATTTTCTCTGATGAATCCCCTTAACGGTTGTTTGGGCCATCCGGAAAACACCTTGTCCGGAGAAGACAAGGTGAGCGCTACCATCAGTCCTGTGTCATGCCAACAGTAAAGCATCCTCAGACCATTCATGTGTGGGGTTGCCTCTCAGCCAAGGGAGTGGGCTCACTCACAATTTTGCCTAAGAACAACGCCATGAATAAAGAATGGTACCAACACATCCTCAGAGAGCAACTTCTCCCAACCATCCAAGAACAGTTTGGTGACGACTAATGCCTTTTCCAGCATGATGGAGCACCTTGCCATAAAGCAAAAGTGATAACTAAGTGGCTCTGGGAACAAAACATCGACATTTTGGGTCCATGGCCAGGAAACTCCCCAGACCTTAATCCCATTGAGAACTTGTGGTCGATCCTCAAGAGGCGGGTGGACATACAAAAACCCACAACTTCTGACAAACTCCAAGCATTGATTATGCAAGAATGGCCTGCCATCAGTCAGGATGTGGCCCAGAAGTTAATTGACAGCATGCCAGGGCAGATTGCAGAGGTCTTGGAAAAGAAGGGTCAACACTGCAAATATTGACTCTTTGCATAAACTGAATGTCATTGTCAATGAAAGCCTTTGACACTTATGGAATACTTGTAATTATACTTCAGTGTACCATAGTAACTACTGACATAAAGATCTAAGAACAATGAAGCAGCAAACTTTGTGGAGACCAATACTTGTCATTCTCAAAACTTTTGGCCACGACTGTACATAAGAAATCCCAGAACATAATGTCCTTAATACTGTAATAGTTGTCACTGACCAGTTGGATATTAATTTCCCAATGAGCAAAAAATCAATAAAACTCATGAATGCAACTGTTTATGTCAAATTGTTTTGTGTTCTACTTGTAGCCCTGGTTGTCCTGAAACTAAAATGGTAAAACACATAATTGTGAGGCTAAACATAAGGGCTGGATTTTTGCTGGGGTCTTGGAACTTAAAGGGTTAATGTAATCCAAGTGATTTCCATAAATGTTTATGATTTTCATTGACAGAGAGGAACCCACATTTTTTAAAAAGTTATTATTTTCACATGAGATAACATCAGGATAGGTCATATTTCCAACATTAAATTGAGATGGGATAGCTGTAGAAGCCTTTTTCTTATTCAACAGTTGATTTTCCAAGTTGACTTACTTCCCTGACTGATCAAAACTTGTTTCATCATGCGCTCTCGTCTCTTTGCAGCAAACATCTAGTGAGCAATATGTTTGGAAGATCGAATCACAGTAAATATAGAACCGTGAGAATCACAATACATTTAGGTACCTAGGTATCGTGATAATAGTTCATAGGAGGGTGTCAAATGAAAGATAATAGTATATTTTGGAGAAATTAAGGCATATATAAATGCATCAACCATTTTCCATCCTAAAACATTTGAACTACTGTCCTCCCTTCCAGTGGCATACTGTTATGTTCAACTAATACGTTTTTTTCTTCTATTCCTGTCGTCTGGTGGTCAAAGCAAGACTGTGAAAACAATCTGGACAACGCCTCACTCTCCATCTATCTGCAACACTCTCTGTTCTCTCGCTCTCCATTTAATGTCACCTCACCTCTCTCACTGACAACTACCATCTAACCTATTTCCATTTACTGTAACAAGCATTCTCACCCACTGAGCACCAACCGACACCGTATATCCATGGACGTTGGATCCTAACCAATCATAGACGTCTATGTTACACAAGTTTGGACAGCACAGTAAAGTAGAGTACAGTACTGTACAGTAGGGTTGGGTGGTATACTGTATACAAAATCGTCTGTAGCGTAGAGGGTTAATGTAGCTGTAAGCTAGGTGTTGATAGCAACTGACTGACTCCTGCAGTTCTAACGTAACTTTAGCAGGCTGGTAGGGCTAATTTTAACAGGCTAGTAAGGCTAATGTTAACAGGCTAGTAAGGCTAATGTTAACAGGCTAGTAAGGCTAATGTTAACAGGCTAGTAAGGCTAACGTTAGCAGGCTAGCAATCTTGCAAGTTGATTTGTAACATTTTCTGCTTGTAAATTGGCTGAAACTTTTATTGAAACCAGCAGTCATGAGTGCAAACTATTTGGTTGAATTTGAAGTTATACATTTTTAAGTTATTTCTGTTGGAGTTAACCTTATAGGGAATAGGCTGGCTTGGCGGATCCTCCATATTACATCACACCCCGTAAAAATATTTTCTGACATGACTTTGGCATTCTGATCGGTTTTATGTAATAACTTAAAAAATAGAAAAATTAGGTGTAACTTTGCATTGGGACTTTTGATGTGTATACTAATGCACATCCATATATTACATGTGTTTAAGTGTAATGCTACCTTCACTTTAAAGTGACAAATCTGAGTCAAAACATAATTCCATTATCGTGGAATTGGCCACATCAGCCATCAAACAAATAATTATGGACACAACTACATATAGTCCCAACCCAAGCATTCATCAATATCTAGTATTATTATTGTATTATTGTTTCAGTTAACTTTTAGGTTCCTGCAAACTAATATTTGACAGATTTTTACATTGGGTGGTCGCAAACCTCATTCTATTTGCACCTTATTCCATGTAATTATGTTTATTATGAAAATAAGATTATTTTACCTATAGCCTAGAGAGAGCATGTCTTTATATTTATTTTTCCTCTAATGATACTTTGCTACATGAAATAAGCTAAATGATAGACAAGTGTCGTCAGCAGACTTTTGCTTAATGTAACCTTGGCGTCAACTATGACCAACCTGATCAGAGGCTTTTCCGTTAGGGACACTGCATGGCTGGGTGTTCACTTTGGAAGGGATGCTTGACCTCTCCCAGGGCAGCTTGTTCTTCCCTTTGCCTGCACTGACAATTCTCCTCTGCAGCGGAAGGTCATCAATAAGGGAGCCCAAGCTTCCATAACCATGATACAGTCTGTCAGAGTCTAGTTCCGTCCTGATGCTCCTGGCACTGCTGATCCGCCCTCCATTCAGCACCCACTCCAGGTCAGCTCCTGACCCAAACTGTGGTGAGCGTTGTTGTCCTGTTTTAGGGATTAGAAGGGCGTACACCACCATCCCATCCGAGGACAATCTGGGAAGTATGTGCCTGGCTCTTCTTGCTTGCACAGCTGCCATAAGACCCTCCACATCCCCATTGAGCTCCACTCTGTCTACAGCCTTCATTAGGGGCTGTTTTTTCCCTGTGTCAAGGCAATGGTCAAAAACAGCAAATAGCTCTAGGGCTGCGTGGCGGACCTTCTTCTTGCTGTCCGCCAGGTATGGTGCAACTTCAAAGCAGAGGCTGGGGATGTTGAAGTCCTTCCTGGGGTGGGTGAGCATAGCTGCTGTGATGATGTTGATGGCATCCTCTCTGACCCTGGAGTTCTTGTGTCTCAGTTGTCCAATGACAAGGTCTAACACTTTCTGTGGCCCTACAATTCTAGTCAACTGCCTGAACATATTCATGTACTCATTCCTGGTGACAGCACGGGTGTCTCCAAGGGTTTTCAGAGCCACACATACTATCTGTTTGAAATATTTGTCTATATTGTAATCTAATTTCTGGATGAGTAGGTTTATCACCTGTAAAGTGCCATACAATACTTTGAAGTTGGTGTCATCTAGAAGTCTGTGGAGAAAATGTATAAACTCCACAATACTGTCAGAGGGGACTGGCTTCAAGTCCAAACCAAAGAGGATATTTTTCAGCTCTTCCACACCATTTGTTCGATTTTGGTAGTTTTTGAGGTCTAGGAGCTGTTCATGTAACTCCTGGGGTATCAATCCAAAAATCATAATTGATGGTCCTTTTGATGTGGTCAAAGGGAAGAATCTAATGAAGCAATCACATTTCTGTGAGGAGAATATTGCCCTTTACTTTGACTCGTCATCTTGTCTTGGTTGTTAGATTTGATATTTGCAGTTTCTTATGAATAACTGTTCATTGTGCTGGTCTAAGAAACAACCGGAACGTGAACAGTGAAATCAACGTTGAGTGAAAAATAAAAAACACTTGTAGTTTGCTGTGCGTTCCCCTACATAGCATTGACGAAAAAGGGCACCGTGGTTAGTTGAAGTTGAAAGGCCAAGTTGTATTTCAGATAACTTATCTAACAGTTAGCTACCTGCTTAACTAGGCAGCCAGCTAGATGTTGCCATTGCTTCTAAAATCATTAAATGTCCAGAAATAGCGTGCCAGGGCGACGTCGCTGCCAGAGCCTCTTCAGATGTAGGTTTTCCATATAATCCAATATCATAGTTGGCTTTCAGATAACGTACGACTTTTAGTTGCGGCTGAGTAGCAGAAACCTGGTGGCTAGCTGGCGAAGTTAGAAAACAGACCAAAATGTAGACATCGCATTCCGATTAGTCGTTCAAATTTGACGTCCGGCATAAAAAAACGTTTCACAAATCTCCGTGACCTCCTCGGTTAAATGTCCGATTGATAGCTAATACTCCTAGAAATCCACTCGTATGTAACTGCATGAGATTATATGTTGAATGATTGTAAACTAACTAGCTAGCTGCAGTGTAGAGACACTAATCGCCGTAGCCCAGGCACCTAGAACCATCAAAATGGCGAATACAACATGTCACAAACGGACCGCTTCCATGGTGACGCGAGTTGGATTTATGCCGTGTTCAAGACAACTCGGAATTTGTAAATACACAGGTCTTCAGATCTAACGATGCATTTAACACTAGATCGCATGTGTTATGTATCGGCCAATGAGAGGCTTTTGAAGCCACTAGTCGGCCATATTGGCACTCCCCTGAAGACGCAGTCCTCCATAGAATGAATGGAATTCTACAGTATTTAAAATAAATGTTTCAAGGACTACATTACATGTATTTAAGTCGTTTTTCGTTTTTAAAAGTATTTCAAACATATGTTTAGCTCACATAATATAATTTAAAATTATGCATTAATTGTAGATATTAATAAATGCATTTTTATATCTTCCAAAATATTTTTTACAATGGTGGGGGAGTGCCAAGATGTAGGCGCAGTGGCTTCAGCATCAACAGCATCTTCCACCTGCCAAGACCACCATTTGCTGGGCCCTGCCTAGAGAGGAAGCCATGCTATCTGGAACAGCATTATTTTTGTACAGATACTCTGGTTAAGCTCATGTTCTGCAATAAAAGATTTGCGCACCCCCCCTCGTAGAAAGATAAATTAGTTTCCCACTTGGAAAGTATCAGAATCAACCAATAGGAGGTTGAGGTTGCAACCCAGTCTCTCATTTATTATGTACTATATTTACAAATTAGCACAATGTTTTTATGAACAAATAGCACAAACTCTTGGCGCATCAAACTCCATTAATGCCACTGCCCTTCTGAATACCAACTCAATGCTCTCGGAGTTTGTGCTATTGGTACAAATAAACATAACTGCTTATTTGGACGTAGCTAGTTAGCTATTTTAAAGTGAAAGCGAGGTAAATTATCGGATAAGAAATTACCAATAATCTAATTTGTACATATAGTACATAATAAATGAGAGACTGGGTAGGAATTTAGGACATTTTACTCTGAGGTTCCGAGCTTCTGAGATGACTGTAAATTGTATCTATCCCATACGTCCACACGGAGAAGTAGCGTTTTCAACGAAAATCACGTAAGCGGGGTATGGAAGCGATCTTTCCCCTTTGAAAGCAGTTAATCCACGCCTGATTTCAAGCAACAACAAAACACATAGTTTAGTGTTAGCATGCTAATAGCACACCCTGCACAGAGTTATATTTTTTTTTAGGGGTGTGCAGGTTGATAACCATATCAAGTATGTTGTATTGGACATTTCAAAAACAAGGTAACCTTGGGGCTAATTAAATGGGCGCCAACAAAAACAAACTTATATTAAAACTTAAATCAATGAATCCTCCATCATTAACACAATTGAAAAATCGAATGATATTATTATTGACATATTGAAATAGCATGGGCGACCGAGAAAAACAAATTGGTACAATTTAAGGTCATGTGGCAAACAATAATGCATGCGCTAGGGATGTAAGTGTGAGCATGGGGTACTTTGACATTATGGGGTATTATGTGTAGATGGGTGAGAAAAAAAGCTATTTAATACATTTTGAGTTCAGGCTGTAACACAAAATGTGGAATAAGTCAAGGGGTGTAAATACTTTCTGAAGGCACTGTATGTAGTCGTTGTTTGTGTGCGTCTGTAAATTGTTGGTTGTATGTGTATGCTTATTTTTTATATAAAAAAATTAAACATATACTCAGCAAAAAAAGAAACGTCCTCTCACTGTCAACTGCGTTTATTCTTCAGCAAACTTAACATGTGTAAATATTTGTATGAACATAACAAGATTCAACAACTGAGACATAAACTGAACAAGTTCCACAGACATGTGACTAACAGAAATTGAATAATGTGTCCCTGAACAAAGGGCGGGTCAAAATCAAAAGTAACAGTCAGTATCTGGTGTGGCCACCAGCTGCATTAAGTACTGCAGTGTATCTCCTCCTCATGGACTGCACCAGATTTGCCAGTTCTTGCTGTGAGCACTGATGGAGGGATTGTGTGTTCCTGGTGTAACCCGGGCAGTTGTTGTTGCCATCCTGTACCTGTCCCGCAGGTGTGATGTTCGGATGTACCGATCCTGTGCAGGTGTTGTTACACGTGGTCTGCCACTGCGAGGACGATCAGCTGTCCGTCATGTAGCGCTGTCTTAGGCGTCTCGCAGTACAGACATTGCAATTTATTGCCCTGGCCACATCTGCAGTCCTCATGCCTCCTTGCAGCATTCCTAAGGCACGTACACGAAGATGAGCAGGGACCCTGGGCATTTTTCTTTTGGTGATTTTCAGAGTCAGTAGAAAGGCCTCTTTAGTGTCCTAAGTTTTTCTAACTGTGACCTTAATTGCCTACCGTCTTTAAGCTGTTAGTGTCTTAATGACTGTTCCAGATGTGAATGTTCATTAATTGTTTATGGTTCATTGAACAAGCATGGGAAACAGTGTTTAACCCCTTAACAATGAAGATCTGTGAAGTTATTTGGATTTTTACGAATTATCTTTGAAAGACAGGGTCCTGAAAAAGGGACGTTTCTTTTTCTAATTATAAATGGGTTCCAACGGCAGATTTACCGTAGGCAGCTAGGCTGACGTAGGTTACTAGTTAGCCTTGAATATTTTGGGTTAGTAGAGATCAAACCGCTCAATCCCCTAGTTTATTAGTGTGCGTGCACACACTGACATTTCAGCTGTATCTAATTTTTGCTTGTTTTGGTCAGCTGTGTCTAATTGGAGTCGGTTTGGTGGAAATTATCCAACCATTATGTAGGTTGGTGGAAATCCCCATCGACTGAGGATGAGAGGTCTCCATTATGTAGATGTGTAGAAATGATGTTGAATATAAATAAACTCCATTTATCAATCCGACTCTATTATTATTTGAATGCTATAGGCCCATAATCGTATCCAGTGGGTATAGCCAAGGTTGCGAGCCTTGCGTAACCCCTCGGAATACTATAAAATGCATGTGTCTAGGTTTACCGTTATGCAATTATTAAGAGGCTGAGGAACAAGGAGCTAATATCTAGCAATCGATGTCTTAGCATTAAATGATTGAGTTAACTTTATCTAAGATATTCAGAGTTAGAGACCAAGCATACATGCTATGTATATTGTGAATAACATTTACCATTAGACATTTCACCAAATAATAATTAAAGGATTATAACTCAGAAATGTGAGGTTCATATTCATTTAAAAGTAATCAGATGTATTACAGTTACGCAATAAGAATACAATTAACAAAATGGTACATACCAAAAATCTTCAAGATGTCTTAGCATAGAAAATTAATCACTATGACATAGAAATGTATAACAGGAGATCGGTTTACCAATGACTCCATGATCTAAATTTAAGCCCAGCTATTTTTTTTCCAAGAGCGCCAAGTATCTCTTGTTGTCTAATTAACATCACTTTGCATGGCCAAAAACATTAAAACAAAATGCATAAAACAGACGCATTCTCTAATCTAATCATCACACCTCAGCACTGTATGATAAGAGCACACCCCTGTGTGGCTCCTCTTTGAACTATCTGCCATCCAACGAACAGAATAACACAGTTTCTCTGTAGAAATAAATCCATAGCACCTACAGTACAACGAAACATATAACAATTCATAGCTCTTTATGAAGTATTGAAACAATCCAAACATGACAGTTTAATTCACACAGTATGGTTAATTTAATCAATTTAAGTTTCATCAGTCTTCACACCTCTCCTGGCGTCAGTGACACCAGGACTTCCGTGAGAACGTCTCTTCATCGAAATTGAAACAGATAAGGTGTGCCAGGCAGTTGCAAGTCGCGATTATCACCTTCTCTCATTCTTCCACTACAAGAGAGTGTTGACTCCAACTACTCTGAAAGCAGGAGTTGTAATAGACTACAAAAATTCTAGATTTACTGCCACCTGCAGTTATGGAACGTTTGCTCACGAGTATAATTCATTGGCTGATCCCTCCGGATGACCTGGATGGAAATATGTGATCATTCCTTAACCCTTAGGAAGTCTTACCCAGTTGACTACATTACAACTTGTCCGCAATGGCGCTGCCCATGCTAAAACATACTTTTGGACACTAAAGTCCTCTAACATGGTTGAGAATGAGATGGAAAAAGATTTGTTTAACTGTACACTGTACAGTGATATCTTTGTATTTCACACTACATTAACAAATAGCCAAGTTATTTAAAAATGTTATATGTAAAAAAAGTTGTACACTGATCTTTCAACAATTTATATACTCTAGCTTGACACCTTGATAAGCTAATTTCCTGACTATGGCTCACCACTCATTATACTGGGCGACTTCAACAATCCAACGCCTGACTTCAATGAATTTCTTTCCACCTTTTTGTTTCCTTTCCTCTTTTAACCTCACACTTTCCCAGTCCCCTCCCACTCAAAAGGCAGGCAATGCATTTGACCTAATCTTTACTAGAGGCTGTTTGCCTACTAATCTTACTGCAATCCCCCTCCATGTCTCTGATCACTACTTTGTTTCCTTGAACTCCTTCAACCCTACCCAACCAGCCCCTACCCAGATCTTTTGACTCTCACTGTCCCCTCCCTTCCTATGGCTGAGTGACACTGCATGCTCACAGAACAGGGCTGGGGGCAGCTGAGAAAAAAATGGAGGAAAATTAAACTTCCGGAGGACCTAAAATCCTTCCACTCCCTCCTCTCTGCCTTCTCTTCCTCTGCATCCGCTGCTAAAGCTGCTTTCTACAATCTGCATTTCAAACTTCTGCCTCCAACCCAACTATTTTCCCCATCCCTACTCCCTCTTTGTGGCTGACTTTGTCAACCACTTAGAAAAAAAGGTTGTCAACATCCGCTCCTCATTTACTCAGCCTAACGCCTTGACCTCTTTCTCCCCTCTCTCTACAGATAAAATCCTGCAGCTAGTGATGTCCAGCCGCCTGACAAACTGCCTGCTCGACCCCATCCCGTCCTCCCTTCTCCAGACCATCTCTGGAGACCTTCTCCCATTCCTCACTTACCTTATCAACTCATCCCTGACCACTGGCTGCGCCCCTTCTGACTTCAAGATGGCCAGAGTCGTTCCGCTCTTCAAGATACCAACACTCGACCTCTCTGACATCAAAAACTACAGACCTCTATCCTTTCTTAATTTTATTTCCAAAACACTTTAGCGTGCTGCCTATGATCAACTCTCTTGTTATCTCTCTCAGAATTATCTTCTTGAGCCTAACCAGTCAGGCTTCAAGATGGCTCACTATGTTCTCATCCTCCTAGATCTATCTGCTGCCAGATCCTCCTCAAGGCTGGGCTCCTGGATTTCATCCTACCTGGCAGGTTGCTCCTACCAGGTGACACGGAGAGGATCTGTGTCTGCACCACATGCTGTCACTACTGGTGTCCCCCAGGGTTCGGTTCTAGGCTCTCTCCTCTTTTCTCGATACATCTCCACATTCTCACATGGTCTCTCCTATCATTTGGATGATGTTCAACTGCTTTTTTCCTTCCCCCCTTCTGACAGCCAGGTGGGGGAACGCATCTCTGTGTGCCTGGCAGACATCTCAGCTTGGATGTTGGCCGACCACCTCAAGCGCAACCACAACAAGACAGAGCTTCTCTTCCTCCCGGGGAAGGCCTGCCCGCTCCAAAACCTCTCCATCATTATAGACTACTCCAAGGTGTTCCCCTCCCAGAGTGCAAAGAACCTTGGCGTGACCCTGTCGTTGCAGGTTCATGCACTACAAAATCTGTTGAGGACGACCGTTCCTCACACAGGAAGCAGGGCAGGTCCTAATCCAGGCACCTGTAATCTTCCGTCTGGACTACTGCAACTCTCTGTTGGCTGGGTTCCCCACTTGTGCCATCAAACCCCTGTAACTTATCCAGAACACCGCAGCCCACCTGGTGCTCAACCTTCCCAAGTTCTACCATGTCACCCGCTCCTCCGCACACTCCAAGACCATGTTGATTGCCTACGGAGAAGCAAGTGGAACTGCCCCTCATGCTCAAACCCTACACCTCAACCCGAGCACTCCGTTTTGACACCTCTGGTCTCTTGGCCGACCCATCCCTACAGGGGGGGTTCAGCTCCCGCTCAGCCCAGTCAAAGCTCTTCTTTGTCCTGGGACCCTAATGGTGGAACGAGCAACCCCCTGACACTAGGACAGCAGGGTCCCTTGCCCATTTTCCGAAAATGTCTGAAACCCAACGTCTTCAAAGACAATCTTAAATAGTCTTCTCCCCCACATAAAAAAATATTAAATACAATTGCACTTTGCTGATAACTTCTTTATTGACAAAAAATGTACTTACTGTGACTGTGATATGTAGTTGTCTCACCTAGCCATCTTAAGATGAATGCACTAACTGTAAGTCGCTCTGTCTGCTAAATGACTAAAATGTAAAATGTCAATATAAAGTTGTCCTTGAGTTTATAGGTTGAGATTGACAAAATAAAAACATCTACATCTGCCATTTATATCATCATTGTTATTCCTACTCAAGTAGAATTACAAATTACTAATTGTGGTATTATAGCCCTTCTAAGGACTATGTTGACACCAGCAGAGCCCCATAGATTGATGTGCTGGGCACCTCTGCTGGGCAACAGAGGGAGTGAAACCTCTTCAGATGCTGATGTAGCCTACCATAAAGCTACTGTAAATGTGTCAATTTAGCTAATTGACAAAGTATTACACTATTTCATCATGCCAATTTAAAATTTAAATTTTTTAAACATTTAGATTATAAAACAATACAAATACTGCGTCACTGTATGTGCAAATTCCTGTAATTGTCATATTTATGTGACAATTATATGTTATTTTATTTTCATGACTCCCTGTTGGTTATTTCCCTTCTATCTCTCCCCTAACTTTTGTTGTAGTATGGTTGTATACAAAAAAAAAAGATGATCAATGGCAAATGTGTGTGCAAAATAGCTCCAAAATCTACCATTCCTTTTGAAGTACCCCGCTAACTCCCGGAAGTTACGCAGCATAAAGTGTTTTGGCGTTTGTTTTCCTGACAGACGCTGGGGTTGAACTCCACTACTGCAATAAAACTGATCTTGTCGGCTCGTCTGACGCGCAACACAGGTTTGTCTACCTTGCATATTGTTGTACATTTTTTGACGATATTTAGCTAGTAGCTATCACACTTTACAATAGATAACCACAACTAGCTGGAGATCAATGTATAGCTTGCTTAGTACTGTGTTTATTTTAGCAGCAAAATTGCACTGGCTGCAAGTGACAATCAATGCATTGGAAATAACATGCCCTTGTTGCTACCTAAGTGTTAATTGTAATTTCTCACGAGGCCTCAAATCTCTTCTACATACGATATAGCCTGGTTATTGCAGGCTACGCGTTATTACTAGCTATGTTATAAAATACATGCAATATTCATCAGCTAATCTGAAAAATCACAACAGTACATTTGTGGTTTGCAAGGCTGTTGCTAAGTGGACCGACGTCGCGAAGGCAGCTACTGTAGCTAACTGTTACTAGCCAGATTAGCTAGCTAAACTAGTCGGATTAATTATACAAATCTTTTCTAGTAGCTAAACAGACGACGTTACCCTTGAGAAATGTCATGCTTATATTTTAGGTTTGTATTCATTATAGGTCATCGACTAAGTACGTTTTGAAAGGATTGGACCACCGATATTTGGCAAAATATGCAGATGTTGTTGTGCTAAGGAGCTAACTAGCAATGTTAGCAAGCTTGCTCGCTGATCTATAGCAGAGAAAGGGGAGAATGTATACCTAAACAATGGTATACTAGCTAGCTGACAACATTTGACAGTTGGCTAACTGAGCTTTGCGGTTTTGAGGCGTCGCTCGAGCTTGGTCGAAATATGCTTTGAAGATGCTAAGCTACTAACGTTAGCTAATGGCATAGCTAAATATACTACACTAGCTAGCTAGCAATGTTTGAAAGGGTTAAACTCTATGTCATATCTACATGTTACATTTTATAATATTATTTAGTAACTGGGGTTATTATTAGCTAGATAACTAGTTAGCTAGATGAAACCTGCTCTGGTCAAAGCTTGAGCTTTAAGTGAGCTAAACGGTTTGCATTACATTGTGAAAGAGCACGTCTTTACTAAATTATTATCAAGGCAAACTGAATTATTGTTGAATATATATTTTCACCGTTTGTTTAAAAAAAAAAAAAAAATTGCCAGGCTGCTTCGATTTTTTTCATCAGACCATTTTTTTGTATGCCATTCTCTACTCATCATATCTAATTAGCCTACCTGATATGATACGATGAAACTTGGGGATTTTTCAGGGTTACAATTCTCATCACACACATGGCATGCAGTGCACTGTATGTTGTACTTAACTATAGCTCCCAAGTGGCGCAGTGCTAGAGGCGTCACTACAGACAACCTGGTTCGAATCCAGACTGTATCACAACCGGCTGTGATTGGGAGTCTCATAGGGTGGCGCACAATTGGCCCAGCGTCGTCCGAGTTTGGCCGGTGTAGGACGTCACTGTAAATAAGAATTTGTTCTTAACTGACTTGCCTAGTTAAATAAAGGTTAAATACATTTTAAAAAACTTGTTGTTGTTTACCTTGCTAGATACTGCAAGTCGCTTCAGTCCTTTCCTTAGATTTTACCTGGAGAGGGAAATGTTAGTTTCCTCCTTGTAAATAGTTGGTTTCTTGAAATGTATGCTGTTATCAGTCTGTCCTGCAACTTTACATGGAGATTCTGCTGCAACAATGTTTATTAAAACTGTACTCATCCCTTACATTTGACAGCATGGTAATGATGTGCATTTTTCCCTAAGATGGACCAGCAGGCCCAGTCCTATATGCTTGCCAGTCTGACACGGCCCCATTCTGAGCAGCTGCTGCAAGGCCTCCAGCTGTTGCGTCAGGACCATGAGCTGTGCGACATTGTGCTGCGCGTGGGTGATGCCAAGATCCATGCCCACAAAGTGGTGCTGGCGAGCATCAGCCCCTACTTCAAGGCCATGTTTACGGGTAACCTGTCAGAGAAGGAGACCTCCGAGGTGGAGTTCCAGTGCATTGACGAGGCTGCGCTACAGGCAATGCTAATTTAAGCTCACTGTCAGCATTTGGAAGATTTCACTGTGTTTCCTAAAAGCACACCTTGTCTGGCTCTTTCATAGCATGATTGTATTGTCTTTTTCCTCTTGTAGGCCATCGTTGAGTATGCCTACACAGGCACAGTATTCATCTCACAGGAAAGAGTGGAGTCCCTACTGCCAGCTGCTAACCTGCTCCAGGTCAAGCTTGTGCTGAAGGAGTGCTGCTCCTTCCTAGAGAGCCAGCTAGATGCTGGGAACTGTATAGGCATTTCCCGCTTCGCTGAGACCTATGGCTGCCATGATCTCTGCCTGGCCGCTACAAAATTCATCTGCCAGAATTTTGAAGAGGTGTGCCAGACAGAGGAGTTTTTTGAGCTGACACGGGCAGAGTTGGATGAAATAGTGTCAAACGACTGTCTCAAGGTGGTAACAGAAGAGACTGTGTTCTACGCCCTGGAGTCGTGGATCAAGTACGATGTGACTGAGCGGCAGCAGCACCTGGCTCAGCTACTGCACTGCGTTCGTCTGCCTTTCCTTAGTGTTAAGTTCCTCACCCGCCTCTACGAGGCCAATCACCTTATCCGGGATGACCACGCCTGCAAGCACCTGCTCAACGAGGCCCTCAAATATCATTTCATGCCTGAGCACAGGCTCTCCTACCAGACGGTGTTGTCCACACGGCCACGCTGTGCTCCCAAGGTGCTCCTTGCTGTGGGAGGCAAGGCTGGACTCTTTGCCACCCTAGAGAGGTAATGCTGAGCCCCAAACAGAATCCTTCAAAATTGATTTGGTATTATAAATGTTTAATGTGAATTAGAAAAACTTATTACAACTGTTCCTATTTCTTTCTCTTTTAGCATGGAAATGTACTTCCCTCAGACGGATTCATGGATTGGGCTTGCCCCTCTTAGTGTTCCCCGCTATGAGTTTGGAGTGGCAGTGCTGGACCAGAAGGTGTATGTGGTGGGCGGCATCGCCACACACATGCGACAGGGCATTAGCTACCGGAGACATGAGAGCACAGTGGAGTGCTGGGACCCTGACAGCAACACATGGTCCACAGTGGAGCGCATGGCAGAGTGTCGCAGCACCCTGGGGGTGGTGGTCCTGGCTGGGGAGCTCTATGCCCTGGGGGGCTATGATGGCCAGTACTACCTACAGTCTGTAGAAAAATATGTCCCAAAGGTGAAGGAGTGGCAGCCTGTGGCACCCATGACCAAGTCACGCAGCTGCTTTGCCACGGCTGTGCTGGATGGCATGGTCTATGCCATTGGTGGCTATGGCCCCGCCCATATGAACAGGTACGTTTTCATTTCATCTAGTCAATCTTTGGTGGAATTATGGATTTTCAGACAGGCTTTTGAAATACTAGGCCTACTTCGAAACCTGCCGTCAACCTTTTTGTTCCTACACATGACATCACATCAGAAATGTTATTTATGGTAGACCCCACAACCAACAAGTGCTTTGATCCATCCATCCAAAGAGTTTCAGCCCCCTGCTCTGTTACTAGCCTGCAGTGCAACCCATATTCTGTAGGATCAAGATTTGTCTTCTACTCAGACGGATATTTTTATGTTATTTAACCTTTATTTTACTAGGCAAGTCAGTTAAGAACAAATTCTTATTTACAATGACAGGCTAGGAACCGTGGGTTAGCTGCCTTGTTCAGGGGCAGAACAGATTTTTTTACCACTCGGCTACCTGCTGCCCCATACAGTGTCCTCCATATACAGTGTCCTCCATATACAGTGTCCTCCATATACAGTGCCCTCCATAGGCTGAAGTGCAGACTGTCCGCTTTAATTTTAGGGGTATTTTCATCCATATCCATTTAAAAATTACAGCACTTTTTGTAGATAGTTTCCCCCCGCCCCCCAATTTTAGGGGAGCAAAAGTATTGGGACAAAAGTTAAGTACTTGGTCCCATATTCCTAGCAATGACTACACAAGTGAATTTATCCCAATACTTGTGCTCCCCTAAAAATGGGGGGACCATGTACAGAAAGTGTTGTAATTTCTAAACGGTTCATCGGATATGGATGAGAATCCCCTGAAATTAACAGTCCGCACAATAGTCATTGTTTGATTCCAAATCCCAACTTTTAGAGTATAGAACCCAAAGAAGAAATGCTTTACTGTCCCAGTAATTAAGGCGGGCACTGTAGTTGCTTTCATAGAATAAGAGCTGGTTAGACCTCTGTTGTCTTTGCTCACTGTTACCCAGTTTCCTTGACTCCCCAAACACCTCAGGAGAATGTGTTTGGACAGGGAAGCTGCAGGCTTGAGACCTGCAGGCACTTAGTTGCTCAGAGGTAATTGCCAGTTTCCCAACAACAATGTTGTTGAGGGTTTTATCACTTTGATATTGCCAGCAAAATATAGGACTGGAATAGATGGCCTCATTAAATTGGGTTGTGATGTCAATGGCACAGCTAATATAATGTCTAAGAACAAAAAAGAAGCAATAGTGTATTGTCTTTGATTCAGGAAAAAGTGAGTCAGTCACTTTATGATGGGCTATAAGTAAGTATTATGCCTGCTACTGTACTAACGAGTTTAAAAAGACCGCAGTGATATTGTCAATGCACAGTATCACTATAACTGTGTCACTTTACTGACTGTGTTTAATTGATCAACTCTGTCTCTACTCTGCAGTGTGGAGCGGTATGACCCCAGCAAGGATGCCTGGGAAATGGTAGCACCCATGGCAGACAAACGGATAAATTTTGGCGTTGGCATTATGCTCGGATTTATATTTGTGGTTGGGGGACACAACGGGGTATCACACCTGTCCAGCATTGAGAGGTATGACCCACACCAGAACCAGTGGACAGCGTGTCGGCCCATGAATGAACCACGCACAGGTGAGTTGGGAAATTACTACAAGGTTGATTTATTTTGATGCAGGGATGTTGACCATTCATATTGCATGGCCAGAAATAACCATTTTATAATATTTATCTACCCAGGGGTTGGCTCAGCGATCGTGGACAACTACCTCTATGTGGTGGGGGGTCACTCGGGATCATCCTACCTGAACACTGTCCAGCGGTACGACCCAATCACAGACAGCTGGCTGGACTCAAGCGGCATGATGTACTGCCGCTGTAACTTTGGCCTAACTGCTCTTTGACCCATGGCACCCTTGAGTAGGACTCTTTAAGAAGACTTGGACAAAAGGCTTTTCTAATTTTTTTGTTGTTTCCCCCCATTCATTGCCAACGGGCTGAGGAGGGCTCCACACTGCCATGGATCCCTGCGAGAGAGAGAGCTTGTTGCTGGATGAATGAGCCCGTCTGGTGCCAGGGAACCACAGATGGCCAGAGTGAAAGGGTCTGTGGTAGGACAAGAGTGGGGCAGATCACCCTGGATCTTGTCACAGTGAAGAGGTGATACCACCACTACTGCTGCTGGACCACAAAACTCACTTTCTTTTCATTGTAGATCAATTTTCTTTTGTGTTCATGCCATTATTTCTGTTTCACACTACTTTTTTTTGTTTTTTGTTGCTATGAGCAGAACATGCTCCAATTTTCTAGATCCTTAAAGTTTGTGTGTGCGCCTGTGGCGCAGTGTCTGTATGCTTGTGAGTAGATGCATGTCAGATTAAATGATTGATTGTTCTTTTGTGTCTCTGTGTGCAGGACTAAAGCTCAGGCAAGGTGATTGGCTCACACAGAGTTTGAAATGTCTGAATCTAAATCAGTGCTTCACAAAGAGAATACTCTTTATATTCACTTAAAGGGCTGCCTTTTCTCTGTAAATAGTTTAAATTAAAAGAAATCTGTAGATATGAATATATCCTCTAGTGCATTGCCTGTAAATGTTTTTTTGCACTGGGTTAATAGTTATGGGTTGTGTGTGTGTGTGTGTGTGTGTGTATACATGTCTTTGGTTCAAGGGTTGAAGGATAAACAAACCCCACTGAATTCTCCTGAGAGTACTTGCCACCTGTCTCAGTGTCATCGTTGGAGCAATTCAGAAATCCCCATGTTACGGCTTCTATTACATCTTCCTGTGGTAGGGTCACATGTTATCCTGTCCTGCTTTTCACTGCTGGGTTTGTATACATACTAACTGGTGCTATTAGGATTCAGGATTCAACTGTTGTCTGTGTTGCCTCCATGGTATTGGGTGTATTTTATTTGTTCCTCTATGTTGCTGTATATGTTATTTGTATACTTGTGCATCTAAATGTCCCAAATTGACATGCCCCCATGCTATAAAGCAGTGTCTTGCTGAAAGGCAAGCTTGTGACTGGAATACCACAAACACCAGTCTTTTTACTTGGAGCCCCATGTTAAATTGGGCTCTTTAGTTACCGTTCATGGATACATTTATGATTTGATGCTTTCAGCCCCAGGGATGCCATCTGTTTAGCTAGTGTGTCAAACATTGTCTCTGCATTAAGTACTGGATCTGACTGTATGGCTCACTGCTAGTTTCCTCACAAAGTCAGATTGTTGGTCTAATGGGTTCAGAACAAGCCTAGCGATTAAGAGCGTTGGGCCATTAACTGAAAGGTTGCTGGTTTGAATCCTTGAGCCGACTAGGTAAGAAAAATCTAACCCTAATTGCTCCTGCAAGTCGCTCTGCTAAATGACAAATGTAAATGTAATGAACCCCCCCACCCCCGCCCCCCCCCCCCCCCCTGTGATGAAGCATGTGTGAGAAGCTGCATGTGGCCAAGGCCTTTCTCAGGCAGGAGTGCATATACACAGCCTTGTGAAGTGCCAAAATGCTTTCACAAGGCTGGTGTAACTTTCTCCTGTGTGCCATATTTAAAAGGGTTATTTTCACTGCTAATGCATAGTATGTGTGACATTCCGCCATGCTGTCATATAAATGGGATAGATATGGAGCACTAAGGGCTGTGTTCTATGTCAAGCAAAATTGTCACAAAACTATTTGGCCCTCAGAGAGACATGGCAGACAGACAAGGGCATGGAGACATGACTGAGCTCAATGTGCTCCCCTGGGTTAGATGGCTGCAGGCCGAGTGGGTGTTGTAGCCTTGGGCCACGCTGAAGGGCAGGTAACATGAGGCTCTAGCTAGAGAACTGAAGTGTCAACCTCAGTCCCTGTTGTTGGTCCTAAATGTAAGAGTAGTTTCCTTGTATTGTACATTAGTTGTTTGCACATGTAGAAAACTTAAGGGAGCTCTGCATTGCACTTGGATCAAAAAATGTTTTGCCAAGGGGTCTCTCATTGCTGTGACGTGGCATGTCTTCATGTTTATATTGTCTGAAAGACCATCTAAACCTTTCTGTTTTCCCCATCCCACTTTGCATTGTGTACTCATTTCCAATGTTGTGCATGTCAGTTCACATGTACTAGGAAAAGTTTGCAGACAGAGTCAAATGGATTGTACTCCAGTAAAAACAAATCCCAGTTTTACATGTTTATGCAAATGTATGATTGGCACAAGCCTAACAATGGGTCTTGCTTTAAGCTATCTGATTTTGTTTCTCACCAGAGAGCAGCCTTGCAGTTGTGTTCTTCCATTTATACACTTGTGATTACAAATACTCTTTAGCTCTTACCCTCTAAACATTACCTTGGAAGTAATACATAAGATCAAGGGAATCCCCCCCCACCAAACAAACATCTTAAGACTGTTTAGTCTTGCTCTAGCAATAAGAGACCATTGTCAGCATCTCAGCACAGAGTATGAGAGCTTGTCCGAACAAGCATGCAAGTTCTTCACTTGACTTCTTCACATGTTGGCGGTTGAGTCTTAAGTGAAGTTAAATTGGCTTTAAAAGTGAATTTATTTCCAAAACAAGTTGTTTCATGGTTAGACCTGCTGCTGTTTTTCCATCCTGGAATACTGGGCTTTACCATTTCACCGTGGAAACATCTCCAGTAACCTGTGATTTCTCAAATGGTTTAAATGGAAGTAAATGGTAAGCCATTTCAACCTGCATGACTGTACAGCTCCTATTCTAATGCAGACTATTTACATAACCATGAATTGGTTGTCATTTCTTAAGATTTTATTTGTATGAATGTGAACGCAAATCCAACATATTGCAAAAAAAATCAATAGGTGAAATTTTACATCCTTGGTAGATCTTAAGATAACTTAGTGCATTGGGTGAAAACATCATAGTTCAAAAGGAACTAATACTGTATTACCTTAACCATGTTAATTGGATAGTCCTTTCCTTTAGATTGTTGTAATTCTGTGCTTTTGTTTTCTAAATTCTTGATGTTAGGCCAATTAGGTATGTCAGTCCACAACAGTTTGGGAGGATGAGCCTGAAAGGTGAGCCAAAACAGAGTGAAAAATCACGCAGGCGTGATTTGTCTGCAGCTGCCATCTATTGTCAAGCATGTGTTACTACTAGCATGTATAGAAAGATGTTATCCTTGTGGGGATACTGAAGACCCAACACTAATTTTAGGGATGTATGTAGTCTTTACTGTGTTGTGGAGGGAAACCTTTGGCCATACGTGGAATCTGAAAACGTGAAACTGCAAAATGAAGGGATGTTTAGCTTAACGTGTGTGAAATGTATTTTTTTGAAGAAAAATAAGTGTATTTTTTATCATGCCCTAACCATGTCTTGTTTTGCTACCACTCTCACCAAAGTGCTTGTTTTACTTAAGAATGCAGAGGGAATACTAATATCAAGCTTGGAAAAGACTATGGTCACGTTCTCGTGTCTGGAAAAAAAAGAAAAGTAATTTGAAACTAATTTCAATGTTAGCCAAATTATTACTGCTTCTTTTACATTTCCCATGAGTGTGTCTGAACTGGCTTAAGGTGATAATGTTGAATTCTACAGTAGATCCTGTGGATTATTACTGGAACTACAAGAACCTTGATGTAGAAGCATTTTTTTTTTTCCTGACATTTTATCATGCTTTGATTGAACATTCATACATTTTAGCCAGTTTATTTGTGTGTGGTGCAGTTGTACCCAGTTACAATTAATAAATGCCTGCCTTAAAAGGTGTTCTTTTGCTCTAGTTTCTTAGTTATGGTGCAAACAACACTTTAGAATACAAATATTTGTATTGCTTTAAAAAAAAAAAAAAAAAGAAATAAGACATGAACAAGGATTTTTGCTCTAAGACAGTTTCGTTATGTAGTTCTGCCAATTAAATTGTACACTGAAATTGGCAGAGGCAAAATTTGATAGAGCATTGAACCATGTTCATTATCTCCAAATGATCAAATGCATTACAAAATCACATTTGTATAATAATATTTACTGCAGGTTTGACATATTTAGTTTGGGATGTAGTAATTTTACTTATTGAATTGTGCAGGATATCATATGCTACTATGAAAGGCAAGCAAGCACTTCTGTAATATCACTGTGCTGGGGTACTTGTAAGTACAAGCAATTATTTACATTTAAGACAGAAATTATACTTTGTCCAATGATACAATTATTTGAGCATGTATTAATTCTAACAATTTCACTGATTTTCACTTCCATCAAGTTAAAGCCCAATAGACAACTTAAAAACAAACAAGTAAATCAAGGATAATGATTGAATTTCCACAAAATAAAAAGCAATACTTAAACGGTTTCTAATGTTTTCAAACTACAGTGGAAATAGTATTAAGAAAGCACCAGTTTGATCTGAAGTCAGGGCTGATATGCACAAATGGATTGTAGTAGATACTGTAAGTCCTGTACCAACTCTCACAGAAGCTTTGCTGGTCTAGCCTACATACCCTGTTGACAATTCTACATCAAAGTTTAATTAGCTGAATTTGCTTTTCTGAAAGCCATCCCACCGAAGAGAACACACTGCAAGCAAACCTTCCAACTCAAACATTTACTGCCCAGAACTATTATAGTCCATACATATATTCTTGGATTCCAAGCATGCCCAAAGAGAAGACGCACTTATCATTTTGCACACTGAGCATTTCAGAGGCAACAGTAAGGCAATAATAGAGCACATCATTTCAAAAAGTAATCTTAAAGTATAAAACAGACCAAGGAAGTTGTTGACATGACCTCTCCTAAAAAAAGTTTGAAAATGTGGTATAAGCATTTTCAAACAACTAGATACAAATGTCATTAAATATGATTCTGCTCTCACTGAGGAATGGAAGACAAACCCATGATTAACCAAATGTAATAAAGGATTTCTTTCCCCCTGTGAATTAACGGCAAGAAAAAGAAAGACAGGAAGGTGAGCAATTTTCTAAAGATTCCTTCCTATTAGTGCTGTCTAGTGTCTCCTTCCTTCTGGTAAGTACTCTGGTGACAACATTGGGGTCAATTCCATTTTGGTTCAATTCTATTCAGGATAATTATATTTCCAAGCCCTGAAGTAATGAAAAATGGATCTGACCCCATCCCTGTTACCTTTGTGCACATCATTTGTCTGAGGCGCGGATGTAGACAAGGGAAGAGAGCAGCAGGAGTTCAGGGGGCTTGTTTAACAGGATTAGGTTGTCACTCCTCAGACCATCATAGTGCATCCAGTAGCCGTCTATCTGGAAGGCTGCAGAGTAGTGATGCTCTTCCTTGTTGAAGAGTGTTGCGCCCTCCAGTGAGTACCTATTGAAAAGCACAGAGACAGTATTTTTTAGCATGTTAAAGACCAGTCTCAGTTACCAGAAAAAGCTTTAAGAAATCTATGCAAATAGCAAAGTACAGCCAAGGAGGTTACTGGAGATATTGACAATCAATTACATTTAATTAACAATCAGGGAGAAAAAGAACAGCATCAGACAATGAGGCTGGGATTGCAGTACTCCTGCTCTACATGGTTTCCTTACCTGTGTTGGGACAGGGCCAGATGGTAAGGAACGTAGGACAGCTCCTCAGACTTCCACAGCTGCATGTTGAGAATGACAAAAGGAGGTGGTCCACGGCAGAAGACCCTCTGAGAGAACTCCCTCAACCCATTACACCTGCAGAACAGACAGAAAATCAGTCTGCATCATAGCACAGACCAGGAGATATTATAGGATATGATGGTTCAACATTTACGTTATGTCTCACCCCAGTTCTTTGCAGAGAATGATTTTGGGACAGAAGAACTCCTCCACCGCTGACTGAATAGGATCTCTATGGGGCAGCTCATGAGGAGGACTGGGAAGGAAGAAAGTGTTAGAAGTCTGACTCTGAACACCATGTAGTTCAGGTTAACCCTAACCACCACCAGTATGAGGCTACATAGATGCATTTACACTAACCTAATTAATAATTTCAATCTTCACCAGAAAGACAAGCACTTATGAAAAACGACTGAAATACAGCCCACTGTGGGTAAACATGCCTTTATAAGGCTCTGGCAGAGATAGAACCAGAGCTATTTAGAAACCAACTACTCTATTCATAAATTGTGTCAAGTTGGCTGGATGTCCTTTGACATCCTACTGTCCTTTGAGTGGTGGACCATTCTTTATACACATTGGAAAGTGTTGAGTGAAAAACCCTTCAGGATTTTGGTAGATGCCCTTTATCTACTTCCCCAGAGTCAGATGTCTCTGTGTCCAGTATGAAGTTAGAGGTAGTTTTGCGAGCCAACGCTAACCAGCATTAGTGCAATGACTGGAAGTCTATGGGTATCTACTAGCCTAAGGGCATCTGCCAAAATCCCTTTAACCTGTCTCCTTCCCTTCATCTACACTGACTGAAGTGGATTCAACAAGTGACATCAATAAGGGATCATAGCTTTCACCTGGTCAGTCTCATGGAAAGAGCAGGTATTTCTAATGTTTTGAACACTCAGAGTATATTATGTGTAGCCTATACAAATATACATCTTGTACATAAAACATCAAGCATCATTATATAAGTTCATGTAAAATATTGATACACAATTGATTTTCAAAAAAACATCAAATTCACAGAGAATATATTACATGGTATGAAAGAACAACACTCCAAGATGCAGATTCATACAACTTGTCAAACAGAGAACTGATACTGTATGTAGGCCATTGGGATGGGCTTGGTGGCCTTTGACCATATATTTGGATTCCTCACATCGTAATCATTGTTAAGAAGAGGTTTTTGTGTGCAAATCGAATGTTAGGTACTATATTTATTGATTATATTATTCCTATAAATTGACATGGCCAATTTGGGTGCAATCAATTAGCTTAATTTATATTATATTTCAACAAAATAAAGTTGTAGAAATGCTTATCTGTTTCTAACTACAGGAACAGATTAAACTCTTATGTTCTAGGACTTCCTACCACTCAAACTCTACATACTGTGGGGTGTGGCCAATTCAATTTCTAAATGGGAGTCAATTCTAACATTCAGAATTGAGCACAACCCTGCTGTGAGCATTAGACAGCTGGGCCTTATTTTAGTCAAGCAGCGAGTCAAGGGGGAGAAATAAAAGCTTCTTGAAGACAGAGGTGTAGACCAGCTGTACAGAATAATTAGCAAAGCAAGCAATAGAGAGAGATAGGGAAGGCCCTCACATTTTGACATTGTCCAGTTCACCCCACTGAACTAATTGAGTTCATAGTTTATTTGTAGTGACTAACTATTCATTTCCATACTAAAAAAGGATCACTTGTCTCTGATCAGAAACTCTGGGAGATAAGGTGCAATGCAAATCCTCCCACACTGACCAGCTATCAGACTTGCAGCCTCTGCCTCTCTTACTTGATGTTGATGGTTCTCTGTAAGAACTCCTGGAAGCGAGCAGGACAGCTCCAGTTGGTGCATAGGCTCTCCTGCATGGTGGACAGCATTGTCTCTAAATTCTTAGTGAAGTTCTCATGTTCGTTACCAAACAGGTCAATCTCCAACGCTGCATGGTGGATGACTGAGCGGTACTGCTTTTTGGACATCCTGTCCCAGATCCACAGCATCTTAACGGTGGTATAGTCATACGAGTCCATCAGGTAGAGGAAATGCTCTACAAACTGCCTGCCCAGAAAGATGCCCACCTCCCGGGGAAAGCTCTGGTTGTCTCTCAGGATGACATAGAGGATCATGAGGAACCCGTCGATGGTGCAGGTGTTCTTTAGGCTTATCTTAACATACAGAGGGGTGCATGATATGGCCCTCCTACCCGCCCTGATGGTGTAGATGCCCCCCCATGGCAGCACAGGCCTCCAAAAGGAACGGTCCTCTTCATCATTGTTGTTGATGGATGCACGGATCTCCTCAAACAAAGTCTTTGTCCTAAGGAGACAACATGAAGGTATAAGTTATCATTCCCCCTGGGTTAAGAGGGGGACGTTGATCTTAACCACAGAGCTAGGATCAGCTTATACCCTCCTTAAATCCTTACCTTGATCCTACAACTGCCTTATAACTAATAAGTGTTTTTCTGTATGGTCTTGATGAAGGAAGGTATTCATAATTTACTAAATGCCTAATTAATTAAATTACGAATTAGTGTACGGCAAAACATCCCTCACACCAGGGCCCAGGGATCATCTTGTAACGTTAGCAAGCAAACGGTCTGATGATGACATGCACATTTGCAATGCAATACCAGGTAAACATAAAATAATACAATGTTATTTGTCACATGCTTCGTAAACAAGTGTAGACTAACAGTGAAAATCTTACTTACTGGCCCTTCCCAACAATGCAGAGAACAAAATGAGAAATAATAGAAACCTAATAACACGAGGAATAAATACTGATAGCTACTTTATACATATAAAAACATCTATATATTATCAGTGTTCAGTCAACATTGTTATTGTAGTCAACATAATTTAGTAAATTGAATAGAAGATGAACATGGCAGCTAGTTAGCTATAATTAATGTTCTTGCAGGCAAGCTGCAACACACACCCTGGTATACGCCAGCTGCTAACTGACGTTAGTTTGGCAGACCATCTAGCTAGTTAGCTACCTCCATTGCAACTAGCTAGTAGTACGTTAGCAAGCTAGTAGCTAGCTATGAACATACCTAGTACTTAAGATAGTTAGTTACCTAGCTAAGTAAGTGCAGCCTTCTATAACCCCGTGTTGATGCAATATTGAATACTGTTGATGTCGGTTAATCTACTAATGTTTGGCAAGATATTTACTGTAGTTATTGGTTGGCTAGATTAGCTAACTCACAAGCAAATTAGGTAGCTATTTTAGCAGCAGCAATGCTAGCTAACGTTACCTTTCAATTTGCAGACTCTCTTCGGTACTTGAAATTAGTGTTCTGAGGTCTTCTGTCTCGGTCAAAATGCAGAATTTGCTCTCCATCGTTCTCTGTATTTCTTCATGTCTTAATTCAGGCCAACAGCCACAAATCCTTATATGACCACTACTAGTATTTTTCTATAAACCCCAGAAAGCTTCAAAACATCCTGAGCAATATCAAGTTACGCCCATTGCACCACATAGCCACGCCCACATTCATTGGTTTGCTACGCCCTTAAGCCCTTTTTTAATCAATGCAATACTGCCACCTGCTGTCTGAAAGATCTTTGCTTTTCATGAGATTTTCCACAGATCTGAGGGGTGTAAATCTTATTGCGTTCGCTGTTGTAAGGGTTTGGTATGATTTTTAAGACGCATGTGATTGGCCAACAGTTCCTGCCCTAAACTCACTGTTCTCTGGTAGGTTGACCGCATTGACAGCAAACCAAATGACTCCACTTACTAGTATATTTAAGTAATAAGGCACGAGGAGATGTGGGCTAAGGTTGCTCTTATTCACGACGCAACGCGGAGTGCCTGGATACAGCCAGCTGTGGCAAATAGGCCATATACCACTAACCACCGAGGTGCCTTATTGCTTTAATAAACCGGTTGCCAACACAGTAAGGCAAGGAACTACACATCTAAATTGAAAATGTTGCTTTAATAAATAAATTCATAATAAATACATTCCGCCAGAAAAAGTTGTCCGGACAACTTGCTTGACTGGTTGCTATGCAACAACCACAGTCTAACTAGCAATTGTACATTAAATGTATGCAAAAACCGAGCCCTATAGCTACTTTTAGTGACTAACACATTTAAATGATGTATTAATGTTTATCTGAATGTTGACATTTATCGTGCACAAATGAAAAAAATTGTTCTATGTTATCGTTTGTTTTTGGCTTGCCCATGTTGTCGTTTGTTGCCGGCTTCACGCTGCTGGAAATGGATGCCGTTCTTTAGATGGAGCCTAGGTGCTGCTGTTATGTTGTCAGAAGGAACAGTGCTCCACCGCTTCCAGATTTGGCCTCCAGTAACATTGTAGAGAGGTTGCGAATCGGTGTCCTTTGACAGACAGTATTTCTCATGCCTCTAGTCAAACATCCGACACCTTCTGGATAATGGTGGTTCCGGACAGCTATTTTGTAGTATTTGGGCTGCATTGTTGCGAGGGGGTTCACTCACATCGCCTGAAAGATAACACAAAATAACGTTAACTAATAGCTAGGCCTACAAAACTACCGGTTATATTGTCAGGGTACATTAGAATTATTTACATACCATAATGTATCCATTCACTGGTGGGCAGCTTTGTCGCGACCCTCTTTCCTCAACTTTTTGATTACGCCGACAGACACTTTGTTGCTCGTTGTCCTGTATACCTCCACGCCAGACTGAGAGGGGATCGGTGATATGTCGGTTCAAACCAGCTCTGAGGCCAGTGTAGCTGCTAATCACAAATTCTTCGCCATTCATGTTTCTTAATTAACCTTAAAAGTCCCGTAGAATGACGTTCAGCTCCGTTTTTGTTGTATTCCCAAACTCACAATATATCCTTTTTTGCACACCAGTCAGTGATGGTGTACAGGTAAGTGCCCACTTAGTTTGTTTCACAATGCTCTTTTCGGTTTTTCTCAAATTCATCAAAACGCTTATTTTCTATATCGGCATGTCAAACTATTGTTGATATCGCAATTTTATTGAGGTGAAACGGCGCAATGATATCAAGGTGAATAGCCTAAACGCCATGGTTAAATGCCGTTTTAGCCAATCAGCGTCCAGTATCCAAACTACCCTGTTTATATATATATATATATATATATATATTTATGTACATATAAATTCTACGAACATTATTGATGTGGTCTACGTTAGCGTCGTAGCTCATTTATAACATACCAGCATAAGTAATCAGAATCAAAACTCAGTCAGAGGGAAGAGATAAGCTGTTTTCACGGGACGAACTTTCTTTCAGCCAACAATGTCAGGCCAAATCATCAGTGGAAAAGACGTTTCGGCGTAAGTGATTTACTGTTAGTTTTTGTAATATTTCTTACCATGTCTGTTGGATCAAATGGTGCTGGTGCTATCCGACCACAGCAAATGTATCACGCACCGTTTTGTAACTTTGCTCGCTAGCACACATCTCTGGTGCATGGTGCAGAAGGTTTAGAAAGCACTATGATGTTGATTTTGTGTAAACGTTGAACATCGCTTCCTCGTAACAGTTTAGTTTTCTCACACATCTCTACGTTCTGTTGCATTCTGCAGACATTGTACATGGGGAACAACAGCCACATGCAAGCATGCCTTGGCAACCTCATTATATTCTAAATGTTCTGTAGAATCACTCCCCCAAACTTTGCAAACAACAAACACGGTTGGAACAGATTCTAAAAAACGTGTTCCTGAGAATTCCATACATCCATTATTGTCATGATGTTCCAAAATGTAAAAGTATTTGGTATCAACAGCATGCACTTGTTAGTGTGTAGCTAATAACTAACAGCATGTACCACTTAGCGTACATTGTTATTTTGAACCGGAGGACATCAGATGTCACTCATAGTTTCCCTCTTCGTTTTACTTGATAGCCACATGACTGACTATGCAGTTTTATCAAGAGTATTTTAGATGACAACCTGACTTTTGATACATGGAGGGACTTTAATTCAGCAACTCATGCTTCTCACAAGACGTGACTGACCGTGCCCTCCTAACCATGTCCCTCACACTACCCATTAGTCAATTATTTCAGGCCGAATGGCCCAAAGCCACATATTCTTCACTTAAATCTTTTTCTTCAGTGTGTGTGTGTGTGTGTGTGTGTGCATACACGCTGCTGTGCTAGTGAACTTTGTGCATACAGTGTCATTGAGGAAGAGTAGCGTTCAGTAAGTAATTAAACCAGTATGTTGCAGAGTAGCTGCAAAGAAACTACTACACTGTGGCCTTGATCAGAGTACAACACTGTTGATGTCCTGAGTCATTGTGTTGACCAATGACAGATTATATAACGCCGCTTCTCTACTGATACAATATAGACTAGAGTTGACACCATTTTTTATGTGCAACATAAATAATAACAATACATAATCCTTTGAATTATCAGAGTGGGGGTTGTTGATTCATAATATCTAATTGTTGTTGTTTTTTGTTTAGTCAACTTTTAAACCAACTCAATACCAGTCTGTATATTTGTATTGCACTGTTCCTGTCAGTTAAATTACTTGCCAAGTAAGAGTTATTTAATCTTGTTAAATTAAAGAGTAGAGTGCGTTGCGTATTTAAACACAGAACAACACTACAGTTCCTGTCAGTTGTTGGCTATGATTGTTTGAATAAGTGTTTCCCTTACGATTTTTTTTTCTTCCAGCAAAGGTGGGTGGGGGTGGGGCGGGAGTTGGTGGGTTCTCCTACTCCCCTTGCTGTGCGGGGCGCTGCTGTTAAATTAATATAGGGAAAATACTGCTTATTTTACCCTTTTTACTAAGTATGTATCTATGACTGAACCGAGAGGTCTTACTGTGGTCTGCAGCCAAGCCATGATGAGATGCTGATGACCTTAAAATCCTTCTTTCTCTCAAATAACTGTTCAGTCGATAGAAAAGGTGGCTTCATTTGGCTGGGCCAGTGGATTTTCATGGACATCACTTAGTGTAACAATCTAATTCCTTGCCAAGTCTCTCTGTCACATATTGTACATTGCTGTCCTCTCCCATGCCAAAATAGCCAGCTATTACACCCAAGGTTAACTGTAGTCTGTCTCTTAGCGCTATAAGGGCTCCTTCCTAGCATTGCACTCCAGGGGGTGCTCTCTGCCATACCCCTGGAGTTGTCCCTCAGCTGGTAATCATGCTGCAACTCCCCTCCTCCGAAGCTCTGAGGTGTCCTGTGGACAGTTGGAGGATGGAGGTGCATGGCTTCAGTGGTGTCTGGGAACACCACGTCTCTGTAAGACCATCCAGGTTCTACCCCTGAGTAACGGCCCCCCTGCTTTCTCTCTGTGAGACTGACTGTAGCTCCTCGTGTCCACAGGCAGGTGAGGGAAAGGCTGAAAAAGGATGTGGAGCAGATGAAGATTCAGGACCCTAACTTTCGACCAGGTCTGGTTGTGTTACAGGTAAGTGCAAGAGTTTGTTTTCAGGGCTGTAGTTCAAATCTTGATTCTGATTCTGCCCATGTAGCCTATTTTCCCATGGTCTGTTTCCTTAGACGGTCAATGTGTAGGATTTGTCCTTGAGATAGTCATGAATTTGTGCTGTATGCTAAAAGGGATACAGCATAAAGCCTGGTGGTCATATCTTTCCTCAGGCAGATTCAGAACCACTCGCCCAGTGGCGAGGAGAATTTATTCCATTCTTATACTCTGTCCATTTAAACGGCATCTAGTTGAATTATGAAATGTAATGTATATATTAACTGACATTGGTTATTCATTCATTGACTGGGTTTTTAAAGCATTATTAGAACACATGAAGACTACATATTTGCTCCATTCTGCTGTGTACTTTTCAGGTGGGGGACAGAGATGATTCAAACCTCTACATCAGCATGAAGCTGAAGGCAGCAGCTGAGGTAAGTAACAGTAGGAAGTTTGATGTGATCATTTATGTTTCGTACATATATTCCACATTGTTCCCTGTTCACTTCATAAACTCAGTTGTTCTTGTGCCTATTGTAGATTGGAATAAATACCACACACCTAAGGCTCCCAAAGACTGCCACAGAGGATGAGGTGATGAGGGATCCTGAGGGGGTTCACATCACAGCTTGCAAAGCATCTCTTCCTGGTGGTCCCTGCAGGCCACTTTCTGTCACTCTCTTTGTCTCAGTCATTCCCATTCTTTAGATGTATTTCCCTTCTGCTCTCTTTTACACACCCAATATCTCTGTAGGTGCTGCACAGCATTACAGAGGTGAATGAGAACTCTGCTATCCATGGTCTCATCGTTCAGCTGCCTCTGGACTCCATCCACAAAATAGATACTGAGAAGGTGACTAACGCTGTGGCCCCAGAGAAGGATGTGGATGGGTAAGCACTAAGATGTTTCAACATGTTTGTGATGTTCTGTGTGACCGGCTGACTGTCATCAAAGACAGCTCTCCAAAACCAATCGAACTGTGAAACTTCTCTCAAAAACGGTTTTCTTTTTTTCTACTGACACTCAGGCAAATCATGGAGCTTTCGCGTCCACCCAATGAAAACACTTGTGCATTTGTGTAGTGTAAGTCACGATTATCTTGTGTTTATTGGACAGTTGGCCTAATTCCAGACTTGTCTTGATGTGTTTAGGAAGCTCCATTCATCCCCCACTCTAAAGGACTCTGTTGGAGGGTTTTGGGAATAAAAGACTGTAAAAACACCAACAAATCAGCTCCAAATTGATTTTAATTTTGGTTATCTGTTCCAAAGTATTCCCATGCATAATAGAGAGAGAGACTGTATATGTAATCATATAGGAATGTAAGCAAGGTTTAGTCAAATATTATATCTGTTTGGGTTTCATGCGGTCAATTTGCAGTCTACAAATTATGTGTAATTATGTTCCGGCCCCCTGACCATCCGCTCAACAACAAATCGGCCCGTGGCTGAATCTATACTGAACAGAAATATAAACGCAACATGTAAAGTACTGGTCCCATGTTTCATGAGCTGAAATAAAAGATTCCAGAAATGTTCCATACATACAAAAAGCTAATTTCTCTCAAATGTTGTGCACAAATTTGTTTACATCTCTGTAAGTGAGCACCTTGTGCTGGGTACAGTAAAAGACCCCTCTAAAATGTGCAGATTTGTCACACAACACAATGCCACAGATGTTTCAAGTTTTGAGGGAGCATGCAATTGGCATGCTGACTGCCGGAATGTCCACCAGATCTGTTGCCAGAGAATAAGCCGCCTCACACAACGTTTGAGAGAATTTGGCAATACGTCCAACCAGCCTCACAACCGCAGACCACGTTTAACCACGCCAGCCCAGGACCTCCACATCCAGCATCTTTACCTGCGGGATCGTCTGAGACCAGCCACTCGGACATCTGATGAAACTGAGGAGTATTTCTGATTGGCTGGGCCTGGCTCCCCAATGGCGCCCCTGCCCAGTCATGTGGAATCTAGATTAGGGCCTAATTCATTTATTTCAATTGACTGATTTCCTTATATGAACTGTAACTCAGTAAAATCATTGAAATTGTTGCGTTTTTATTTTAGTTCAGTATAGCTGATGATCCCTGCTCTATTGGTCTTACTGAGAGACCAGTAAAAGAGCTTCTGCACTGAGCTGAGCTGCGCCTGTTAAAAAGAGAGGACCTAAATTACAACCAGAGTACTAATGATGAGGACATTGATTTATGTCATCAGCTCAAAAGAGTAATGATTTTCTCTGAGGGTTCTGATCCTGTATAGCTTGTGTTGGGGAGATAATGGGGAACTGAAAGAAGGCATTGTAGGAAATACAATGTACCGTCAGAAGGAGGCTATATGAGTATGTACAGTGGAATTATTGACACCCTTTATATAGATGAGCATTAATGACTGTATAAAATAAAATAATGCTCCAAGAAATGGGGGAATTATATTATTTAATACAATTGCTCAGAGAAAGAGATTTTGTTTAATGTGAATAATAATAATAATGAATCGTGAGTAATGATGAGTGAAAAGGTTACGGAGGGCCAAAGATCATACCCCCAAAATATGCTAATCTCTCAATTACCAATAACGGTAAGGGTAGGTCTCTTGGGGGTATGATCTTTGACCCTCTGCAACTTTCTCACTCATTATTCACGATTCATTCAGGATTATCCCTAATCATGGTAGCATCCACATTAATATAGTAGTGTTTAGTAACATTCGATTCTTATTTTGAATAAAAGTGACTCCAAAATGACACACTACATTATTTTCATTTATTTCTATTGGGCACAAAATTATCTGAAACACTACTAAAATGAACTGTAAATACATCCAAGTTTGTAGCGTCAGAAGCTTGATGTAGTCATTGCGTGCTAAAATATGGGACCAAATCGTATACTTTGGACTTTTTTATTTTATTTATACAAATCTTTAGGGGTGTCAATAACTTCAAATCTTTTAAAATGTTTTATATTACTTGTTAAACCATAGCTCTTTCTCTGATCAATTGTATTAGTATAAAATAATATTTCCGAATTCTTTTGAGCATACAATATAGCTTAGTATTTTAATAACATCGTTTTTTTGGGGGGGTCATTATTGCTCATCTTTATCAAGGTTGTCAATAATTTCGGACCCCACTGTATTCGTAAGTGTGACTAACTCTTAGTGCTTAGAGTTGTTTATTAGAAACCGGATAATGATAATGATTGTACTGTTTGTGTGTTCCCAGTCTGACCAGTATAAATGCAGGGAAACTGTCCCGTGGGGACCTGGGTGACTGTTTCATCCCCTGTACTCCTAACGGCTGCATGGAGCTCATCAGACAGACTGGTGGGTACAGCAGCGAAACTAGTTATGGCCCAATGCCAATCAGCTGAATCACTTGACTTGAATGATGATGCACAATGTAGATTTCCACCTAAATAGACATACCCAAAAGTTATAATTTTTCATGATGGCCATAAACAATAATTAGTAATGTTGCATAGTTCTAGAAATGTCTGGAACTCACCTTTCCGGTTGAAATTGTTATAAATTGCTGAGGTGAACTCACTTTTGAGGACAAGCTCAAGTAAATCTTACAAAATCAGGATTATGTTTTTTCCTATTCAACAAAAGTGGGGGAATAGGACTTGAAATGACTGAAAAGCTTTGAAAATATAGTAACAATCAAATTATAATTGACTTAATATAAAATGTCACTTTTCTTAGAACTGTAAAATACATATTTAGCGACGGTACAAATTTGGCCCCATTTCATATAACTGATGAGAGAGCATTTTCTGCAAAGCCTCCTCTGAGCGATGCAGAGACTCTTCGAGTTGCTATAGACTCACAAAGCAATTTCGTCCCTCTGTGACCAAGAGAAAGTGGTTGTTACGAGATTAAACCAGAACTGCTGGAATCGCAAGACTGTCCCCTTTTCATATGCCGTCTCCAAGGTTGGACTCCGTCGCTCAGAGGGAGAGCAAATCGATTCTTTGTCTGGATAGGCCAGAAAATGTGACACGTCATTCCCTATGCAAATTTGGGGTGTGAAACCTAACGGATAGCAGACAGATGGGGCTTTCTGGCACTATAAGGCACTGGACCCTACGGCGTTCAGATCGCTTTCTACACCAAAATGTCAGTCGGAACCGGTCCCCCATATAAGAGTAAAAGTGCTCAATTTAATGATTGTGTGCAGGTGTGTCCGTGGTCGGGAAGAAAGCTGTGGTGATTGGCCGCAGTAAGATTGTGGGTGCGCCCATGCATGACCTGCTACTGTGGAACCATGCTACTGTGACAACCTGCCACTCAAAAACGACTGACCTCGCTGCTGAGGTAAACCCAAGCCCAGAACATGTCACACGCTCACTTAGAACATGAAAACACTCACAACCATAACATGTCATATACAGGCCATTACTACAGCCAACTCTTCATGATCATGTATACAGGTAGCTAACATGTCACATACAGACCCATATACAGGAGCACTAATGTACATTAAAATCCACAAAACACACTAATATAGTCTTGTGAGGAGATCCACCCAGTCCCCTCTCTTTCCAGGTGGGCAGAGCAGACGTCTTGGTGGTTGGGATCGGGAAAGCAGAAATGGTGAAGGGAGATTGGGTAAAGAAAGGAGCGGTGGTCATCGACTGTGGCATTAATCACATCCTAGGTTAGTATGGTCCCCTCCATTGGTTTCCATTTTGACAAGTATTCTTTCTTTTTAGAACATGTGTGAGCTAACATTTAGTGTATCATCAGTTCTCCATGGAGTTGGCACTTTTCTTTATGGATAAAGTTTAGGTGCACTTATGCTTGTTTTGACTGCATGGTACCTCTCTGTGCTCCTCAGATGAGACGAGGCCCAGTGGGAAGCGCGTGGTGGGGGATGTGCACTACTCTGCTAAAGAGCAGGCTGGCTTCATCACTCCAGTACCAGGAGGAGTGGGGCCCATGACTGTGGCCATGCTCATGCAGGTAGGTGGGACCAACCGGGTATTAGCCCACCAAGCTAAAGCGTAGGAACACAAGTCCGCAAGGTTACTCATCACGTGAGTATAGCTTTACCAATACACCTCTGCTACAAAGGCAGTGGCATCCCTACTAATCACACAAACCACACCACTTCCAAAATTCATCCTGTGAGAATTCACATTTCAGGGGAAATGTTGGTGGTCATTTTGTTTGTGATGGAGCAACTCCCTGTCCTGTGACCTTATCAATGTCATTCACCTGTTTCCGCAGCATGACATTATGGCAAAAACAGACTAGGTTGAACTGAATGTGGAGCATTTTGTAGTAGATAAGGTGTTCCTTCAGAAGCTCATTTCCCTCTGTCTGGTAATTCTCTGAGCTGAGGTAATTGCATTCTAACGACATGAATGAATGGAAAGCAATTTTTCGTTTTATTCACTTTTATGGCACTGTGCAATCCACGGTTGCTCAGAGCACATTCCCTGAGAATTAATAGCTTTTGTCCATAAGACAGAACCATAGCAAATAGCCTTTGAGTTATATACAAATGCCAACCTGAATGTGTAATCAGAGCTTTTTATTGGCTGTGTGATTTTGTGGCTTTTCTTAACCCCCAGAACACAGTGCTGAGTGCCAAGCGCTTCCTGGAGTCTCACCAGCCAGGCAAGTGGAGCATCACCTACACCAAGCTCAATCTGCAGAAGCCTGTGCCAAGGTTGGTCCGCTCATCCTCTGCCTACCTCCTCCTCTGATGTGTATTTTGTAGTCGTTTAGTCGTACTTTTAATACTCCTCCGTACTGTGGCTGAATAATTCAACCTTCCACTAACGGAGGCTCTAGTTTTGATTCTCTACCTTCATGGTGGAAAGCCCTAAACTTTGTCCTCACTTGATAAAGATTGCGTGACATTTTCTGTCTGCTGAATAAAAGAGGTGACCTGACTGTGGCCCTCAGTGACATCGTGATCTCGCGTTCCTGCATACCCAAGCCCATCGACCGGATGGCCAGGGAGGTGGGGCTGCTGTTGGAAGAGGTGGAGCTCTACGGAAAGACTAAGGCCAAAGTGCAGCTGGACATCCTCAAACGCCTGCGGGCACAGCCTGATGGGAAATACGTGGTGGTCACTGGGTATGCTCTGTCTGTCTCGCTGTGTCAGTCTAGTTATTTTGTACTGGGTACAATAACCTTTTGTTGTTGACGTGAATCTGTTCTTTTTCTATCATGTTGTAGATGTAACATGTACAAATGTGCTCAAATCTCTTGATTTATTAAGATTGATAATCTATTATGCTCAGAAACTTTTCACACCAGTCTTAATGTTGTCTGTACCTCTAGAATCACCCCCACCCCGCTTGGAGAGGGAAAGAGCACCACCACCATAGGACTGGTCCAGGCTCTGGGGGCTCACATGAAGCTCAACGTCTTCGCCTGTGTCCGCCAGCCATCCCAAGGCCCCACCTTCGGCATCAAAGGTGAGCACTGGCTGATGCTGCTGTTTACTGACTGGGTTGGATCCCTTTTGTGTGAAAGTGTTATAAATGCTAAATAACTGGAATGTTTTATCTACAGGAGGTGCTGCTGGAGGTGGATATTCCCAAGTTATTCCCATGGAAGAGGTACTGCACTGATTGATCTCCCTTCTATCCCAGACATGAATCATTTAGGAAGGGTGTTTCTGCATAAAGCTCTTTGACCATATAGCTTAATTCTGATTCCAGTTCAACCTCCACCTCACTGGAGATATCCACGCCATCACAGCTGCCAACAACCTGGTGGCGGCTGCCATCGACGCCCGCATGTTCCATGAAGCCACCCAAACAGACAAGGTGAACTCTCTCTCTGTTGTTGACCTCTGTTGTTGAGAAATATTGTATTCCATGTTTGATGAATGTGTGTGTCAGTCCATTTCTTATCTTTCTCACTCATTTCCTCTCCCACAGGCTTTATATAACCGTCTGGTCCCCCTTAGTGGAGGTCAGCGGACATTCTCCCCCATCCAGATAAACAGACTGAAGGTAAAAACATCAGAACTAAAGAACGTATCCATGGATGACAATTGGCTGTGCCAGTAAGAGAATTTCTCTGCAGGTGTCTGTGTGTATGACCCCTATAGAGACTGGGCATTGAGAAGACTGACCCCACCACTCTCACTGAGGAGGAGATCAACCGCTTCGCCCGCCTGGACATGGACCCAGACTCCATCACCTGGCACAGAGGTACTGGAGATACACTGTGTCTGGTCTGAGGGGAGACACAAGCAGCTGTGATTGTGTATACTGCATACTATGAGAAATGATGAGATGTAGTAGAATGTTTTATGAGTCTTTGCGTCATTTCAGTGTTGGACACCAATGATCGTTTCCTGAGGAAGATCACCGTTGGCCAATCACCGACTGAGAAGGGACACACTAGGGAGGTATTTAAAGTTGATAGTGTTTTTCTACCATGAGTTAGTCACCCACTAATAGTGACATGTTGTTCTGTCCCCTGCCCTCCCCCAGGCCCAGTTCAGCATCTCGGTGGCCAGTGAGATCATGGCCGTGCTGGCTCTCACCAGCAGCCTGGAGGACATGCGCCAGCGCCTGGCCAAGATGGTGGTGGCCACCAGCCGCAGCGGGCAGCCCATTACCACAGAGGACCTGGTCAGTGGCCCTAGTCTCCTTCCGCCACACGGTCAACCAACACATAGACTGTCAACACATTAAATTGCTCTGTTTTTGACAACATTTACTGTGATTGTGCAATGATCAGTGGTTGGATTGAGGTTTGTGATGAGTGCTTGTTGATTCTGGGCTTAAAAGATTCTTCGTATGCCTTCCCGCTCTGTGCAGGGTGTGAGTGGAGCCCTGACTGTGCTGATGAGGGATGCCATCAAGCCCAACCTGATGCAGACTCTGGAGGTGGGTGGGCCACAGAGCCGGGAGGAGAGGGAAGCAAAGCAGCGTGGGAAAATGGCTTTTAGATTCTTTAATTGGTTAGGGTACTGTGGATGTGATGCTTCCTACATTCTCCTGGAGCAGTGATGACGCAGTCTGGAGTAGACAGATGCTGTCTGCTTGTGGCTGTTTTCAGTTTAGTTACCAATCCCCTATTTCTCTTTGAGAAGTACAGAGGCAGGATTTGGTCTAATTAACATATATTTCAAAGCCTAGAACTTGCTTAGCTAAACTTCTGTTGACAGCAGATAAGTGATTCTGAGTCAGTATGGTGTTTGATGTGGTAGACTGACTGCTGTGAGTCAGAGTGGTGACATTGCCACAGGATGTGTGTGTTCTGCTGCTGTATGGCTGAGAGGTGTTTTTTCAACAGGGAACACCCGTGTTCGTCCATGCTGGACCCTTCGCCAACATCGCCCATGGCAACTCCTCCATCTTGGCTGATAAGATAGCCCTGAAGCTGGTCGGCAAGGAGGGCTTCGTGGGTGAGTGGGGATAAAACACACAGCCTCTCCCTTGGCAAGAACACAACTATGAACTATTCCTGTAATGTGAATGCTGGTTGTCTCTCTCATCGGACAGTGACCGAGGCTGGGTTCGGCGCTGACATCGGCATGGAGAAATTCTTCAACATCAAATGCCGCTACTCCGGCCTGCAGCCTCACGTGGTGGTGCTGGTGGCCACCGTCCGAGCCCTGAAAATGCACGGAGGCGGACCAACAGTGAGTGACTGCACAGTTTACTGGGGGTCTCCGAAAATCTTTCTACCTCTGTCCTAATGGTTGTGCCAATGGGCAGCTTTCAGAAAGACTGCTTCAGAAAAAACTATGAAAAGCACAGGTTTTTAGTGCTCAGTGCAGTGGATTATAATCATCAGACCAGCCTAGAGAATGTTCAAACGTTATTGTCACATATACTGTATATTATCTTATGGAATGTCCTATCCCGTGTTAATGAATGCAGGTGCACTGCTGAGAATGTAATTGCATTTCCTGCTGTGTGGCGGTCACACAGGGAGACCTCGTTCATATTCACACTGCTGCTGCTTTAGCTCTGCCCCCACATTGGGTAGGGATTGATCCCATTATTGCTTATGCTAGTTTGGTGTCTTTTTGACTGGACTTCTCCCTTGCTGCAGGTTACTGCTGGGATGCCCCTGCCCAAAGAATATGTGGAAGAGGTAAGATACTACTTCGCCCCCACTGTCTAACTTCTGCCCCCCCTTCACAGCTCATCACATCAACAAAAGTGCGTCCATCCTAAATGTGTCACTTAACCTTTATGAAAATGTTTTGTTAATGCCATATTGCCCATCCTCTGCACTAAGTCTTGGCCGTAAGACTCAATCATTCATTAGAAGGCATCAAGGGCATAAGAGTGGTATTTGCTCTCTTGTGACCTGGTTTAATTCTTATCTGATGCTATTAGTTGATCTGAACTACACAGGGCCATCCATTATGCAGTGCAATTAGGTCCAGTTCACAAGCTCCCTTAATTTACATGGACCAATGGACCAGTGCGTAATGCCTACTGGTTACATGTGATCATTGATGTGAGTAGAAAATGGCTGCACTTAACTTGCTCTTCAAGATAACTTGGGTGTCTCTACAAAGGCAGAGCACACAGTGCATTCAGAAAGTATTCAGACCCTTTTACTTTTTCTACATTTTGTTACATTTTGCCTTATTCTAAAATTGATTAGAAAATATATAATCGTCATCAATCTACACCCAATACCCCATAATGACAAAGCCAAATACAGGTGTGCCAAGCTTGTAGCGTCACACGCAAGAAGACTCGAGGCTGTAATCGCTGCCAAATGTGCTTCAACAAAGTACTGAGTAAAGGGTCTGAATACTTATGTAAATGTGATAGTTCTGTTTTTTATATATATATATATATATATATATACACACACACACACACATACATTTGCAAACATTTCTAGAAACCTGTTTTTGCTTTGTCGTTATGGGGTATTGTGTATAGATTGATGAGGAAAATATATATATTTTTAATCCATTTTAGAACAAGGCTGTAACTAAATGTGGAAAAAGTAAAGGGGTCTGAATACTTTCTGAATGCACTGTTCACAGTATGTTATGTAATGGCTATATATCAACAAGACCCATTGTGTGTTCTTGCGTAGAACCTTGAGCTGCTAGGGAAGGGCTGCAGTAACATGACGAAACAGGTGGAAAATGCCACACACTTTGGAGTGCCAGTGGTGGTGGCTGTCAACGCTTTCAAGTAAGTCCTAGTCAGTGAGCATCTGATCTTTGTGACCCTGACTGCAGGACAGACACTGAATCAGAGCTGGACCTCATCTGTAGCCTGGCCAAGGCAGCGGGAGCCTTTGATGCGGTGCGCTGCTCTCACTGGGCTGAAGGGGGTGCTGGTGCCGTGGCCCTGGGACAGGCTGTGAAGAAGGCTTCTGAGGCCCCCAGCGACTTCAAGTTTCTCTATGATGTAGAGGTAAAGCGAGCGTTGGCCTTACTGAAAGACCTTGGTTTTCACTTTATGACCAGGTTTGGGTAGGTTACTTTATAAATGTAATCCGTTAGTTACAAGTTACCTGTCCAAAATTGTAAACAGTAACGAAAGGTTTGGATTACGCAAACTCAGTAATGTAATCTGATTACATTCCGTTACTTTTAGATTACTTTCCCCTTAAGAGGCCTTAGAAGAAGAAAAAATACCAATTGAATGACATCTATTGCAGGATACATTTTATGTTAAAGTTTACATAGCTGGCCATATGGATGTTATATTTTCCTTTATGGGTTGGTTACGTAGGCTTCTTCTAACCCATCGCTTTCTACTACATATAATAATACGATTCAATTATATCTTTACATTAAAAACCAAAGTCTTATCAGAATTCCAGTCATTCCACTTTTTTGGTTACTACATGATTCCTTATGTGTTATTTCATAGTTTTGATGTCTTCACTATTATTCTACAATGTAGAAAATAGTAAAAATAATGAAAAACCCTTGAATGAGTAGGTGTGTCCAAACTTTTCACTGGTACTGTATATATCATTTATAAATCCCAAAATGTATGTAGCAACTACAGACCCTTTTTAAGTCTATAAAATGTTTGAGCAATAAAACCCCCACGTTTATTCCATAGGCTTGGATCCGCACTATGCAGCTGTTGTAAGAGCTCATTTTTCACTGGCTGTCCACTGGTTTCAAAAACAATGATATATAGGCAGCTTAAACTTCTTGAATTCAACCATTATTGGGTTCAAATACACATTTTGATTTGTGAACAGCCATCCACAACAACCACAATCCGTAAGGCGCAAATAGCTAAATGAGAGAGCAGCAGTGTGATTCACATCAATGCGCTATGTAGATCAATAATAAGTGATATCCGTATCGCCGTCATCCTTACCTCAAAGTGTTTATTCAAGTTGGATAATCTTTGGATGCCGACAGCAGTCGCACCATTGGAAGACATAGCTTGGACTGTAGCCTATTCCTGCTCTTTTCCCCCGATCCATCAAACACATTTGGTGTGTCATCATAGTCGTCTCTGACTTGTGGTCAGACTCGCTCAGGTGGAACAAATTTTAACTTGCGCCTTTCTTCAATGCTGATTTGAATGTCATTGAGATAACAGAAGTGTCAAGACATCCTTTCTGAATTTAAAAGTAATCCTCGAAGTAATCTAGTTTTTCAAAAGTATCTGTAATATGATTACAATATTTTAGCTGGTAACGAAACAGATTAGTTACCGTTTTTTTGTAATCCCTTACATGTAATCCGTTACTCCCCAACCCTGTTTATAATATAGGTGCATTTATTTCATCCTGCATAGGTCAAAAGGTTTTTCTCATCTTGACTGTTCACTGGCTGGACTCTAATATTATTATTCTTCTTCTATTCATCCCATCTCACCATCAGTCTTGTGTCATGTCTGTAGATCAAATCACTGATTCACAGAGTATTCATACATCAACCCCATGTCACTCCATCAGTCAATGTGTGACTGATAGGGAGATGTGCCTGTGACCGACTGAGGCGAGGCTAGTCGAAATGTGCAATGGCTTTATTCTCCACTACAGTGCATCTGTCAGAGACGGGAGCAGGTCTGCTGCCGTACACCCCTTTGGTGACTGGTGACTGCCCATGCGACTGACTGAGAGCACCAGGGGAATCACTGAGAGGAGTACAGAGGAGAGGAGCAGTGAAATATTGGTTGATTCCTGATATAGGCTATGCAATGGCTTCCCACTGGGCACAAACTGGTTAAATGAATGTTGTTTCAATGTCATTTGTCAATTTATTGTGAAGTGGAATCTACGTGGAAAATACATTGGATTTTTTTTAAAGTAATCAACGTAAACTGTTTGTTTTGAGGGTGAAATTTCAACCACAGGATTAGGATTATGTCAACATAGGAAAAACCTTGTATAAAATCTGTTGAATTTGTACCTTTTTAAAACAATGTCAGATCTTCAACGTTATATCCACTATCAGAAAAAAAGAGAGGCTGGGCAGCATCTCCTATTGGAGAATTGATCTATCTACAACTATCCCTTTGGTCTCCCATCCAGGGTTTTAACCAAGACTATTATACCAATGTGCTATCGTGAGAATGATTGTTGAGAGATCTCCACTTAAACTAAATTGATACTGTTGTCGTCGAAGACATTCCAAAGGGAAGTATTTACAGAGCAAATTAAATGTGACCATACTTTGTCACTCATATATCATCAATAATGCTATTTAGGCCTATATAGCGTTTGCAAAGTCATCAACAGCTGTTGTTTAAATTCAAGCCAGAATTCAACTAAAAAGACAATACAATATGCCTAGGGTTTCAAGCTCTGGTTTGTTTTCAAATGTAATGATATTTAGGGATATTGAATTGTGATTGGTTGTCAACACAACCAAATATCAACATTTGAAGGAGATTTATATTTTGCTTGGATAGTTCTATCTGTGCCACTGACTTAGTCTGGCTTTAATTCCAGTTTGTTTATAAATTGATATTTTGGAAATGTAAGTTAATGAATAGGACTAAATCAAATCAATTTAGCCCTATTATTTAACTTAAGGTTTTGGTTGAGATGGAGACGTGAATCCAATATTATTATTTATTTTTTATTTAACTTATGTAACAAATTATGACTTAGTTTTCAATTTAAATTTGTCTACAAGGTCAGTGGCACAACTTACTTCTATGCTGTCTTTTTGAGTGGGCTGTAATCTCGTTGATCAACATCTTAACCAAATATTACCCAATTATCCACGTTAAAATGTGGTGTGCCCAATGGTTTGGTACTGTTGCAAATGCGTGCACTAAATTTAAACGTTCATGAATCAGTGTAGATGACCTGAACCAGTTCTATGGTACTCATATGCCGTGCATGTGTGTATTTTTGTCTGTCTGAATCGCCTTTAGCTGCCCATTGTGGATAAGATTCGGATCATTGCTCAGAAGATCTATGGGGCTGATGACATAGAGCTGCTGCCAGATGCCCAGCACAAGGTGGAGCTCTACACCAAACAGGTACGAGACCAAGGATTTTAATGGAGACAGTTATTTGTTTACATGATTTCTGGAGCTCATTCTACTCAAGGACATGGGCCTTCTTCCTTCCATTTTCAACCTCTTCCTTGATGGTTCAAGAAAAAAGAGATAAGGACAGACTTGGAAAATAAATATAAATTCAACAAAGACTAATTTCTATTTGAGGTTTTAATCTCCTTTCAATGAACACCATTATTGTCTTGTTCAGGGCTTTGGGAATCTGCCAATCTGCATGGCAAAGACCCATCTGTCCCTGTCCCATGAGGCGGATAAAAAGGGGGTTCCCACAGGTTTTGTCCTGCCCATTAGAGACATCCGTGCCAGTGTGGGTGCTGGGTTCCTCTACCCTCTGGTTGGCACGGTAAGAAAGTACTGGCCTCCACAGAGAATCAACTGAATAAATGGAGAGTCAAATCAATCTCTTAATCAGAGGACTCAAAAATACTGACATAGTTATTTTTTTCTGCCCCATCCTAGATGCCCACGATTCCAGGGCTGCCCACAAGGCCATGTTTCTACGACATTGACCTGGACCCTGAGACTGAGCAGGTCAACGGACTATTCTAATAGGGGCTCCACCCTGTTTTACCTGAAGGAATCCGCTAACATTACAGCTATACAAATGACATCAATACAACAACCCATACTAGTTTACAGATATGGTTTCTGTCTGAATTCTGGATATTCTTTCTCTCTGTTGTTCTCTCTTTTGATCTCTCGATGTGGTCTGCAGCCCCCACAACGAGCACTAATGAAATGTTTTGGAACCATAACTGGAAGAGCTTCCTGTATTTTTCACTCAGTCGCTGACGTCTGTCAATAATTAATTTGCTCTGCCCGTGGCCACTGAAGGGTAAATGAAATAAACGTATAATTAATTAGGAAACTGTTTGTCCCCCGAAACCAACTCTGTATTAGTATTCTAGAAGGAGGAAATGACCTGCTTACATTCCTTCAATAATCACCTCTGAAAATAAACAAACCTTCCCAGAGGCTACTGTATCTTATCCTCCAGAAGTACAGTGTTGTGTCTGATAATACTGTGCATGGCAAGGAGACTCTAGGGAGAGGGAGGTCTCAGATCAGGAGGCTATCTGTGATTTGTGTGTAAAACAGACTGTCTACTGCCATGGACTGGTAAAGACCTGTGCTTTTGGATTTGAAACAGTGTTGAAAATTAAGCAGAACTAATTCTGACATTGCTGCCTTTTATAAAAATGTCTGTACCGCTGATCATCCTTGTTGTTTTAAAGATTTATTCTGCCTCTCTTCAATTATTTCTTTGTAGTAATATAGATTGACCGATGTCTAATACTGTTAAAGTACTGTACACTAATTGATTCTAATACTGTTAAAGTACTGTACACTAATTGATTCTGTAAAATTTGAGCATGTTGCTTAAAATCAATATGACACCTTTATCAGAAAATAACGATTAAATGGAAAAAAGTATTTTAAATGGAAAATGTCTGTCTGTTCATTGGAAACACCGTTTTGGTTTTAATGAATAGCACAGGTGCTATGTTATTTGTTTCTACAGAGTGGATTTCCCCACTGAGGGTTTGATCGTATCCTACCCTTAGTTGATTACCTTAAACTGAAAGAGTATATTTGCTCACTTTCTTCCTGTGATTATGAATGGCTTTGTTCTGTAACCTGTGTGTGTGTGCATTAGTTTTGTGACTGGCGACCAGAGAAGCTACAATTATTATAGAGATGAGTCTGACATAGAACACCTGCTGGGGCTGCCATCTGCCTAGCAGCACAACTACATGCAGAATCAGAGCCAGGTAACATGGCTGTTTTAGTGTACAGCTCATTTAGGGGAGAGCAAGAAAAACAAATGGCACTGTAGTCAACTATTCAAAGCTTTATAATGTATAGGCTGCCACCTATTTTCTTTGTCTTGAGACAGGGATTAATCTATTCTATATTGGTTGAAGTATCAATCAGAGTTGAGGGTGGTGGACTTGGTGCATAATTACAGATTGGTGACAATTTTGTGTCAATTAAACAGAAATTCACAAAAACCGTGCCTTCAGAAAGTATTCATTGACTTATTTCACATTTTGTGTTACAGCCTGAATTAAACATTGATTTTTCCCATCCATCTACACACAATAATCCATAATGACAAAGTGAAAACATGTTTTTAGAAATGTTTGCAAATGTATTGAAAATTAAATCTCATTTACATAAGTATTCAAACCCCTGAGTAAACAACTTGTTGCACCTTTGGTAGTGATTACCGCTGTGAGTTTTTCTGGTGAAGCCTCTAAGAGCTTTCCACACCTGGACTGTGCAACATTTGGCCATTTATTACTTTCTAAATTATTCAAGCTCCGTCAAATTGGTTGTTGATCACTGCTAGACATTTTCAGGTCTTGCCATTGATTTTCAAGTAGATTTAAGTCAAATCAGTAACTCGGCCACTCAGGAACATTCACTGTCTTCTTGGTAAGCAACTCCAGTGTATATATGGCCTTGTGTTTTAGGTTATTGTCCTGCTGAATGGTGAATTAATCTCCCAGTGTCTGGTGGAAAGCAGACTGAACCAGGTTTTCCTCTAGGATTTTGCATTTGCTTAGCTCCATAACTTTTTTTTTTATCCTGAAAAACTCACGTCCTTAAAGATTAAAAGCATACTCATAATATGATGCAAACACCATTATGCTGGAAAATACGGAGAGTGGTACTCAGTAATTGGATGTATTGGATTTGTCCCAATCGTAACACTTTGTATTCAGGAAAAAAAGTGAATTGCTTTGCCACATTTCTTGCAGTATTACTTTAGTGCCTTGTTGCAAACAGGCATGTTTTGGAATATTGTCACACTGTCAATTAGGTTACTATTGTGGAGTAACTACAAAGTTGTTGATCCATCCTCAATTTTTGCATATCACAGCCATTAAACTCAACTGTTTTCTAACTGGTCAAATCCCTGAGTGATTTCCTTGCTCTCTGGCAACTGAGTTAGGAAGGATGCCTGTATCTTTGTAGTAACTGGGTGTATTGATACACCATCCAAAGTGTAATTAATAACTTCACCATGATCAAAGGGATCATCAATGTCTGCTTTGGTTGAACCTGTGTTTGAAATTCACTGCTCTACTGAGGGACCTTACAGATAATTGTATGTGTGGTGCACAGAGATGTTAAACACTATTATTGCACACAGAGTGAGTCCATGTAACTTACTGTGTTAAGCAAATTCCTTTAGGTTTGCCATAATAAAGGGGTTGAATACTTATTGACTCAAGACATATCAGCTTTTCATAAAAAAAAATAATCTTAACAAAAAATCCACTTTGACATTATGGGATATTGTGTAAAGGCCAGTGAGAAAAACATCTAAATTTAATACATTTTAAATTCAGGCTGTAATAAAACAAAATGTAGAAGGGTGTGAATACTTTCTGAAGGCATTGTATGTTGTAGTGATAGTGGGCAGGGCACTGTGCTACAATCCAATCAATGTGTCACTATGGAAACCGGGTAGGATGCTGCTCCTTTGAAACATGTAAATGAAACATACTGCTTGTTCTCTGAGAGAGCTCCGTTGGACACTTTGCGCACGGACTGCGGCTTGTCAGGACGTCTACAGGTATTGTGCCATCATGTATCTCAAGGCATTGGGGAAATAAGAAATATTATCCTACAGAGTTTTACAAACAGTAAGTAGAACATGATTATATATATTTTTTACATCTGAATAATTGTATTTTGATTGCTACTCGAACATTTGCATATATACAGTTAAATTACGAATTCTAATTTATTAGGATAGGAACTATTTGAAGAGGGGTTACTTTTTCCAAAGGTATAATTTGAGAGAATATCCTATTGTTGTTTTTTTGCTCAATGCTTTTACCTTTCATTTTTCATTTCTTCTATATTGGCCAAATAAATGTAAATGATAGCAACCTCAATATTCATTGAGTCATGGATGAGTCATGGGGTAAAAATAGACAACTAATGTTGGGTCGAAATGATCTAATTGGCATAATTAGTCTAAAAATTGTGACTCATTCATGACAAAGACCTTTAAAGTTAGAAACTGTAATATTGAGGAATATTGTGGTTCTGCTAATAAGAACTTCAAAGCCATTTGTTGCATCTCCCTTGAGACTACTGTATCTGATATATATGCCTCAAAACACGCTTACTACTTTTGCATCAGGAAAATTATTTTGATTGCGCAAATCTTCACACATTCGAACAATTCCTCAATGTGTGCGTTTTGTTCATAGGGCTGATATCCTGCCAGAGGGTTATCAAGAATTGTGTCCTCAGGTGTCATGGTTGAGTAATGTTTTGACACATCCAACTTCCTCTGGAAGATAAATAACTGAAGAGCTGGTCTGATAATAAATCAACCATGTCAGTCAAAGAGGCTTCGATTGGACACGCTCAGGGAAGAGTGGGTCTGAGGAGAAAGCTGACAGGTCCTACACGGCTCCTCCTTGGTAAATCAAAGACTAGCAGTGACATGGAGAGGAAGGGAAAGACTTGGGCTTGGGGACAGACGAGATCAGGGGATGGTAATGGCACCAAGGAAGATTCCATGCCTGGCTGTCAGGACACAATCATTGAAGAGGTTTCAATGGAATCTACCAGAGAGAGCTTTCAGAAACCACCTGATTCCAAAGAAGAGGTAACACTAGAAAACACTATGGGAACCACAAAGTCACCCTCCACAGAACAAAGTGATGTAAAAGCTGACCATTCAAACCAAAAGCACAAGAGGGGGAAACAAGGCATAAGGAAGCATTGGAAGCTATGTTTCTCTCCATCTCTCATCTGCATTAGAAGGTGGAGGAAGAGAGCTGATGAAAAGGATGGAGGTCATGATATCACATTTTTCAACAAGCAAACCAGACACTTTGCTGTTCAACCAACTGCAGTTTATGGTGTTACAAACAGTGAAAAGCAAGTTAACAATTGCTCTAGCCTTGACACTCCTGCGATTAAAGGGAAGGAGCAAAAGTTCAAAGTTAAAACCTGGAGAATCTTCAAAAGGCTCATGATCGCTCCCAGCGACCATTCAAAAACAAAGCAAGAACAGCTAGGACCAGAGATTTCTCTACAAGACCATTCTCCTTGTGTCGTTTCCTTCAAGAAAAAGACTGTGAATCTCTGGAGGCACAGAACCAAAAAGCCCTCTCCTTTCTTCCAGGAACGTATTGGAGGCACACAGGAATACATTGAGGAGGAGACTATAGTCCTGGCTAACAGACATGCTGATGATATTACTGAGCTCATGAACCCTAATCCACATCCCCTAGATTTTGTCAGGGAGGTTAAGGGGCATTACTCTGAGACACTAACAGTGAGTGTGGATGTGAGTGTTATGAGGTCAGAGGACAGTGAGGTCAGAGACACCATAGAAACAAGTAACGAAACTAAGGCTTATGAAAACCCTGCCCCTACAACTGATACAGAACCAACTGATAAAATAGAACCTAAAACATATCCTGAACATAGACTGAAGCAGGTGGATGAGATGCTGCTAACCCCATATCCCATAGAGACCTATAGTTGTCCTGGTAATAATGGGGTGAATCTTGTTTCAGAGGTACAGAGGCAGTCAGGCTTTAGTGAAAGTGTTACCTCAAGCACAGTTGCCCAAAATGATCTATCATTGGGGGAGGATTTCACATCAAATGCTATTAACAAACACATTCACTTAAATGCAATTTGTGAGGATGTTGAAAATAATGGTGATTCTAAGCAGAACTGTGATGGGCAGCAGAAAGAGGTCCACCTGCTGGAGACTGCGTGCTCTGTGGTTCAGGTAGTCATAACCGCTGCCTTGGATCAACTCAGAGAGGAGCTGGGGAACTCAGTTACCACACTGACCCAAGAGGAAAGAGAGTGCTGAATGTTCAGGTGCAAAATCCAAGAACCAACAACTCTCTCATTCAGAAGTACCATGGCTTTTGCATCATCCTGGTTATGATAAATTATGAACCTGTATCACTACAGTAGGCTACGGTTTGTAAAAATTGTAAAAATAAAATAAAAAATGTATCTGCTGTATAAAGGTATAGATAGTTGCTAATTTGTCAACCTGATCTTTGTGAATTTATCTTAGAAATATTATGATACTGTATGATGGATGGATAATATTTTAGCAGCTTTTTGCTTTTCTGTTATATTGTTTGTTTAGCGACTCATCGTGTGACATGTTTAACACCCCAGATTGTGGAAGACTTGTTTCCATAGCAATGAGATCCATATTATTATACTGTAATTTTACATGTGCAATACATTTTTGTCATGCTTTTTTTTTACATTTACATTTTTATGCAACCAAATTTAAAAATATAAATAAAAATGTAATCTGTGTACAAACATAACATTGCTGTATAAATAAGTGCATTTTAGAGATTATTTAATAGCACAGACCCAAATGTATTATCTTTAGAATATATTTTAGAGGACATGTATGAGACAGCTAATTTGAGATGTTTATCCCTCTGGTGGTAAGAGTCACAACTGCAAGGACCATTAAACATGAGAGGAAATTGGCCCTTTTGCTGTATCAATGCTGTGGGCTTTTTGTTGAACACAAAAACATTTTCTGAAATGTTGTGGAAAGGATTGATAACAAGGGATAAACATATGTGGTGCAAGGTGAGACAAATGTTCTGTGCTTTTTACTACCCCGTTGGTTTATGTTCTCTATGTGAATACAATTAGAATAATTACTTCATTGAGTGTTTGATCTGGGCAGTCTGGCATACACAGGAAAGGTAAGAATGATAGTGGTACATCTCACTGCCTTTGACATAAGATGTCCTGTTTAGATATGCCATTGCATGAATATTTTCTTATGCATTAAGAAGTTATACCATCATTTTGCTCGGTTTTATAAGTACATTTTATTCAAGATTTGTCAACTTTACTAAATTGCCCAAACTGTTTAATTTGTAATAAGTGTTGACAACAGATGCATGATCATATCTTTAATGTCCGCCACAACCTCCTTTTCCTCCGGGATAACCTCCTCTTCCTCCATGTTCACTTCCTCCATGCTCACCTCCTCTACCATGCTCACCACCTCTTCCTCCTTCCCCATCCCCATGGCCGTGTTCCCCTCCAACACCATTGCCCTTCCCCTGGAAATGACTAAAATAAAATGACATCCTAGACTCACCCTTCGACCCTCTTTTGTTTTGCTCTCCCAAGTTTTTTCCAAAACCATATTAATGTTGATAGTTAATAAACATTTTGTAACGTGCAAGTCTCTTACCTTTGCCCTCTCCTACCTAGCACTATAAAACACAGACAGTATTCTGTTTACATCCCCCAGCACAACACTGGCAGCTAAGATTTAGCAAGCTTGAAAATGGTTTGGTTCTCTACTTTGGCTGATTTGCTAAAGTGATTTAAGACTGAGTTAATTGAAGTAAAGAAGCCTAGATAGACAAATATTTCACAAAGCACACAAATCTGAAACCATTTTTGATATTTAAAAAGTAAGTGAACTGACTTACCTCTGGCTTTTTATTTATTTTTGTTATCAAACCACATATTCATTAAAACCTCAGTGCACATAATACAGTACTTTATGTGAACTACTTTAACACTTACCTGGTTCACTCATCTTTACTTTCTCAGACAAGAGTTGGAACTGTTGGACAAATGAGATGTAAATCAAATCAAATTGTATCATTCACAAGTGTAGACTTTATCGTGAAATACGTACTTATGAGCCCTTTCCCAACAATGCCCTTAAAAAGTAAGAAACTTAACAAATAGATAAAAAGAAAATGGTGACACAATAAAATAACTATACAGAGGCTATATACAGGCTACATACAGTGGGGAGAACAAGTATTTGATAACCTGCAAAATCGGCAGTGTTTCCCACTTACAAAGCATGTAGAAGTCTATAATTTTTATCATAGGTACTCTTCAACTGTGAGTGACGGAATCTAAAACAAAAATCCAGAAAAACACATTGTATGATTTTTAAGTAATTAATTTGCATTTTATTGCATGACATAAGTATTTGATACATCAGAAAAGCAGAACTTAATATTTGGTACAAAAACCTGTTTGCAATTACAGAGATCATATGTTTCCTGTAGTTCTTGACCAGGTTTGCACACACTGCAGCAGGGATTTTGGCCCACTCCTCCATACAGACCTTCTCCAGATCCTTCAGGTTTCTGGGGCTGTCGCTGGGCAATACGGACTTTCAGCTCCATCCAAAGATTTTCTATTGGGTTCAGGTCTGGAGACTGGCTAGGCCACTCCAGGACTATGAGATGCTTCTTACGGAGCCACTCCTTAGTTGCCATGGCTGTGTGTTTCGGGTCGTTGTCATGCTGGAAGACCCAGCCATGACCCATCTTCAATGCTCTTACTGAGGGAAGGAGGTTGTTGGCCAAGATCTCGCAATACATGGCCCCATCCATCCTCCCCACAATACGGTGCAGTCGTCCTGTCCCCTTTGCAGAAAAGCATCCCCAAAGAATGATGTTTCCACCTCCTTGCTTCACGGTTGGGATGGTGTTCTTGGGGTTGTACTCATCCTTCTTCATCCTCCAAACACGGCGAGTGGAGTCTAGACCAAAAAGCTCTATTTTTGTCTCATCAGACCACATGACCTTCTCCCATTCCTCCTCTGGATCATCCAGATGGTCATTGGCAAACTTCAGACGGGCCTGGACATGCGCTGGCTTGAGCAGGGGGACCTTGCGTGCGCTGCAGGATTTTAATCCATGACGGCGTAGTGTGTTACTAATGGTTTTCTTTGAGACTGTGGTCCCAGCTCTCTTCAGGTCATTGACCAGGTCCTGCTGTGTATCTTGAACTTCTTCCATTTTCTAATAATTGCGCCAACAGTGTTGCCTTCTCACCAAGCTGCTTGCCTATTGTCCTGTAGCCCATCCCAGCCTTGTGTAAGTCTACAATTTTATCCCTGATGTCCTTACACAGCTCTCTGGTCTTGGACATTGTGGAGAGGTTGGAGTCTGTTTGATTGAGTGTGTGGACAGGTGTCTTTTATACAGGTAACGAGTTCAAACAGGTGCAGTTAATACAGGTAATGAGTGGAGAACAGGAGGGCTTCTTAAAGAAAAACTAACAGGTCTGTGAGAGCCGGAATTCTTACTGGTTGGTAGGTGATCAAATACTTATGTCATGCAATAAAATGCAAATTAATTATTTAAAAATCATACAATGTGATTTTCTGGATTTTTGTTTTAGATTCCGTCTCTCACAGTTGAAGTGTACCTATGATAACAATTACAGACATGCTTTGTAAGTAGGAAAACCTGCAAAATCAGCAGTGTATCAAATACTTGTTCTCCCCACTGTATAAGGAGTGCCGGTACCGAGTCAGTGTACTGGGGTACGAGGTAGTTGGGGTGATTGTGCTCATCATTAAACTAAGGACCCTGGGACTGAACACCTCCCTCTGCAACTGGATCATGGACTTCCTGACGGGCCGCCCCCAGGTGGTAAGGGTAGGTAACAACACATCTGCCACGCTGATCCTCAACACTGGGGCCCCTCAGGGGTGCGTGCTCAGTCCCCTCCTGTACTCCCTGTTCACCCATGACTGCATGGCCAGGCATGACTCCAACACCATCATTATGTTTGCAGACAACACAACAGTGGTAGGCCTATAGGGAGGAGGTCCGAGACCTGGCCGTGTGGTGCCAGGATAGCAACCTCTCCCTCAACGTGATCAAGACAAAGGAGATCATCGTGGACTACAGAAAAAGGAGGACCGTGCACACTCCCATTCTCATTGACGGGGCTGTAGTGGAGCTGGTTGAGAGCTTCAAGTTCCTTGGTGTCCACATCACCAACAAACTATCATGGTCCAAACACACCAAGACAGTCGTGAAGAGGTCACGACAAAGCCTATTCCCCCTCAGGAGACTGAAAAGATTTGGCATGGGTCCTCAGATCCTCAAAAGGTTCTACAGCTGCACCATTGACAGCATCCTGACTGGTTGCATCACTGCCTGGTATGGCAACTGCTCGGCCTCCGACCGCAAGGCACTACAGAGGGTAGTGCGTACGGCCCAGTACATCACTGGGGCAAAGCTTCCTGCTATCCAGGACCCCTATACCAGGCGGTGTCAGAAGAAGGCCCTAAAAATTGTCAAAGACTCCAGCCATTCTAGTCATAGACTGTTCTCTCCGCTACTGCACGGCAAGCGGTACCGAAGCGCCAAGTCTAGGTCCAAAAGGGTCCTGAACAGCTTCTACCCCAAAGCCATAAGGCTACTGAACAGGTAATCAAATGGCTTACCGGACTATTTGCATTGTGTGTGTCCGCCCCCACCCCCCTCTTTTACGCTGCTGCTACTGTTTATTATCTATGCATAGTCACTTTAACTATACCTACATGTACATATTACCAACTAACTGGTGCCCCCGCACATGGACTCTGAACCAGTACCACCTGTATATAGCTTCGCTACTGTTATTTTACTGCTTTTATTCCTTTACTTATCTATTTTTTACCTAGTACTTATTTTACTTAACTGCATTGTTGGTTAGGGCTTGTGAGTAAGCATTTCACTGTAAGGTCTACACCTGTTGTATTTGGCGCATGTGATTTGATTTGATTGAGGTAATATGTACATGTAGGTTTGGTTAGGTTAGGTGATTGATTGATTGAAGTACTATGTACATGTAGGTATGGGGTGAAGAGCAGAAAGTCTGGGTAGCCGTTTAATTAACTGTTCAGCAGTCTTATGGCTTTGGGGTAGAAGCTGTTCAGGACCCTTTTGGTCCCAGACTTGGCGCCCCGGTACCGCTTGCCGTGTGGTAGCAGAGAGAACAGACTGTGACTTGGGTGGCTGGAGTCTTTGACCATTTTTAGGGCCTTCCTTTGACACTGCCTGGTATAGAGGTCCTGGATGACAGGAAGCTCAGCCCCAGTGATATACTCAAAATAACCAGTATATCAAATCAAAATCCGGTATCTTCTGATCCTTGTAAATATCAAAGTTAGCTTCTGCATTTAAACAGGAATTGCATAAGAACACAGCCATTTCCACAATAAAGCAAGCCTCACCTGGTGCTGGAGGTTGATGTTGTACATAAACTGTATTTTTAGTCTGTATTTATAAGATAGAGCATTTATGAATAGGCAGGCCTAACCCATAGTCCCATATGAGACAAGTGATAATGAAAGTCAGACTTAATGTCTATGGTGTCAGACAGTAGTGGTCTATCTAACCCTATGACCCCTCTTGGTATAGTCTAGTTGAATCTCTAGTTGATCGTAGATATACAATGGTATTTCCTTCAACAACACTAACATGAGAGGATAGATTAACGCATGAGAGCCAACAAAGGCTGATGCAAGCCTATGAATAGCAGGAGGCACACCAGAAGGCAAAATCAAGTAATCCGCCTAGTGGTTAAAATTAGTATTTATTCACCATTGCGCTACATATTTTTTCCAATTTGCAGAGGCTGCACAATTTGCATATAATGAAGGGTGCACACTTCGCCATAATGATACGTTAAAGTTTTGATAGCCATATAACGTTATGTCAAAGAATACACAGTGCTGCCTCCTATTTATGCTATGTGTTAGCATATCAAGCTAGCTTGATAAGTACCAACGTTTTCTACTTCGACGACCGTGGAAAATCACCATCCATCATGGCTTACTACATCCCAGGTAGAGCTAGCTAACAATCTAATATCATTTCTCCAGTTTTTTTTTCTTTAAATAAATCAGTTTGCCAAATTGCTATCCGTTCAGGATTTCATGGTCAGCAGTGGATTTTGTTTATTTTGTTCCCTTTTAGCGCCAAATCTAAAACTCACTCGTCAGTGTCATTCCAGTTATCTAACGTTAGTTTGCTAGCGTTAGCCTACACAGATAACATCTCAAAATGTGTCAATTCATCATGCATGCAGGTTATGCATGATCATTGAGTGCCATTGCAAATAGCTTACTGTTAATGTGCTCCTAAATGCAATTATAATGTATGCGCCCATCTCTTTAGTCAGGCAACTTTCAACAGTTGGACAGGTGGAGGTGGGCATGGAATACCTGCACGATGAGAGTGACTACGTGGAAAAGGGCAGAGACTGCAGGGACTATGCCGTGAGTGTTGTCTTCTTCGCCTACTGCAACTCTTCCCCAGGTCATTGCTGTTAATTACAATGGAATCTCAGTGAGCCTATGCAGCCTGTTACAAGGTCAATGACATCCCCAAGGTCTTTTGAACATGTGAATGATGATGTTCTAAAAGTTACGTTTATATAGCTAGTTAATAATAGTAGCCTACTGTCCTCATCATGTATGGTACCTGGCATGTGCCAGAGAATTTTATTTTGGAAAGTTTAGCCAAAGATGGTTCAACTGTGTCGTTTTCAATGGGAGCAAATTAAGCAAAGTGGGCTGAACAAGCAAGGAGGTGGGCAGAGCCAAGCACGAGCTAGCGAGATCCTATTGGTGGGTTCTAGCATGTACTTGCATATTTCTGGTAGGGAACGCCATCTCTGTGAAGTGCGCTTGTGCAATAGAGTGGTGAGGAGGAGTGCTGTGGCCAGAAGTAATTTAGCCATTCAATGTAGCCATTGGCGCTCTGTAGATTTGCTGTTTTCTCTTGGCAATTCATTTGTGACATTCTTGGATCGCTCATTATACAAATAAAGTCTGATTTAATCAACAAATACGATAGTCAGTTAAAATGTTTTAAGGGTATAAGATTATGTACATATCTGACTGAATCACTACATATCCCATCAAGCCAAGCAGGGAGAGGCTGCATGTTGACACAGTTCCAAGAACAGTCAGAAACGTCTAGCTAACCGTACGCCAATGACGCCGATGGATTTCAAAACTGAACTTGGGTCCGCGTTAAGTAGCAGTGATATCCTTCGCCCCGTTGTTTTACGACACGACATATGGCTCGAACCAGTCATGACTATTTAACAAATCAAATAATTTGAGGGTGCAGTATTTATGAAGTTTGGCATTGAGGACAACAAATTGCGTAGTTCAGCTAGCCAGCTAGTTTAGCCACGGAAAAACAGGGAAAACAAGCTCGGGACATGATATAGCTGGGCGCACATGCGCACTAGGCTAATTCAGGACACTAGTTTTTATGCCCTAATATCAGGAGCTGCCAGCGACTATTTAGATTAAACAATTCAGAGACTGAAACGAATACATCAAATGACAAATATTTAAGGAGAGCAAATCGATATAGAATCCCGAAATCAGCTGTAACTGTCAATAGTAAAACAAATCTTAAAACAATGTTTGAGTGAACCTGAATCCAGAAAAGCAATAGTGAAGTTGCTTCTGGACACAGTAGACTCCTCCTCACTACTCTATAGCTCAATTCGCCCTTGCACTTCTTGTAAACAACGCAATTTTTTGAAACCTTGGCAAAGGGTCACGTCTACGAAACTTAGTGCACTCTGTTCGTAACAGATTTTAGTTTGAGGAACAGAACTGGATTGAGATTGGGCTTGTCCTCTATGAGAATATCTGCAGAATGTCGGCCCAGTTCCATCTCTCTCCTTACTCTCCCACTGCCGGCCATTGGGGTTCCTTTCCTCACCATATTAAAAAATTCAATTTATACATCCGGTGAAACATCTGGCTCCTTGTTCAATCTGTGGTTTAGCTATATTCTTGAAACATTTGGAACTCTTGTATTGAAATTCATGCATGTTCTAGGCCTATGTTTGATTACACTAAATGCAATTTGAACTAAAGGTGAATGAGATTACATATTGCCATGTTTTTCTAAAATCATCATTTGTAAAATTCCACTGTTGAGAGCGTTGGATGTTTTTTGTAATCCTCTAGTAATGTTTTCTATGTACAGTTCAAGTCGGAAGTTTACATACACCTTTACATACACCTTTACATACACCAAATACATTTAAACTCAGTTTTTCACAATTCCTGACATTTAGTGATCCTAACTGATCCTAACTGTTTTAGGTCAGTTAGGATCACCACTTTATTTTAAGAATGTGAAATATCTGAATAATAGTAGAGAGAATGATTTATTTCAGCTTTTATTTCTTTCATCACATTCCCAGTAGGTCAGAAGTTTACATACACTCAGTTAGTATTTGGTAGCATTGCCTTTACATTTTGTAACTTGGGTCAAATGTTTTGGGTAGCCTTCCACAAGCTTCCCACAATAATTTGGGTGAATTTTGGCACATTCCCCCTGACAGATTTGGTGTAACTGAGTCAGGTTTGTAGGCCTCCTTGCACGCACACGCCTTTTCAGTTCTGCCCACACATTTTATATAGGATTGAGGTCAGGGCTTTGTGATGGCCACTCCAATAGATAGATAGATAGATAGATAGGTACTTTATTGATCCCGGGGGGGGAAATTTCATTGTCAATACCTTGACTTTGTTGTCCTTAAGCCATTTTGTCACAACTTTGGAAGTATGCTTGGGGTAATTGTCCATTTGGAAGACCCATTTGCGACCAAGCTTTAACTTCCTGACTGATGTCTTGAGATGTTGCTTCAATATATACACATAATTTTCCTTTCTCATGATGCCATCTATTTTGTGAAGTGCACCAGTCCCTCCTGCAGCAAAGCACCCCCACAACATGATGCTGCCACCCCCGTGCTTCACGGTTGGGATGGTGTTCTTCGGCTTGCAAGCCTCCCCCATTTTCCTCCAAACATAACGATGGTCATTATGGCCAAACAGTTCTATTTTTGTTTCATCAGACCAGAGGACATTTCTCCAAAAAGGCCAATCTTTGTCCCCATGTGCAGTTGCAAACCGTAGTCTAGCTTTTTTATGGCACTTTTGGAGCAGTGGCTTCTTCCTTGCTGAGCAGCCTTTCAGGTTATGTCGGTATAGGACTTGTTTTACTGTGGATATAGATACTTTTGTACCTGTTTCCTCCAGCATCTTCACAAGGTCCTTTGCTGTTGTTCTGGGATTTGATTTGCACTTTTCGCACCAAAGTACGTTCATCTCTAGGAGACAGAAGGCGTCTCCTTCCTGAGCGGTATGACGGCTACGTGGTCCCATGGTGTTTATACTTGCGTACAATTGTTTGTACAGATGAACGTGGTACCTTCAGGTGTTTGTAAATTGCTCCTAAGGATGAACCAGACTTGTGGAAGTCTACAGTTTGTTTTCGGAGGTCTTGGCTGATTACTTTTGATTTTCCCATGATGTCAAGCAAAGAGGCACTGAGTTTGAAGGTAGGCCTTGAAATACATCCACAGGTACACCTCCAATTTACTCGAATTATGTCAATTAGCCTTTCAGAAGCTTAAAAAGCCATGACATAATTTTCTGGAATTTTCCAAGCTGTTTAAAGGCACAGTCAACTTAGTGTATGTATACTTCTGACCCACAGGAATTGTGATATAGTGAATTATAAGTGAAATAATCTGTCTGTAAACAATTGTTGGAAGAATTAGATGTCCTAACTGACCTGCCAAAAGGTTTGTTAACATGAAATCTGTGGAGTGGTTGAAAAATGAGTTTTAATGACTTCAACCTAAGTGTATGTAAACTTCCGACTTCAACTGTAGGCCTAAGTAAGTTCTATGTAAGTGTTCTTTAACCTAGAATAGTGTGCTGGGATGGTCACTTAATACTGGGCATTTCCATCTAAAAGACCCCATGAGGACCAACATGAAGTTCATAGGAATATATCAAATTGTGTGTCAAATGAAAGCCAAGAGTATATTTTGGGGAAATTAAGGCATAGAGACATTTTTGAAACCATTTTCCATCTTAGAAATTAGGCATGACTAAAGTCTTTGATTTTTGAATAAACAGATGGAAAATGGGTCTTATAAAACATCTTAAAAGCTATTAGATATGCATCAAAACTAATGTCAACACTTATATTTTTGGGATAAATTGACTTCTGTAAATTTCTCTCCCTCATGAGGAGGGATGATAATGAAAGTTTACATAAGTAACAAGTAAAGGTAGACCTACCAATTATTTATAGTGATTTTACTGATATCGATTTTGTTAATGAATTAAAACTCAGAATTCTGTTAGCAAATCGGTAACAGAATTACCCAAAAATCTGTAACGGAATTACTGCAACTGAATTGACTACAATGGGAAATCATAATAGTCACAAACCACAGTTGGGTCACCTGCTACTGTGCTCCCTTCTGCTGGCATACTGTTATGTTCAACTCATTACTGTTTTCTTTGTATTTCTGTTGTCTGGTGGTCAAACCTAGAGAGTCTTGACAATCTCTCTGTCTCTCTCTGTCTCTTGTTAATGGCAACTCTCCCAGCTCTTACTGACACCTACCCATGAGCCCCCTCTCTTTCCATTTACTGTAACCAGCATCCTCAGCCACTGAGCACCGACTGACACCGATACAGTGAGTAGAGCACAGTAGATTACAGTGCAATACAGTACAGTTAAAAAGTAGAGTATAGTTAAGTTCAGTACAATACTGTAAAGTAGAGCACAGTATAATTACTGTACTGCACTATACTGTATTGCACTGTTCTGTACTCTACTTGACTCTACTCCGCTGTGCTGGACTCGACTCGACTCTGCTGTGCTGCACAAACTTGTGAAAAATGAGGAGAATTACATAATTATGTATTTCTCTGTAATACAGATCAGGGACCCATGATAAAAAATGTAATTTACTATTATCGGGTGTAAATCCACTTCACTTACTATAGTTCAAAAACCAAAATTGATTTTTTCAAGATGTCATGTAACACTCCATTCTTTCTGCAGACATCTTTGAATTTAGGGGGAAACGTGGTCACATAAAAAACTGAGGGAGATTTTACTGCAATTATGTTACTAAAGTTTGCATCTGAAGTTTTTCTATTGCATTTCTTTTTGTACATTTTTCAGTGGAAATTGTTAAAAATAGTCCTTGTGCATAGAGTTGTATGGTTTTGTTAAACTTTGAATTAAACATTTGTTTCTGTGTGTCTGAGGCACTCTGGGACACACAGACAGCTTCTGTGTGTCCCAACACCCAACCCATACCCTGCCTGGGCACTCACAGGCAAACCAGCTGTTAAAGAGATGGTAGGGGAGAGGGGATTGCTCTAATGATCAAATACATGCATGTGATTATTGTCTGGGACATGTTTGGAATAACATTGACAGTGGCTGCAAATAGAACACTGACTGGTACTGACTGGACTGCTGTAATCATGCTCAGGAAGACAGTGTTACCAAACACATGTTAACTAAAAATAATCTCTCGTTTCCCTTTAAATTCAGAGAGGAGGGTTGAGTGCGTGTATTGGGAGGGGGGCAGTATTTAACCAGTGTGTTCTGAGCAGAGGACGGGGAGGAGGGAAAAGGGTCGTTTTAACTGTGAGCAAATACCCCAGAGAGCAAGCGAGAAAGAAAGAGCGAGAAATGGAGAGAGCAAGAGCGTGTGTGTGAGAGTGGGAAGGATGGAGAGAGGGTGAGTGCGAGAGCAGGCGGGCAAGCGCTGTAAAATCCGTTAACGGGGGCGCCCTGTGCATTTTTTAGATGTCTTGGCTGTCCGCCCAACTTGGCTCATTGTAATCAAGGCATGATCGTGGACTCCAGGCAGCCCTCTCTGCCGCCTCGGGTGCTGCCTCGCGTTTGGACCCAGCCCAGGTTTCAACGTTGACATGGAGAGACCTGTAAGTGCTCTCTCTCTCTCTCTCTCTCTCTCTCTCTCTCTCTCTCTCTCTCTCTCTCTCTCTCTCTCTCTCTCTCTCTCTCTCTCCCCTCGTTGTCTCCTGCTACAAGCTAGACTCTACTTCTTCCCTCCCCCTCTCTCCAGCTGGACGTTGTAGCCATAACTAAATGCAGTGCTTCAGTCAGATGTGCTGGCTCTATTCTCCAACCTGGTCCTCCAGTAGGTGCTGGGGTTGCTGGGTGGGTAGGGATTAAGGTGAAAGGCTCTGCCAGCCTCAGTTCCGCAGGCCTCCCTGCCTGGGAATGGGTGCCATCAGCTGGCAGTCCCACAACCTGTGTGTGGGACTGAGCAGGCTACCGTATGCTAAGGACCTGCCTCCTTCACAGGCAGTTACAGTGACAGGGACTATGAGAGAGAGAAAAGAGGCACCTCAAACCCTGAGGGGTAAATCCACGTCCCCCTCACGTTTTCAACGTGTGGTGTCTCTCTCGCTCACTTTGATACTTTAGCTATTCTCATGAGCCGCCATTCGCCTGCGTGAGAGCTGGTAGTGTTATTTTCCCTCACTGTCCTATTCCTGGTGTGTGATCATGGCCTGTTGTGTTTGGATACCCTGACAACCAGAAGCTCTTAAGCAGTTGGCACTTCCCACTGCTTCTCTGTGAGTCCCAACTTCTATCTCACTGTTTTCAAGTTTTAGATAGGATTTTATGCTATCTCGTCCTGTTAAAGCTGCAATATGTTATTTTTTTGGGACGGCCTGACCAAATTCACATAGAAATTTGATTTATAAATCTGTCTTTCACATTGAAAGCAAGTCTAAGAAGCGGTAGATCTGTTCTATGTGCACTATTTCTATGCTTTCCGTAAAGTTTCGTTTTTGCATCCTTTACTTTCGTTTTTTTACACCAGCTTCAAACAGCTGAAATTACAGTGTGTTTGGTTATGGAAAATATATTTCACTGGGATTTAGATGGTACAATGATTCTCTACACAATGACTGCTTGTTTTGTCACATTTAAGTGAAATTAGGTGAACTATTTAACATTTTAGCAACCTGGAAATGGCGGAGCGATTTCTGCATGTTGCAGAAAGCTATTTTGCTAATGTTCCTATTGGGCTGTCTGTGAATAATTGCTATTGGCTATGCTGCACTGGAAGCAAACTGATAAAAAAAAATAGTCAGTCTGTCCATTTCTAAAATGCCATGGCTGATGAATGTTCCATATTCAACCAGCATTTGTTGAAGGTTTATGATTAATGTGAATGTTAGTCATTTTAACATGGAGCTTGAAACAATATGACATTGTTTTCGTCAGTCAATTTTAAAAACGACGTCTGACCAACGCCCCTCCTCCAAAATCTCCTACCATCTGCGCCAGGAGTCTGGCAGCCATTATTTGCAGCCAGTGTAGTGACAGTGCAATGGCAGTGGAACGGCATGGAAGGATCCTGTACAAATGCTGTGTTGTGTAGGCTACGCCTGTGACTCATTGTTTTGCACTGAGCAGAATGTCACATTGAGCAGCCAGGATTCTCTTTTGTCATCACTGTGGCGACGGCGGGTGACTGGCAGGCAGGCAGGCAGCTTTGCAGTGAGTGCCACCTCCTGCCTCTCTCTGTCTGTGGCAATCAGGCTGTCTGCAAGGTATTTGCTGCAGTAGCCCCTTTTTTATAGGGGGAATTGTACAGCACAGGGTTGAAAGGGATATGTTTGTTATGGTTTCGGGTTAGGATTGTTGTCACACTCTGATGTCAAGTAAGTATATGAATAGATTTGAGAAGGCCTGGGTCTAGCTTTGTTATGGCCACTTCCCTTGTTGGTTGTATTGTTTTTTAGACTCACCATTAGCATTATTTGCTCTATACAGTACTCCTAATTGATAAACCCATTACAAGGAGGACAGGGGAATGACAATGACCGTGGAATTGCATTTATTTCATGCTGGCAGGTTGAATTGTGAAGCATCCTTTATTGACAGCCCACATGGTGCTTGTTTGAGTGTGTGCATGTGCCTTTGTGTATGTATTGTTGGAGCTCAAGGTTTAGTCGCCTCATGAGTGATTGGCTTATATGAAAGGATATGTTGAACTTTGGGAATCGCAGCTCAGAGTGCTGTTTCTGCTGCATCGAGTACAGGAGCCAACGGGATCTGACATTTTTCCTCTGAGAACTGTGGAGGGCTGTTGTGTGGCGTGGAGAGGAAACGCGTGCTATTCAATGTTACATCACTAACTCTACTCAGGGCGTCCATTTGCCTTTTGGAAACGTGTTCCAGAGTCTGTTTTGAGTTTTACTCGTCATACACAGGTGTCAGCACAGCACAGACACTGCTGGAGTTACATTCAAAGGACCCCATGCTGCAATTTAACAGATCAAATGATCACAAGATGAGATCAGAACTGCTGCTTGTACAGTTAGCCGTAACGGTTAGTCGTCTGCGTTCCGCTTGCTGCTCCCAAATGGGATTTGTCATTGAGCGTAGTGATCGTAGGCTACTTCTCTTTCCATCGTATCAGATGTACAGTCTCCTGTAGTAAAACAGTAAGACTCTGCTCTCCCTGGCCTGTCAGACATTTCCCCTTTAGCTCACCCTGCAGCCATTTCAAGTAATGCCATTAGAGACTGCTACTAGAATTCTTAGGATCAGAAGGGGAAGACTCAAAGTTTACGCTGATTTGTATTTTAGATTAAATTCCCTGCATACATATAACAAATGGGGTGTTTGTCAACACACCAGCTGTAGTCCTAGTTCTTATTTCTTTGGAATTAAGTTATTAGGCCTAGCTGCCTTCATGGTTACTGTAATGCAGGGGTGTCCAACATATTGCTTTTTTTTTATAGCTTTAAAATAGGCACATTCTTGTCTTCTCCTCTACCCTGCAACTCGTCCCTGGGTCCTTGGTGTACAAGATGTGTTTTCTGGTAATATAATGGTTAATAAACAGCATTGGGCATGACAGGCCCCGTAAAATTATCTTTTGTATTTTTGTTTTCTTTTAGTTAAGTCGAGAACGTTTTTGGGGAAAGTCTTTCTGTCTACACTCAAGACGCCGGTTATCATTAGCATCCCAAACTGGCTACATACGGACTGATAGACAAACGTGTGCACCAAACAGACAGACAGGAAATATTGCTGTGAAATGAATTGTTACGTTTGTCTTTTTAAGCCAAAAGTGGCGAACCAGGGGTGGGATAGTGTCAATGTGGCTTTGATTGGATAGTAGCTGGGAGCTTTATGTACTTTCAGAATCCAGGCTGTATCACAGCCGGCTGTGATTGAGTCCCATAGGGCGGCACACAATTGGCCCAGCGTTGGCTGGTGTAGGCCGTCATTGTAAAATAAGAATTTGTTCTTTAACTGACTTGCCTAGTTAAATGAAGGTTAAATAAAAAATATATATACTCAGCAAAAAAAGAAACGTCCTCTCACTGTCAACTGCGTTTATTTTTCAGCAAACTTAACATGTGTAAATATTTGTATGAACAAAACAAAGGGGGGGGGTCAAAATCATAAGTAACAGTCAGTATCTGTTGTGGCCACCAGCTGCATTAAGTACTGCAGTGTATCTCCTCCCCATGGACTGCACCAGATTTGCCAGTTCTTGCTGTGAGCACTGATGGAGGGATTGTGTGTTCCTGGTGTAACCCGGGCAGTTGTTGTTGCCATCCTGTACCTGTCCCGCAGGTGTGATGTTCGGATGTACCGATCCTGTGCAGGTGTTGTTACACGTGGTCTGCCACTGCGAGGACGATCAGCTGTCCGTCTTGTCTCCATGTAGCGCTGTCTTAGGCGTCTCGCAGTACGGACATTGCAATTTATTGCCCTGGCCACATCTGCAGTCCTCATGCCTCCTTGCAGCATTCTTAAGGCACGTACACGAAGATGAGCAGGGACCCTGGGCATCTTTCTTTTGGTGTTTTTTAGAGTCAGTAGAAAGGCCTCTTTAGTGTCCTAAGTTTTCCTAACTGTGACCTTAATTGCCTACCATCTGTAAGCTGTTAGTGTCTTAAAGACCGTTCCAGATGTGAATGTTCATTCATTGTTTTTGGTTCTTTTCCAAGCTGTTAAAAGTTAGTCAACTAAGTGTATGTAAACTTCTGACCCACTGTATGTATGTATGTATGTATGTATGTATGTATGTATGTATGTATGTATGTATGTATGTATGTATGTATGTATGTATGTATGTATGTATGTATGTATGTATGTATGTACAGTGGGGAGAACAAGTATTTGATACACTGTCGATTTTGCAGGTTTTCTTACTTACAAAGCATGTAGAGGTCTGTAATTTTTATCATAGGTACTCTTCAACTGTGAGAGACGGAATCTAAAACAAAAATCCAGAAAATCACATTGTATGATTTTTAAATAATTAATTTGCATTTTATTGCATGACATAAGTATTTGATCACCTACCAACCAGTAAGAATTCCGTCTCTCACAGACCTGTTAGTTTTTCTTTAAGAAGCCCTCCTGTTCTCCACTCATTACCTGTATTAACTGCACCTGTTTGAACTTGTTACCTGTATAAAAGACACCTGTCCACACACTCAATCAAACAGACTCCAACCTCTCCACAATGGCCAAGTCCAGAGAGCTGTGTAAGGACATCAGGGATAAAATTGTAGACCTGCACAAGGCTGGGATGGGCTACAGGACAATAGGCAAGCAGCTTGGTGAGAAGGCAACAACTGTTGGCGCAATTATTAGAAAATGGAAGAAGTTCAAGATGACGGTCAATCTCCCTCGGTCTGGGGCACCATGCAAGATCTCACCTCGTGGGGCATCAATGATCATGAGGAAGGTGTGGGATCAGCCCAGAACTACACAGCAGGACCTGGTCAATGACCTGAAGAGAGCTGGGACCACAGTCTCAAAGAAATCCATTAGTAACACACCGTCATGGATTAAAATCCTGCAGCGCACGCAAGGTCCCCCTGCTCAAGCCAGCGCATATCCAGGCCCATCTGAAGTTTGCCAATGACCATCTGGATGATCCAGAGGAGGAATGGGAGAAGGTCATGTGGTCTGATGAGACAAAAATAGAGCTTTTTGGTCTAAACTCCACTCGCCGTGTTTGGAGGAAGAAGAAGGATGAGTACAACCCCAAGAACACCATCCCAACCATGAAGCATGGAGGTGGAAACATCATTCTTTGGGGATGCTTTTCTGCAAAGGGGACAGGACGACTGCACCGTATTGAGGGGAGGATGGATGGGGCCATGTATCGCGAGATCTTGGCCAACAACCTCCTTCCCTCAGTAAGAGCATTGAAGATGGGTCGTGGCTGGGTCTTCCAGCATGACAACGACCCGAAACACACAGCCAGGGCAACTAAGGAGTGGCTCCGTAAGAAGCATCTCAAGGTCCTGGAGTGGCCTAGCCCGTCTCCAGACCTGAACCCAATAGAAAATCTTTGGAGGGAGCTGAAAGTCCGTATTGCCCAGCGACAGACCCGAAACCTGAAGGATCTGGAGAAGGTCTGTATGGAGGAGTGGGCCAAAATCCCTGCTGCAGCGTGTGCAAACCTGGTCAAGAACTACAGGAAACGTATGATTTCTGTACCAAATATTAAGTTCTGCTTTTCTGATGTATCAAATACTTATGTCATGCAATAAAATGCAAATGAATTACTTAAAAATCATACAATGTGATTTTCTGGATTTTTGTTTTAGATTCCGTCACTCACAGTTGAAGAGTACCTATGATAAAAATTACAGACTTCTACATGCTTTGTAAGTGGGAAAACCTGCAAAATCGGCAGTGTATCAAATACTTGTTCTCCCCACTGTATGTATGTATGTATGTATGTATGTATGTATGTATGTATGTATGTATGTATGTATGTATGTATGTATGTATGTATGTATGTATGTATGTATGTATGTATGCATGTATGCATGTATGCATGTATGTATATAATTTGATTGTTGATCTACTCCTAGGTGGGCTGCGAGTTACTGGTAGTTTGCGATCTACCTGTTGGAGATTGCTGTAATGCCAATTGTTCAATAAATTCCAAAGTGGCATGACGTATGAAATGCCTTCTGCTTTAAAAATATGTAACACATACCCTGTTACAGCCTCATAAGAAGTCATGGAGGCTTTAGCCAGAGGCCTCTTGTCACGTGAGGAGGCATGCTGCTCTGTGCTCTAGTGCTGAAGTGCGCACACGGTTTTGTCTGTGTTACTGAATGTGTTGACCGCAATGGGCACAGTGGTGTAGAAAGACTGGGATAATATTTCATACTTGTGATCCTTCTGTTAATCATGTCTAATCGACAATTGTAAGAAGATAATTTCTTCAGTACTTGCTACATATTGTTGGCCTGCTTATGCTGCGAGTTCATCATTCTGAATGCCCATCAAGCGTAGCATGTCCAGGATACCGTCCCGCAAGTGGACTGTTTACTGTAGCCACTGACAAGTACCATAATATTGTACAGTTCTGATTAGCTGAGTGTTGTGTCTCTCTCTTCTCCAGACTCCCAGTGACGTCATGCTGAAGAAGGAGCAGAAGGACGTGGAGCTGGATAAAAAGATTGAGGCGCTACGCAGGAAGAATGAAGCCCTCATGAAGAGGCACAAGGTGAGTTGGTAAACAGAAGGACCATTTCTAAAACTAAGAGGGATTGAGCTTGACAAAGACTTTCTGGAGTGGTTTAATCATCACATTCCTAACAAACTGGCAAATGGCATTGGAAACTTTAGATAATGTAAGTCTCTTAATAACTAGCCGTGTATGTAGGGAAGACTTTTGCAGGGTTCGCTTAGGACTAATATCAGGTTCCTTTGGTCGTCCTGGGTTTCATGTTCTGTTTCATTCCCTGCAGGAGGTGGAGGAGGACAAAAAGCGAGCAGAGGAGGAAGGAATGGCACTGCAGAGCCCCAAGGGCAACGCAGGGGACTTAACCATCACCATCAACAAGTCTACCACCGTGAGTGGCACCGTCTGCCTACAGAGATGTACACAGAGATGCTTTTACATGTCAGAACAGTTCTGAAATTTGAATATTCTTACCAATACAATTACCCGTCCATCTTAATGAAAGACACATCTTATCCATAAATATACACTGAGTGTACAAAACACTGATCTTCCCATGACATAGACTGACCAGGTGAATCCAGGTGGAAGCTATGATCCCTTATTGATGTCACTTGTTAAATCCACTTCAATCAGTGTAGATGAAGGGGAGGAGACCGGTTAAGGAATGATTTTTAAGTCTTGAGACAATTGAGACATGGTTTGTGTATGAATAGTGTATGGTAGTAGGTGCCAGGCGCACCGGTTTGAGTGTCAAGAACTGCAAAGCTTCTGAGTTTTTCACGCTCAACAGTTTTCAGTGTGTATCAAGAATAGTCCACCACCCAAAGGACATCAAGCCAACTTGACACAACTGTGGGAAGCATAGGAGTCAACATGGGCCAGCATCCCTGTGGAACGCTTTCGACACCTTGTAGAGTCCGTGCCCCGATGAATTGAGGCTGTTCTGAGGTCAAAAGGGGGTTCCTCTGTACAAAACATTAGGTTTTCCTAATGTTTTGTACACTCATTGTAAGTTATCAGGAATTGAGATGTATTATTGAGATTCAGTGATTTACACTGTCATGTTCACTTTGCTATTTAGCAGGAGCCTCGTGTTGTGATCACCAAACCAGGCACGGGTGGGTCTCCCACCCCAAAAGGGGTCCAGGATCCTGGGGAGAGGGAGGCGGAGGGGAACCTGCTGGGCTCAGGGCGAGGCAGGAGGAAGCAGCTACTGGTCACCATGGCTGGCAACACAAAGGTAAACAACATGACAGGTGTCTATGAGAGACTGAAGGGGAATTATTAAGTTGTGTTGCCAACAGTGGTCAAATGTTGCCATTGAATGATGTTTAGGACCAGGAGTCATTCCTGATCAAGTCACTTGGTCAGGAGAAACTCCTAACTCCATGTAAATGATCCATATTGTTTGATCCCAGAGTAAGAGGGTGGTGAGTGAGAGGCTGGAGAGAAGGCCAGGTCCAGGGCCCCCCAGTCTGCTGGATGTGAAGAGCCCTACAGAGGACAACCAGCACCAGCAACGTGTGGAATCAGCAGGCGGAGGAAAACACCAGCACACTCACACAGGACCACAGGTCAGCAGTGCATACACCCGTTGGGCCGCATCCTATCTCGAGACATTATAGTATAAGTGAAGTACTGCTGCACACACTCTAAACAGAGAGTCCTGGAGGTAACCAATATGTTTTAATAGCCTGCTTTTGATAGATTTTAGAAAATCTAGCGGTGACTAAGCACCTTTTACACTATCAAGACTTTGGCTAGTTTATATTGCCCCCACATCCTCGCCTGCTCTGTACCTTGTTGTCAAGCTAGCCTCCCCTCCCTTGTGTCTGTTTTACACAGCTGTCTTGTTTTACACAGTTGTCAGACATGTCGGCAGGCCCCTCCCCTCCTGTGAAGAAGCACAAAGGCTGTTGGACAGGGGGAGGGCACCAGGGGCAGTGATTGATTAGGGGGCGGGACTAGGAACTGTTCTGTCACACTTGTCTGGCCTGGAGCTAGTCAGGTCTGCTGGGGTGTAGCTAGTAGTTACTATAGTCACAGCTGAGAGCCCTCAATTCACATACAGGTGTTAAA